>OX401410.1:26515123-26965035 GCA_947846245.1 Cerastoderma edule
CACAATGTTTCTGTATCCTTTTAGTATGGTCGCTTAACCCTTTCCCATATGCAAAAGTTTTGAGTGTTCCAATGTTCCAATTGAGACAATTTTCAAGTCAAAATATAATGTCTTAATTATCCACTTAACATCGCGAGATAATGATACATTTTCAAATCCTTCGACACACGTCTCTATAACGACATAGTTATGCTATAGTTCTCATCATTTTTGGATGTTCACTCGTCCATGATGATTTACGAGACACACAAAATGAATTTCGGATACTCCTGTCATTGGCAGGGAAATCACATGACCACTGTTTACAGTCTTAATTCCGAACAAGGTGCGCGCTCATGACGGAACAGTTATTTTTGCGTTTCTCACTTACATTAGCCAATGATTATGTACCCACATTATGTACCCTGTATAAGTTGACCAGCAACTTTACGGTTCTGGACACCATATAACTAAACAGTTCATGCCAAAAATGTGCTTAAGTTCACAACAGCATTTCCTCTTATATCCATATTGGGCCAAGCAATATTGCATGGTAACACATCATTAGAATCGTCTCTTCAAGACGCTTCCAATGATGAGTCACATCGCAATATTGTACTTTAATTTAAGATACCAGATTTGTGTAACAGTTTCGACTTACGCAAATGTTTTCCCGAAGCTGTTAAGTGAAACGGAACCCTTGTGGTAACCCAATCTTTATAACGGCGTTACGTCTTACGCTCAGCAGAAAAAGCGCAGTTTAGAAGGTTTTGGACATGCGCGCCCGTAGTAAACGTATCCGAAAGTTTGTGGACTACAAACATTTACTTGAAGAATTGCAATATCCTCTGTGCTGACGTTTCGCTGTAATATGACCGCAAAGTCCCTTTTATGGACAGGAACTCCCTAACAACTATTTAGTTACAAGGGAGCTCCTATGCATAACATGGGCTTGGCGTTATAAATGCCTCACCCTACTGCATGTAGTATCATGTTAAAGAAGATACATAGATAAAATGTTACGTATGGTATACAGTGCCTAATTTTGTGTAACAAATCTTGCGTGCAAAGGCTCACGGAATTTACAGATTTGTTTGAAATACATACTAGTAATGATGCTGAATTGAATTGAAAATCGAATAGTTACTTTTGCCAAAGTTCAATACCAATTAAAGGATATACTTCCACATTTCTCTCTTCATCTGTATGTCACATTTCTATATGAAAAGTAGCCATGCATATTTATATCCAATAGAGTGAATGCGACAAAAAATTATTAAACTGAAAGGTTTTAAGAAACATTTTAAAACTTGGCAAGCAACTGTATGTCAGAGATATTTTGGATTTGTTGCACTTGGATAAGCTCGATTAATTCTTTTAGTTCTGGAACCGATCTCATGCTTATACAAACATGTTGGATCCAGGCCAGCCGCCAAGTAAATTTGCGGTTGGCCCGTGATCTTACATGTTTGCTACTCTGAGTATCTTTCCTCAGCAGAATTAAGCAGACATTTAACGTTTTCGAAAGCAAACAACACAAACACTTATTACAACAAAATTACCCAGCATTCTTAGTGTTAAATTGTGACTAGGAAATCCGACACGGTAATTGTCAAGTGAATACCCTGCATCAAAACATTGTATTAAGCTGCGATATTTGATAACGGTTAACTCATTACCAAACAATAACGACATTTGACCACATTGTTGCAGACGACTCTGGAAAACAATGTTGAAAAAGGAGGAATTTGTCGTGACGGGCAATTTTTCCTTTTCTCACACTGTTTTCTGCCTTATCAGAAGATTATTCTTGAATTTCATTACAATTTGAAATGTCGTCGGCAATCTCTTTCAATTCGGGACAGTCGAAAATTTGGCGTTAATTAATCGATTTATTTTTGATCTTGAATGAGCGGTGACCCCGATCAGTTGTAAAGACATATTAAAGCAACCTTATTCAACAACCGCCATGGGTTTCAGTTAAACGGTGTCTTTTTAATTGTGTTGAAGTAATATCACTACAACCAATGTGCTAAACAATGCTCAGTGAATGTCCCAGCTAAACAATGCTTAGTGAATGTCCTAGCTAAACAATGCTTAGTGAATGTCCTAGCTAAACAATGCTTAGTGAATGTCCTAGCTAAACAATGCTTAGTGAATGTCCTAGCTAAACAATACTTAGTGAATGTCCTATCTAAACAATGCTCAGTGAATGTCCTAGCTAAACAATGCTTAGTGAATGTCCTAGCTAAACAATGCTTAGTGAATGTCCTAGCTAATCAATGCTTAGTGAATGTCCTAGCTAAACAATGCTTAGTGAATGTCCTAGCTAAACAATGCTTAGTGAATGTCCTAGCTAAACAATGCGTAGTGAATGTCCTAGCTAAACAATGCTTAGTGAATGTCCTAGCTAAACAATGCTCAGTGAATGTCCTAGCCAAACAATGCTTAGTGAATGTCCTAGCTAAACAATGCTCAGTGAATGTCCTAGCTAAACAATGCTCAGTGAATGCCCTAGCTAAACAATGCTTAGTGAATATCCTAGCTAAACAATGCTTAGTGAATGTCCTAGCTAAACAATGCTTAGTGAATGTCCTATCGAATTGTCAGTTTGCACAATAAGACATTGTTAAACGATTTTGTGAAGAGAAAGAGTTTTACGTGCAAATGTAGAGATTGCTTTCTTTATAATGGTCTTCCAATAACTAGTAGTAGGGGTATACACCCTGAGTTGGCATTGTCCCTTTCGTTAATGGTTCGAATCTTGGCAGGGGTAGTTTCAGAATTTTCATGAACAATGGAATGTCGATGGTTCTTACTAGCTTTACAAATCCTTATATTTCAACTGAATGTCCTCTTACATCTATGATAAGAAGTGTATGGTATTCCAACCCAATTACTATTGACGTAATATAAAAACCCTATAGCAAACGAACAAATATTTCTTATGAATAGGCTCTTCCTAAAGTGAGGTTGTAAAAACAATAAATGTATTTCGCAATGAAGGCCAATCCTTTATGTGCTCTCATTCTGTCACACTGTGAGTGTCATCTAACGAGCGTCTCAAGTGATTCTTTCAGAATGTCTCAAGAGACAACATGATAACTGAGCAAATATTTAACAATGTTAGGATATTACATTTTATAGAAACAACATCCCATTGCTATTTGCAGACAACATTGCGTGAGCCGATAGTTCAGTCAGGCTATTAACCACCGTAGACATATAAATCCAAAACAAGATTGCTCTGTGCCCATTCATCTTCGAAGTAAACATCAATTGTACGAAAATGCCGATTGGGCGATTCAGGAATGGCGACCTTCCTTCGAAGTCTCCAGTGCAGATTTTGTTGACATGAAGTAGTGCATACGGATCTTTCTGTAAATTGGGAGTCTACTGCATATTAACGGACGCAGCCGCCATGACACGAACATTCACATCCTTTATAGTTGTAAGCGTGTGCATAGATTTAAAAAGAAATTGGTTAAAACGCGAACAAATCGCAAAACTGATACAAAATAACGTTAAAAAGTAGGTAACAAACACTTACCCTGCGCGGAAATCGTTAACGAAAATGGCGAACAAACAATAATGGCGGACAGCGCCCGCTTAAGTGTAACTAAGCCTTTAATGGAGATATAGTCATAATTCAGACGTAATATCTCTATGCTACTTTGATCAATACAACACATCATGTCCGAGGCAAGTGTTCAAAGTAGTACACAGTATATCATCTAATTCTCTGACTGTTTTTTCTATATAAGATCACTGGTGTGGCGACCTTAATTGTCCGTATTGTCCAGTTTATTCGAGTGTGCGAACGGACAAGTTAATTCTTAGTGAAATTAACTATATAATCATCATACGGAAGTGTGAAGGAAAAGATTTAGTATTGATGGACAAGTATACCAAATCAGATTTCGCCACTCCTCGCTAATACTTTAATCGGTGCAGCAACATTCTATTGACGCTCTAGAAACGTTTTATTGAAGATTGCTACTTAAAGCCATTATTGCGCTCATTTACACTTGAATTGTGAAAGTTGTAGAAAAATTGATAAAAAATACTTTAAATTCCCTTTTACAGAGGGATTGAGACTGTACCACGATTACATGATGCTTTTAAAAGAGAGAATGCTATAAGGTTTGTTTATAATAAGCGATAAAACAAGGTCAACCAAGAAATGTTAGGAACCAATAAAACCCAAGAAATTCTCCATTTTGTATATTCGCGTTGTAGATAAATGACAGTATTTTATGTGTTTCGCGTGATTTTTCTTACCAGGTGATGATCACTCATTAATCCGAACGATTCTTGATATTTTAGATGTTATTCGAATGTAAACAATGAAGTTAAATTGGTGGACACCAAGTTTGTGAATATAGCACTTTGACAATTTTCAACATACATGTATTCTATCGTAATTGAAAAAAATTTTACCCAGTTTTTGCAATATTTCAGATCGCTAGTAGCTTTTAACCATGATATGCTGAATAAAATCATATGTCCTTTCTTAACTCCTTACCACCTGCAGACGACATTTTTTACTCAAATAAGATGACTTCAGAAAAGCTTTGAAAACACATGAATAACCTTTGGGTTCTGCTGTTGTGATATGTGAATAATTTGAAAATGCATTATGGCAAAAGGAGAAATTGCTTGTGACAAGCCATTTCTCATTTTGCAACAATGCGTTTCCAAAGTCGTTTACTGCAATACGCAAGCATTATGGCATTAGGTGGTAACGTGTTAAAGTGAAGAACTAACAGTTGGGTGTGACCGAATTGTCGATGGATTTTGACAACCGTGAGCTCTGATCCCAAACAATGCCTGGGAAATGTTCCGGTTTTTATGCGTGCCTAATCCATCATGTCTATTTTAGAAATGGTTTGTTTAAAAAGTGTTTATCTTGCATCTACTGTGAAACAAATTCCAACATCTCAAATTTATCACTCCCGTGTTTACTTCCTGCATATGCAACCATTACTCGCGACGAATTCTGATGGTTTAGTAAGACGTCGTAGGGACATTGTCAAATTTAAATGCCGCCACTATGCGTGTTTATTATACGTCTGTCTCATGGTTCCATTCATAGATCATCGGGGGTTCATGTTCAACGTAAGGGTCCTGCATGTTCCAGTGGTTAACCTTTATAGTGCTGGAACGGACTTCATGCGTATGCAAACAGGTTAGATCCAGGTCAGCCGCCAATTAAATTGGAGGCTGGCCTGTGATTGCTAACCTGTTTGCTACTCTGAAAATCTTTCCTCAAGAAAATTAAGCAGATATCCAAGGTCATGGAAAGCAGACAACGCAAAATATGTTTTCAGAAAATTACCCAGCTAAGGGTTAATGTCGCGGACTTGGAAGTCGGGGTTACGTTGTTCGAGCCATACCGACACCTCTGGTTAAACAAACAAACAAACAAACAAACAAACAAACAAACAAACAAACAAACAAACAAACAAACAAACATGATAAATGTATTCTCTGCGTCCTACAGTATACCGGGCATACGGAAATAAGGCAATTATTACCCGTCATTACATGCCAATATATGAAATTGGTAATCTGACATATACAACACCGTTTCTTGACTGTTCATCATGGACGTACAATTAGCGATCCTTCACCAATATGTATATTCCTTTTCCCTTTACGTGCTCTTTTATATGTGAAGCTGCAACTAGCCTCAATTGAAATAAAAAACGGATGACAAAAATCGCAGGAAGTAATTACGCTTTCTTTAATAAAATGGGAAGACAGCATTCGGTACAAAAGGACGAATTCCTCATCATGAAGAGTTTATCCTTTTGGAGCAGTGCTATGCTAAGATTTGTGCTGCATGTGCGTCTTTTCATGGTAAAATGGAGTACCAGGAGGCAGTGGGGGGGTTAACAGGTTATCAGAGAAATATTATATCCAAACAAACTATCAACATGACCATGCTGGTTTTACGGTCATTGACATCTTTGTAAACGTTATCTCGGGATAAGCACATGCTTCTTTTGCGGCAATTTCTTTTTTTCTCAAATTCTCATCAATGTAATGAAATGATGCATTGAGCTGGACGACTGTCACAGTTGAATTTTGTTTGCTTGTTGGATAGTTGTTTAAGTATTGAAAGCTGTTTTCAACAGTTTCCCAGTTTTAATACAGTTGTCAAAAGACCTATTAATTCCTCAGGCAACTCACCAGCTGTACTGAGATTGAATATGACATTGGCGCCCTTTCCACGATCCATGCTTAAAGACGGATATATCATGTCGTGTTGCCTGCATATAACGTTGAAAGAAAACGTTGAACGAGTCATGTCTCGAACCTATTACCATTGTAGTATTAGTCGGTGTAGTATAAGTCGTATAGCCTGAGGACTGAGCTGCTATGTTGGGTAAGATGTACTCTAGTTCAGTTTGAATACCGCCGAATGTGATGTCCGAACTATGGGCCTTTGTACTTAAAAACAGATTAGCTTCCATCAATCAAGCCATTGATACTGGACATTTGATGTGGATAAACCCTTGAACCCGTTAATCGATCCATCCAACAGCGAAAGATCAGCAGATATAGATCAGATTTTGGCAAAGCCTTCGGGGAAATAGAGTGGTAACGTGATCTTTCGGGAAACACTACAGGAATTATGCTCTCTGGTGTTCATATTTGTTGTTTGGCTATAGCCAGTTCATGTTTTTTGATCTTTTGTAAATATTAGTTGGATTTAAAGAGAAAATGTTCCCGAAGTGTTAACAATGATGTTTTATAGACCATAGAAATTCACATGCAGACTTTGTTTAATTGGGAAATATTGTTTAGACCATGCATCCATCCTTTCACGCAATAGATCAATCCCAGCAAGTCCCAAATCGTGCATTAATCCAATATTGCCTGGTAAGTATTATGAAGTAAGACTATTTTAGGATTCCTTCGAGCTGCTTGTATAGCTCTACTTAATATTGATAATACAACTAGAAAGAAACAACGCAAATTGACCAATAGAGTTCGACCGGTTGATTTTTCCTGTATCATATGACGTCACAAATCTTAGAAAAAGGACGACAAGAACACAGCTTATCTGTTGCACTTAGAGGAGTACGTATTATAACCTAGCCTGGATTAACTTTAACCATACCAAGGTTTAAGTAGGAATTTAAAACCCATCGGAATATTAACTGCTATGCACAAAGGCACATATGTATGTAGGTTTGACCTATTATACAGGAGCAAAAGAAGGTAGAAAAAAGACTGATCATATGTATTTGAATATTTATTTTATTATGCCTGATTTTATGCTTGTACATTATTTTGGAAAATATTACAAGCCTTGCAGCTTCACCAACAGGAAAAAAGAATTTAAGTTTAAATACGCAGTCATACTTGATTGAGAAAATGGGGGCCAATCGGCTACGCATCGATTGACCCCATTCTTTGGTCACATGATTGGTTATCTCAAAATGGGGCTCAAGTGATTATCGCTCACTCGGATCTATTTGTCTGGGTTCGCCTCGGTTCTAAATCACCGTGATTTCACCGTCCAAACGTATTATTGAAACTAATGAGATCCGGGATCAGCACGGAACAAACCTATCGAGAAGTGAATCATCCTCTTTTGATTATCATCCAGTAAAACCATGTTGCCTGGACCCTTTAACACATTACCACCTAACGCCGCAATGTTGCGTCTTGCAGCATACGTCTTTAAAAAGGCATTGTAGCAAAAGGAGAAAAGCAATTTCTCCTTTTTGCCACAATCCTTTTTCCAAATCTTCACATATCACAATAGCAGAACTAAAGGCTTTCCACGTGTTGGTTGGCGTCTGAGAATGAATTTGAGTATTTCTAATAACAAATGATCATGATAATGTATTGTATGTACGGACGCTTATTGCCTAAACACAGCGCCATAAAACCCGTAACAAATTAAACAAACTAACTTGGTTTTTTTTAGCCATCATAGCAGTTGTGATTAAGGCACAAGAAGCTTGGTTTTGTCTTTCCAAACTTTACAACCAATGTCTTTTTAATTATAGCTGTGCATGGAATACCGTGCAGTTACGTCTTACTCTGTTAACTCCGATATTATAATGCGCCTTTGTTAAAGAGGAATTCAGCGACAAAGGTCGCCTGTCATGTATTTAACTTAGACTAGATATACCTTAATAAGACATTTTTGTCCTATATTGTATACTTTTATCACTGATGTTTACATATTAAGCACTATTTTCGAATTATTTTTTGTAAGTTTATGAAAATGTTTTTACATGTTTTATCCATTATTTCATGTATGTGTATATGTTATAATGACGATGAACCTTAAGTGTTCAAGTCATGGAATAAACTTCTGTTCTGTTCTGTTCGGTTTATCGCTGAAATCTTCTTTAACAAATGCTTATGAATTATGATATCGGTGTAAACAGAGTGTGACGAAGCTGCACGGACTTCCTTGTATAACTGTACCCAAACGTTATGAAAATTGAGAATGTCATTGTGTTATGGTGATTTCTAACATCTTCTACAACAGTTCTGTCAATGCGTGGCATCATGAAAAACGACATAAACGTTAGGACTCATGTTTAGATATAAATATCATATCAGTTCATTTACATTTATCAGCTAGAACAAATCTCAAAACCAGACCATGTTGTTCTACGAGCAAAAGCATCAAAAGTACTCTAGTTAGGATATTCCCCCATCACGTGTCAACATCTCATTTACTCCCACCTGAATCGACGTTTGATTAGTTTACCCTTCGCTGGGTAATTTCCATAAAAAAATATTTCTACGTTGTCTGCTTATATCTGCATAACTTTGTTGAGGAAAAATATCCAGAGTAGCAAACAGGTTAGATCACAGGCCATCCCCCAACTGTTTTTGAAGTTGAGGGTTTTTTTTTTGGGTAACAATACTTTTTCAAACATAACTCTTACAATGCTGGGTAATTTCCTATAAAATATATTTCTTTGTCGTCTGCCTTCAAAAACCTTAAATATCTGCTTAATTGTGTTGAGGAAAAATACCCAGAGAAGCAAACAGGTTAGATCACAGGCCAGCCGGCAATTTACTTGTCGACTTGAAAGTCGGTTCCAGAACTATAAAGTTAACGAGCCCTGTGGCGTAGCATACAGATGTGTCGCCATTTTAAATCAGTGCCAAGGCGAACTCAGCTGAAAGGCTATCCCAAACAGTTGGGGTTCTGATTGGTCAATAAATGCCGGAAACCATGACTATTTACCAAACAGGACCTGTAGGCCAAATGAACATTGATGATTTCGATACATGCGTGCTATACATATTCTTATGATTCACATTTGCAAAAAATATGGCACTTTAGCCCTTGGAGTGGTAGACCTGACTTCATTCTTGTTCAAACAAGTTAGATCACAGGCTAACCGCCAGTTAATTTGGCGACTGGCCTGTGATTTAACAAGTTTGCCAACCTGGGTAAGCTGTATCTTTCCTCATCATAATCAAGCAGATATCTAAGGTTTTAGAACGCAGACTACACAAAAATATACATAAAGAAAACTACCCAGCATTCTATGGGTAAAGCATAACTACTTTGTTGCCATACCTTTGTAAAACCATCGTTACATTCGATGCAAAACCTGGTGATATAAGGCAAAAGGAATATGTTTGATGTGTCTGCATCCCCAAGGAAATGACCTCTAGGTTTTTAATATATATGTAACTCTATTCTAACCATTAGCCTGCTACTGCCATACTGTCTGGGAACTATTTTGTTTACTTGTTGTTGCGCTCGTTTACTTCCGGGATTCAATCATTTAATTTGGATTTAAGATCCGATATCAGACAGACTGATATGATCATTAGCATTCCATTAGACTGGAATATCCTATAAAAACATGTTTGTTTGATACTGTGTTTTTGGTGGGTTTATTTAAAACCTCTTTTTCAACAATTTTCTTTTATCTATTAGATCGTGGTCTCCGCTGGAACGTGACATTTGCATGTCAGCTGTGAAATAATTACGTGTTCCATTAGGAGAGTCACTTATGTTTTTTTTTATATATTTATTATCAAGTGATACTACCACACAACATCGTGTACAATTTCATTATTATCCCAGCCGTAATCTTAATAACCAAGAAGACCTTTTTTCTTTATTTCTACTGAAATGTTAATCGACATGACTTCACAATGTATAAACGGGACATACTATTAACCAATCACAGTGCCATAGATAAGAGCATGAGTATATCAGAGGTATTTGTATACAATATTGCGAACAATACACGATGTATTCAGGGTAGAGTTATGTAATATGTCGGCGGCCTTTAAAAGATACCTTCCCAGTTGGAAATAGTTTTAATAAGGCTAGCAAATTCCAAGAATTCCTGACTAGTATCCCTTCCATAATTCGATCGACAATCCTACCGAAGTAAGACATCATCATGTCTCCTCGTAATCAAAGTGAAAGATGGGTAGAATCTTATTTCCACGAATATTCCTTGAAAACGTCTCGAAGATTCTTGAGAGATGAGTTATTGCAGAATAACGAGAAAATGAAAAAAGAAAAAAATATAGAAATTGCGTCTTTTCTCTGTCTCTGTTTACCATGCAATACTATCAAGTTCAAGGCGTTTAAAGGTAGAGATCCGACAATCCGACGAGCGTTATCGTACACTTTAATTAAATTGACAGTGAATAGAATTTAAACAGCGGAGAGGAAAATCTCGACTTTGCATGCCTCTTTCTCACCAGAGTACCAAAGTAATTCTTGACTTTGCCTGTCTGTTTCTCACGTATGTATCAGAGAAAATGTAGGCTTTGCTTGTCTGTTTCGCACGAATGTACAAAAGTTATTCTTGACTTTGCCTCCCTGTTTCGTACGAAAGTACCACAGTGAATATCGACTTTGCTTGCCTGTTTCTCACGAAAGTAAAAGAATAAATCTCGAGTTTGCCAGCCTGTTTTTTACGAAAATACCACAGTAAATCTGCAATTTGCCTGCCTTTTTCCCATGAAGATGCAAGAGAAACTCAAGACTTTGCTGACCTGTTCCTCACGAAGGTACCAGATCGGGTAGAACTTATTTTGATGATGTAGATAGATTAGTAAATTGGCATTTGTGCAAGTTTATAGCAATAAATTAGCAGGCATCGAAATATCTTTTATATAGATCCAATGGACCGGGTTGCTTACGCATCTGATCCAAAAACGATAGGATGACTTTTCTAGGAGACAGGAAATGTTTTATTCAAATTATTTTAGATAAATGCGTAGCATGTTAACCCTTAGAATGCTTGGTAATTATCTAAAATTTGATTTTTGTGCCGCCTTTTTTCTCGAAAACCTTAAATATCTGCTTAATTTTGATAAGGAAAGACACTCAGAGAAGCAAACCAGTAGATCACAGGCCAGTCGCCAATTTACTTGGTAGCTGGCCTGGATCCAACATATTTGCATAGGCATGAAGTCGGTTTTAGCACTATAAACATAGTTTCCAACAGTTCCTCATGGTACCATTTTACTATTCAGTCTATGCTAAGATTTGCGTAAATCTAAAACAACAATTCCGCTTAATTCAATATTGGACTAAGCAATATTGCAAGTAAAACGCCATTGGAATTGTCTCTCCGAGACGCTTCAAACGCTTCAAACGCTTCAAATGACGTGTCACATTGTTATATTGTACTTTCATTGAGGATACTATCCATGTTTATCAGTAATGACTTACACAAATAATTTTCCTTACGCTGTTTAGTAACACAGTACCCAGGTGTATAATGTGGCTTGTTCAACTATCAAATCGGCTTTTGTGATTAAACTAATATTAGATATAATGGTATGTCACAGGATTGAAAACAGGTGACGAAAACGGCTAACATATCAGGAAATATTATGCAGACGTTTTGATGAGCTTTTCCTTATTTCGGTTTATTACTCGGGTGCATATCAATTCTGTTCAGATGACGGTTTGCCCAAAACGATCGAATATCAAAACAAGACATCTTGCCTAAAACGTAATTCAGAATAATATTAAATATGACAACTATTTTATATTCATCCTACAGCGATATATATACATGTAAATAGCATGTGTAGGGCAGAAGCAATGGTTTAACCCATTGCCAAACAATAACGGTATTTGACAACTTTGTTGTAGACGACTCACGAAAGTATGGTGGGAAAAGCAGAAATTGTCCCTAACGAGCAATGTCTCCTTTACCCACAAAGCTTCATCCCCTATCAGAAGATTATTTACCGATTTCATTACATTTTGAAATGTCGTCTGCAAACTCTTTCAATTTGGGACAGTCTACCTACATGAAGCTTGTGGAGGACAGCGATTTAGGGGTAGAGCGTCGGCTTCTGGGCACGAAGGTCATGGGTTCGAATCCTGTGAGTAGCGGGATCTGTCTTGCAAACTTTCATTAATCCACATTCGGCGCGAGTACTGGCTATGTATCTAGGAAGCAGATTCAATAGTGATTAATCTCAGTTGTAAGAACTTGTTTCACAATCGATGTTAAATAAATAAGTTAAAGCTTAAACATAAAGCTTACCCAACAATCATTTATTGCGGAACATACGGGAAACACTCTGACAAAAGGAGCAATAGGCAATACACCCTTTTGTCATTACACCATGTAATTGTTTCAAATAATGTAAAGCTGTTCGTTTATTTATTGTTTGCTTTCGATTTGGACCAATTAAAATGTCGAGTGCAATAGGAAGTCATAATGGTATTTATAAGAGAAGGAGGGAGCCTCGAACTGGAGGTCAAACGCTTGTCATACAATCGCTGTAAGTACGTCTACACATTTTACAGAGGCACTTGTATTTGACAGGCTTCATACAGACTAGAGCGTTATTTTGTATCATGTCTGACAGGCTTCATACAGACTAGAGCGTTATTTTGTATCATGTGTCGGCGAATATCGAAAGACGTACATACAATTGGATTCTACAGGTACGAATTCCTATGAGGACTGGAAAATAATTATCGAAAAATGCCATCAATACGACCATACATGGCTTATTAAAATTGAATTTGTGATGGATGTAAAACTAAGACTGGTGTTGGGTTAAAAGCATATTAGCGCTCAAAACACGTCAAAACTAGGTAAGAATAGTTATTATATGGGCCACGTCACGGGAAAAGGGGCACTCGGACATAGCAAACAGTGTAGCCCCAGACCAGCCGCCACGTCAATGACGTGGCGGCTGGTCTGGGGTTACACTGTTTGTCATTTAGAGGACATCAAGTTCTACCTTTAAATAAATACAAATGATAACTGTCGTGACTAGATGCTGGAATAATAGCGCTAAGAAAGAGCTGAGTCAGCGGTTTTTATTTATGTCCGAGTGCCCCTTTTGCGTGACGCGGCCCATCATTATTATGAAAGAATATGAACGAGTAAGAAACATAGCGAAACAACACTATGTACTATCAATGTTTCAAAGTGCTATTTTCACATATTGTGTTCCACACAATTTAGCGTTATTGTTTACATTCATTTTATATTTAAAAATAACAATGAGCGCTCGGATAAATGAGTTGCGTTCACCCGGTAAGAAAGGTCATATGATTCACATAATGTCATTAACCATCAACGGAATATTCAAAATGGATAATTACTCAGATCTCAGTTCCGCTCTGTGAAAGGACATTTAAAGTACTTTTTTAAGTTATTGCCTTTAATTTTTTTAGAACTGACAAAATTTTAGTGTAAATGAGCGTTAATCTGGCATTAACCCTTTACCAAGCGTCAAACTTTCGATTGTTCCGAATTGAAAGAGTTTGCAGACGACTTTTTAAAATGTGGTTAAATTGGAAATGTCTCTTCTGACAGAGTAGAAAACATTGTAAGAAAAGGAGTAATTGTTTGGTAATGGGTTAAGCGTGCGACTCTAGATGCACAGCTCCATGTAAAGCAAATACCGTCTGCATATGTCCGAGCAAAACGAGATGTGTCCCTCTTCTACAAACATTTGAGGTTAAAACTATTTATTATATTCCTATCAGTCAAATACTGGGATTTCTCAGTGTATTAATTTTCAAGTTTGTCACAGTGAATATCGTCACTAGTGATGATATCAAAAAGTCATATCATCACTAGTGATGATATCAGTTTTGACGGGACTACTTTTTTACCATTCCTTTGCATTAAAGTCATCTCTGCAGTTTTGCACACGGCACTAAAATGTTTGTATTCTAAAATGTATCCATACGCGTGAATGATGTCATAGGTCGCAAAAATGACGTCATGGGCGTTGTTAACTGCTTGGCTCCTCCCATTTTATATTCCATTTGGCGTTTATGGAGGTATTTTGGCAAATATATTTTATATAGTGGAATAAAATAAATAGAATAATCAACTCAATTCAATTGTTATAAAAAATATGTCACTTGAATGAGTTGTTATCATGTAGAAAAAACTCGTTCTTCGAACTCGTTTTTTAAACCTGATAACAACCCATTCTCGTGACATATTTTTGATATCAATCGAAAGGAGTTAATTATCATCTATAAGTTCAATACATTCTCCTTGGTATTAACAATGGCCTTGTATACCGACTCTATACTTTTTAAACAAAGGAAGATGAAAATGTGAAAATGTTAACTCTAGAACGATGATATGATTCATTGAATATGCTCCTTTTTAGAGATATACATTTAACTCGATCAAAAGAAAATAACAAAAAAAAAAGACACATCAGATAGTAAACGTCTTTAACCGTACACTAATCACTTATCTTAAACCATTGGAATTTGTTTAGAGTAAAAAATAAATTAAGTATGCGATACTTCCCCGAAATGAAAAGAAAATGTTTTGTGTTATTGGGGATGCATCTTTAGAGAAAGTGAGATTTTTGTTCCGCGCGGGTTAATACTATTTTTACCACAATTGTCTTTTAGTTTGACAGTTACAGGTGCTTTGGCCCTTCTTGTGCTGGAACCGACTTCATGCTTATGCAAGCGGGTTAGATCACAGGCCAGCCGCCAAGTAAATTGGTGGTTGGCCTATGATTGATCCTGTTTGCTCTGAGTTTCTTTCCACATCAAAATTAAGCAGATATTCGAGGTTTTGGAAAGCAGACGACACAAAAATCTTTTTTTTTTTTAAGTTACCCAGCATTTTATGGGTTAAATCACGATAAAAGGCAGGGTAGGGCTAGGCAGTAATTAGATAGGGAATAATATCCGTGACATTTAGTCTGTTTGTCGGGATTTAAGCTCTTTTTCTTATTTTTTATTTTTACATTTGGAAAACATAATAAACATTGTTTTGTTTCACCTGAAATGCTAATAATATATGAATGAAAAGATCACAACACAAGCTTGCATCTTCGCTAACAATAACGATCTGCAAAAGTGAATCACTTGATTGCATATTCTTTTAAACAATAAACTGTCATCGTTGAGTTGTTGCTAAAGAAACATGTAATTTTAAGATGCCGCTGAAACCAGTCAACGACGCTAAACCTTGGATGAAAGAAAGAAGGAGAAAGAGAGCATAAAAGAATGAGAGATAGGGAGACATAGAGGGAGAGAGAGAAGGGGAAGGAGTGAGAGAGAGGGGGAAGACAGAGAGAGAGAGGGAGAGAGAGAGGGAGAGAGAGAGGGAGAGAGAGAGGGAGAGAGAGAGAGAGAGAGAGAGAGAGAGAGAGAGAGAGAGAGAGAGAGAGAGAGAGAGAGAGAGAGAGAGAGAGAGAGAAAGAGAGAGGGATAGGAGAAAGAGGAGAGAGAGAGAGAGAGAGAGAGAGAGAGAGAGAGAGAGAGAGAGAGAGAGAGAGAGAGAGAGAGAGAGAGAGAGAGAGAGAGACAGAGAGAGAGAGAGAGACAGAGAGAGAGAGAGACAGAGAGAGAGAGAGAGAGAGAGAGAGAGAGAGAGAGAGAGAGAGAGAGAGAGAGAGAGAGAGAGAGAGAGAGAGAGAGAGAGAGAGAGAGAGAGAGAGAGAGAGAGAGCGAGAGAGAGAGCGAGAGCGAGAGAGAGAGAGAGAGAGAGAGAGAGAGAGAGAGAGAGAGAGAGAGAGAGAGAGAGAGAGAGAGAGAGAGAGAGAGAGAGAGAGAGAGAGAGAGAGACAGAGAGAGAGAGACAGACAGACAGACAGACAGACAGACAGACAGACAGACAGACAGAAAGACAGACAGACAGACAGACAGACAGACAGACAGACAGACAGACAGACAGACAGACAGAGACAGAGACATAGAGACATTGAGACAGAGACAGAGACAGAGAGACAGACAGAGAGACAGACAGACAGAGGGAGAGAGAGAGGGGGGGAATGTGGGGGGGGAGATACAGATAGCTAGATACATTCAGACGATCAGACATACGCATACAGATGAGTATAGAAATTTGAGACGGACGGATGCTAACACAAACATGCAGTGAAAGAGGCAGACGGTGGCATAATTAGAGCAAAAACAGACTGTTTACACTATTTAATGGATCACTATAATGGCATCAAATCACACAGACTAATCATTTTTCTCCCAGTTGTCATTTATAATGGTATTAAATGTAAATGGATGTTATTTGCGCGGTGAGATTTGATAAGCGCCATTATTCGCCTTCCTGTAACTCTCTACATAGTCGGCTATAAAGCATGAGCAAAAATTGCTAACGGAATAGAAAGTCATTGTACTCAAAAAAATGAGGTCGCATACATAAAAGAAACGAACAAAAATGACATAATCGAGACCAAGGCATCCAGCAAATTTTAGACTGTTCCAAATTGGAAGAGTTTGCAGGCGACATTTCAAAATGTGATGACATTGGAAAATAATCTTCTAAATGGGACAGAAAACATTGTGAGAAAAGCAGAAATTGCTTTTTTTAAAACAAGAAAAAACAGAAAAAAAGCATCAACACCGTGTGAAGCATTTAACCGACTTAAACAGGGGTAGCGGGCAGATAACAGACGAAGTAGTCTAGTCAAACAAACATCGCCTCCCAGGGGAATTATTTACCGAGAAATAGCCTGTGTAAACAATCACTTTCCTCTAAAACTCTTGTCGGGCGAAACTCGGTGACGAATCTTTAAATGAAACCGATGACAGTTACTCTCATTTCAAAGCAAAGACGGCGAAATCAACCGATTCAAATTAGACGACATGTCATTACTTGAAGCATACGATTTAAGAAAAGCCTTGTAAGTATTTGAAAGCCTGTCGGTTCTGATGTTGTAACATGTGAATAGATTGAAAAAGCATCGCGGTAAAAGGAAAAATTGCTTGTTACAAGCAATTACTCCTTTTGCCATTATGCTTTTTGAAAGAAGTGTCTGCTGCAAGACGCAAAAAAGTGGCATTATGTTGTAATGTGTTATTGAGTGACCCTCTAAATACAACAACAATAGCCCTACCGCTGGGGCTCATTCATTCATAATGTCATCACATGTGATCATAGAGATGTCCTACACCAATACAAACGGGTCATCACGTGTCTCATCCAGACGAAAAATACTTTAACCGTTCCCCCATATTGAAATTTGGGACATACCCAAATTAAGAACATTAGCATAAGACAAGGCTTTATATGAAAAGAAACGTTATTTTGATTTTTGAAGTTATAACTAAAAATCATTGTGACAAAAGGAGCGAAGAATTATACATGTGAACAAATTCAAAGAGTCCTTTACTGACCCTCTAAATACAACATCAATAGCCACACCGTAAGGCTCATTCATTCATTCATAATGTCATCACGTATGATCATATAGATGTGATACATCAATACAAACGGCTCATCACGTGTCTTATCCAGACGAAAAACACTTAAACCCTTACAATGCTTGGAACATTTCTAAAAATAGTCTTTTTGAGTCGTCTGAATTCCAAAACCTTAAATACCTACTTCATTTGTATGAGGAAAGATAGCAAACAGGTTAGATCACAGGCCAGCCGCGAATTTACTTTGCTTATTTATAGACGCAAAGAGATTCAGAAGGTGAAAATTAATTTCTTTGAGACTGTGCAACAGCTGCAGTTTTTCGTGAAATGCACTGAAGAATGGCCACTGGTTCGATAACCGGCTCAGCCCATCGTCTATCTGCTTTCCAATCAATTCGATGCGCATGTTTTTCATTGTCTTTTAACATTGACGTAACATATTGATACAAGAAAGAAAGAATGTCCGTGCATCTCTGATGCTTAAACACCACTAAACAACATGTGATACAAATTAGATTAAGTTTAAAACGATGTTATAAAATCATTAATTCAGACAAAAAGAAATATCACAAAGTAACACGTAATTAAAAGCGTCTCTCTGAGTCGCTCTCAATGACGCATCACATTTTTTGAAAAGAAAAAGCAATATTTCAAAGTTACACGTCATTGGAAACGTCTCTCTGAGACGTTCCCAATGATGTGTCACAGTGCAATATTGTAGCCCCCGCGGTATGATTTAACTTCCTTTATTTTTATTTTTCTAAGCGTTAAACGAACATTATATTGAGAATGATGTCTCGCCATCGATGGGGAGACATGAATAAAATCGGATGAATGGGGAAATGAAACAATAATATGAATAACAACGAGATCACGTGCGTCGTTATCACGCGAGCCTGCACTCGGAATACCTCGGTTCTTGAGGAGATAGTAAACAAACACGGGTTGTGACAACACAGACCATATGTTTGGTTAGAGTATCGCTTTACACATATTTCAACAATTTGATACTTATGACACGGAGGTCAGCGGCCAAGTCAATGTTTCTTGTACTTATTCATCAATATTGTACAGTATTTGTTTTTATTTTCCGAGTCAATGGTAACATTCTCCAATGAACATGCTATAGGTATATCTTTTTTTTTCTTTTTACCACATGTGTGTACGATCATTTTTACAACACCAAACATATAAACATACAATCTATAATGGTCACTTATCAAATCACAATTATTAATTTATAGATGATTACTTGTATTTCAATGTGGATCCAGTACTATTATGAGTTACAGACGACATTTCTGTTAAGGCAAATTTGAGATAATTTGCGAATTTTTTATCAAATCATTTTAGTACTTGGATTTAGTTTAACAATATTTGTCTTTTTGTAATGAAACTAATTTATATAGCGTTGTCTTATGGAAATATACCGTGAACACTTAAAAACAAAATGATATTCGTCTTCAATAACCATTCATTTTTCACCAGTACCGATAGCCGCATTACTCATGTCTGATCGACTTCATTAATCATTGTACATGATATTAGTCAAGCCTGGTATTGATAGGATGTTTCTCACCAATATTGTAAAACAGTCTTTCAAATCGATGACTGCTTTTCCTCGTGAACATAATTGGATCGGTGGTGAGAGACGAATCAGTAATTATTTATTGATTTCATTTATTATCGAAAAGAATACTGGCTATATACGCCTTGGTATCGTTTAACTAAACAGTTTACGCTTAAGACTTGCGTAAGCCTAAAACAACAATTCCTCTTATTTCAATATTAGGCGAAGCAATAGTGCAAAGTAACACATTGCAATATTGTCCTTTCATTGAAGGTACTATCCGTGTGTATCAGTTATGACTTACGCTAATTTTTTCCGTAAGTTGTTTAGTAAAACGGTACCCTGGTCGCGATTCTATCACGGTGCGGCACGTTATCGAACAAAAGCCGACGTAAACTCAAAATGATGTATATTCTATCAATATTATAAAAGATACGACCATTTTGCTTGACGGATATGTTCTAATACCATATAGATAATGAATATCCAATGTATCACAGATAACAAATGGATAGTTCTCCTCAAACGGAAGTGTAGATAAACAGTTTTGCAAATATAAACTGTATTGCTAAGGACGTATGATTGCCAACAAACAAATATGGACCTTTTATGAAGATTGTATAGAACTATTTCTTTTACAGTGCCCTCCTACATTTGCACGCAAGCACAAATACATTGTAGTTACATCAAGGCATGGTAATTGCATCAAGGCATGGTAATTGCATCAAGGCATGGTTATTGCATCAAGGCATGGTAATTGCATCAAGGCATGGTTATTGCATCAAGGCATGGTAATTGCATCAAGGCATGGTAATTGCATCAAGGCATGGTAATTGCATCAAGGCATGGTTATTGCATCAAGGCATGGTTATTGCATCAAAGCATGGTTATTGCATCAAGGCATGGTAATTGCATCAAGGCATGGTTATTGCATCAAGGCATGGTAATTGCATCAAGGCATGGTAATTGCATCAAGGCATGGTAATTGCATCAAGGCATGGTTATTGCATCAAGGCATGGTTATTGCATCAAAGCATGGTTATTGCATCAAGGCATGGTAATTGCATCAAGGCATGGTTATTGCATCAAGGCATGGTAATTGCATAAAGGCATGGTAATTTCATCAAGGCATGGTTATTGCATCAAGGAATGGTAATTGCATCAAGGCATGGTAATTTCATCAAGGCATGGTAATTGCATCAAGGCATGGTTATTGCATCATTTTTCTAATTGATATGATGAATGCATCAAGTTCGATGTTAAACACATTTGTTATGATATTGCATACAACGCTTTTTGACAAAACGAATCATTGCTCAACAGGAGCAAATCATCATTTTGTTAAGGCGATCTTAGTCTAAAATCGACAACAGCAATTTAGGCATAGTCAGACAGGGAATCACGTGACCAAAGTTTACGATCTTATGTCCATGACAGAACAGGTGATTTTACTTTTTTCACCTATTTTTGTCAATGATAGGCACATTGTGTAACCCCGCATGAGTTGACCGCCAACGTTACGTCTATCACTCAGCACAGAAATCGCATACGAAGACTGACAGTTTTGGACATGCTCTCCCGTCGACTGCAATTTCTCTGCCGAGTGTTAGCCGTAACGCCGTTATAAAGTATGGGTTATCATATACCACCAGATTCGGAAAGTTGATGGTTAACCCATGCGGGGTACACATTGTGGCTATCATTGGCAAAAGTAGGTGAAAAAAGCGAAAAGCAAAATATATCTGTGGCGCGGCCATCTTGTCCGAACATAAGATTGTAAACATTTGTCACGTATAAAGTCACAATAAAGTTATATGAAAAAAAAAGATAAAACATTGGCCACATGGTTCCCAAGCCTGATAGATAGATATGATAGAGTAAGTGTATATTATACTTTTATAGATCACCTTAGAGTTTCCCATAATTATCATTCAGCGCTATATGTAATGACCCGGGGGATAATTCAGCACTATTTCTCATGGCATTTTATCTAATGAATATTCATGAGGTATGAAAAGTTTCTCAAAATTGTCATGTATGAGAATCGCATATCAAACGTAGACTTATGGCCTTTGAAGATAACAAAATTGATGACCAATTGCTCTTGCACAATATTAAAGGGCATACACGCAATGCAAACGTACCTCCGTAAACGTATGTAAAGCGCCTATCAAATGTACAGTTATGACATATGAAAAGAAGCATATTATTCAATGGCTTCCAATCTCCTTGAACGGTTCATTCTCCGATCATGTTTTGCACCAGAAATAGATTTAGACTAATTGCTCCCCGAAGAAATTAGGCTTTCCCATCAGAGAATTCTTCAGGAACTGGGGTTGTCCGTGCGGAACGAATCGGACAGGAGAGGACACATTTTACTTTTAAGTGATTTAACAGTCCCACGTCAAATGTATTTATATGCATTTAATCTAGATCTGGTTTTCGAGATGAAGGACGGCTAAAGTTTGTAATTCATTGATCGGTTCGAACTCCAGACAACCTTTAATCAAATTCGGCTCTTTTAAAGTTATCTTATCGTAAAGCATATTGGGGAATATATGACATAACAAGGAAAACCTTTCTCAAAATTGATATGAAATGAGATATCTAAATTAAAACTGAAGTATATTGGCAAATAGATAACGTTTGATATATCTTAAGATGGCTACCTGTAAGGAATGATAACACATCAGCAAGGCAATAAGGTAGGCCATATGGGTCTATATTTATCCTGGGATCAGTACTATGTGTTATACTATATACTATACAAGTGTTCCGACTTTCGAATGGAAAATCCTACTACCACCCGTACAAAGTTGTCAGCTACTTCATAAATGAAAAGAATATTCACAAAATTCTTTCAGATGTTGAAAGAAAAATGTTTATTCTTAATACTGACCAAAGGAAAAATAAAGACTCTAACTTCACGATCAGAACAATTGGTGAATTCGACAAATTGGAATTTTCAATTGGAATATCGCCGATCGGAAAATCGTTTTACTTCGGGACTATTCGTGGTTTAACGGAATGATCCGAAACAAAACGAATATACAGACAGTTTACGGATTGGCAGTCTCAGTTGCCTGCCAAAAGCAGATACACATATGAATTTCTAACAACTTTCAAATTGCTTCTAAAAGTGGAAAGGGAACAAATGGCGCGTGTCTGTTTACAGAAAATTCCCTTACTTTTCTATAATTAACACCTGTGACAACCTTATGGGTTTTTAATGATGTCTACCCTGGACAAACAAACAAACAAGATATAATGATGTATTCCGTGACAATATTTTTCAATCGAATCAGAATCACATAAGGCGCTCTCGAGAGATAATTTTGCTGGCTCAGTGTAACACAACACCGGGTTTCCACACGTGATTGTGCGGAGAGAGAAATAGCGGAAAGAAGGAATTCCTCGCTGTAAGCAATTATTTATCAATCCCGACGGACTCTTGAATATATGTTTAATTGTATCGTTAGGAGAAAGGTGCGGCAATATATTTTACTCCTTACGAGTAATTACTCTTATTCTCCATAGGGTTTTGGTAAGGCATCTTCCTTCGAATTGCTTAGGAAATGACTGTCGAGAAATGGGTTTTGGGATAAAGGTTACCATGTATACTATAATACATTATATCGGTTTAAACCCGTCAATCCATTTAATGTACAAATTATCAATTACGCATTTTCTTCACACAACGAGGAATGTAAGGATTCGTGATATGCAAAATGAGGCGTCAATAAAGTCGAACATTATCAAACGTTATCTTTTTTGTTAATATAAACATTTCATTTGATCGATAAATCTATGGCATAGCACTTTGGTTTTCAATAGAGGATTGTGTGAGGCGAATAGAAAAATAAACAGAAAATCAAAGACTACGAGCTTTAACAGTTGATCATAATAGTCAGTCAGCTGCACCAGTTTATGTCCATTTCGTGAACATCCACTTCCGGTTTATTTCGTATTCAATAGGTTTTGGGCTCGTTGCAAAAATCATTGATGGGCGGGGATGTGTTTTAATTCTGTAACATAATTGTGCTGTATCTAAACTATACCGTAATGAAAGGAGATGATAATCCATCAATAATCGAGTTTTGTGTAAATTGATAGATCTGTGTTGCCATTCCATTTCGAAGAAATATGTTTGTTTTTTTTCGATAAAATGAATCTCAATCTGTGAGATAGTCTTTTTAATACCTGTCCCCAGTGAAATTATGTGACTGGTCAGATTGGAATGTTTCATGGAGTAAAGCATGAAGAACATTGATCTCCACGAGAATATGGGGTAGAAGACATCGTGACCAAAGTAATAAATGGTCAATTTGCGCAAGTATTCTATTTTGTCACGGTGGTTTCGTTCTTACTCATCAGGCTAGCGTTTTACTTAACACATGAGTTGAATCATTGCGTAAGTCATAGGCGATGTACATGGATATTAAGTTAAGTTTATCAACCTAAACGCAAGTACATTTTTGCCATATGACACATTGGTAGACTTATTCTACGCATACATGGGGCAACATGATATGTCACCATTGACAACAGGAACAGGTTTCAATTCGAAGTAATATATTCATACTTATATCGTGTAGAGGCCATTGCCATACAATGAGATATTGCTCGTCACGGTTAATTTCCCTTTTTATCAAAGAGGTTTCTAATTTCCTTCTGGCGATAGATAGAACGAGCTGACAATATAATGTACATAGGAAAGGCATACGATCTGAGAGTTTGTATAAAGAATCAGACAGTATGATGTTGATAGGTTAGGTATAAAATCTAAGAGTTTGTATAAAGTTGCAAAAGACTTACGGTTATGATTGAATGTTTGTTCTACACATACCTGTAACAAGAGAAGAAGACAAATATTCTTAATTAGACATTCTTAAAATATTATAAGTCATCAATTAATATGAGGGAAACAATTATGAAAAAAGAAGAATTGTGTATAAAATGCAAATATTTGATAATCTCGTATCATTTGGACGATTTTGATATCCAAACTATGCAAATGGATTTCTGTTCCTTTCAACTTTTGACCGGAGACATAGTGCATTATGAGAGCGCCAAAGTACGGTGAACGCACCTCAGTACATCTATACATTCATATCCCCTCTATCACTAAAGAAACGCTTTTGTTATATCGAATGACTTCAACATACGGAAGCAAAGAAACAACTAATAGAACACACTGAAAACGGTGTTTAAAAACTTCTAGAAATCCAGACATTCACACGAAGCAAGCCTAATTAAGGAATGTAGCAGCAGATGTTTGAATACAAATACGAATATGACTCCTAAACTTCCGTTCACTCCTTTAAAATAGACACTTCAATATCATTGGTCTAAAGTGCGAGAAATCTCATACGGTAATTAAACATCCGATGACCTTTAACCTTTTAACAGTTTACCAAAGCCAAATGTTTGACTGTTACACATTGAAAGAGTGTGCAGACGACATTTCGAAATGTGATGAAATTAGAAAAGAATCTTCTGATAGTGGAAAAAACATTATGAGAAAAGAAATAAATGCTCGTTAGTGAAAAGTGGGGCCTGCAGGCGATATGAAAAAAAAATAGCTTATATAAAATTGGCTACTACCTTCAAGCGGGGGACCATCAACAAATTAGATTTAAACGCTTGGTAAGGACGTAATAGATCAACAATGGCACCAGTTGAAAGTTTGTGTGTGTGCCAATCTAATACTAAAAATTGTCATTTGTATGCCATAGATTTGATTTGCCTGCGCAGCTTCCGTTTAATTGCACGTTCTGGTAGGCCAAGCGGAAGCACTCCTGTACAGGATTGGTGCCCAACATGGCTGCCTATATGCACTCTTGAATTAGAACCACCACTTTGCTCCCATTGATAATTCAGATGATCAGTTTAAAGTTTATTCCTTTAGAAAATATATTTAGATTTATTTTTCATATTCTGTTTTGTCTATATAGGGTCTAACATCGTGTCAATGTTATTTTAGTTATTTTACGGTTTTCTCGGATTTCGCTAATACTATGAAGGGGAATATTATGTTTTGCCTACAAGACCAGTTTGTTTGAAAAATTCAATGCCATAGTTGAGTATCTAACTTCCGTGCCACAACTCCTACACCTAAATCACAATACAACACATGACCCTTCTTAAGTCTGTACGGAGAGGACCAATTAGGGTAGTCGTCTCGATGAGACGAGTCTTAGAAACCTCTTCAATAAAAAACGCATTACATAGAATTTGAAATCTTACAAGCTACAGGACACGCTGATAGTCCCAGTATTCAACCAATTCCTGATATCCCACACTTTTCAACAAGAATGTAGTTGTTTATCATCTGGACAGCTATTTTCTCCTGACGCTCAGTGTTTTCCTATTTACGCAAAAATATGAGTCATTAACCCTTAGAACGCTGGGAAAATTTCAAAAAATAGCTTCTTATGTTGTTTGCTTTCTTAAACCTTCAATATATGTTTAAATTAGTTGATGAAAGATACTCAGAGAAGCAAACATCTTAGATTTCAGGCCAATTTGTTTAGCGGCTTGTCTGGATCTAACCTGCTTGCATAAGCATGAAGTCGGTTCCAGCACTATAATGGTAAATATTCAGTAACTTAGAAATAAGATCGATTTGCATGCAACGTTCTCACTTTCCAGTGAACAATACGTTATCGTGCAATTAAGGTAAAATAATTAGTTTGACGCAGGATCTAAAGATAACCACTAGACATGCGATTTCACAATGAGAAAGTACACTTAACTCCGTGCACTCGCATTAACTTAAAACTTTAAAATTTAAACGAAGTGCTTCAAACCCATAGATTTATAAAAAACAAATGTTCTTTGTTCAAAAACTGAGACACTATGCATTAAAACGATTAACTCAACCGACGTCGGAACCGCTTTACGCTGATTGGGCTAGTTAACACAAACTAGGCGACATTAATGTGTCACTTATGCTGTGTTATTGACCTTGTCTTTGAGGAGCCTGGCATTAAACCTAATGAACAAATTCTTGTACGCGATGATGTTAACCAATTACCAAACAATATCGACATTTAACAATTTTACTGCAGACGACTCTGGAAAACTTTGTGGAAAAAGTAGGAATTGCTCTTAACGAGCAATTTCTTCTTTTTCCACAATGTTTTCTGCCCTATCTGAAGATTGCATTTCAAATTCATCACATTTTGAAATGTCGTCTGCAAACTTTTTCAGTTTTGGACAGTAGAAAACTTGGCGTTTGGTAATGTGTTAAGGGCTTTACTTTATCCATATGATTCACTCTTTGATTTCTTATATTGTTCTTATTTCTTTCTTAATATGACGTATTGGTGCACATGGATTATTCAATGAAATACTCCTTTCTTTGTGCTTTTATATGAATCAATTCCATTTATTTTTTATAAGTTTTTTCTTGCCAGGTAAAACCACCTTTAGTCTTATTATCTATACCTTATTGATGCATTTTCCCATAAGGACCGGATTTCTCTTATGCATTTTGTTTACGCAGACACCTTGGTTTTATTTGAGACAAATGATAAACCAAAATACCTATAATTATTATTTCCTTTGTTAAAAACGCTAACACATCTCTCAATAGGTATTTGGGCTACAGCAATATGTAGAAAATGAGCTTGTCACTTGTCCATTTGAGGTAGAATACCCATTGTAAGCCATTTAAAAGATCTTTCGTCGGATTACTTCGGTCGGGCTCGGCATACGTCGGTCGTGGCTGGAACTATCGATGTAAAGCCTTTCTATCATAATCAAGTTACATTATTTCAATCTCGATACAGGTCATTCGTCTTCGACATTTTATTTAACCAGAGATCAGTGTTAACATCTTCACATAACCAAAACGCTGAAACTACTCTTATTTGTATTTATCCATTAACTTCGTGAAATAATTCGATAGTTACCGTTACTCTGTGATTAATTTTGGAGGAAAACATATAAACCTAAAGTTTTGTGTCTTTGGAAAGTAATTGTTCAGTTTGCCTGAAACTTGCAGACGTATCTCAACTCGTTAGCCATCTTGAACCGTGGAAAACCCTGGCACCAAACCCTAAAATTGTAATACGAATGAAAGAATGAGCTACCACTGGTTAAGTACATGTGACAGGGTTTGGACATAAAATTGAAAAACTACTTGTCAAGCACCATGAGGCTAAGAGCCCTTTTTCAAACTGCATGTTTGTTTATCCATATGATAGCTACCAGCAACGTGTAGAATGAATTGACCCGGTCCAAGCCAAATGTAGACCAAGAACGACCGACGTTATCCGACAATAGTTTCAAAATGGTGGCTTATGGGTATCCTACAATAAAATTATAATGAAATCAGAACCCTATAACAGTAAAATTAAATCCATTAAGATATCATTAGCGGTAATATACTCACACCCATGTCGATTAATGCATACTAAAGAGCAGGTCTGACGTAATCGGATCCTTACAGACGCATCTACTTTATTGCCAAGATACCGTTGTTCTAAGAATCTATGCTTACTATTTACGTAGGTTTAAAACAACAATCCTACTTATTTAAATATTGGGCCAAGCAATATTGCAAGTAACACATCACTAGAATCGTCTCTCCGAGATTCTTTCAATGACGTGTCACATTGCGATAGTGTACTTTCATTTAACCCTTTACCAAACAACAAATTTTCGACTGTCACAAATTGAAAGAGTTTGCAGACGACATTTCAAAATGTGATGAAATTGAACAATATTCTTCAGAAAGAGCAGACAACCTTGTGTGAAAAGGAAAAAATTCTCGTTACGAGCAATTTCTCCTTTTCCTACAATGTTTTCTAAAGTCGTCTGCAACAAATTCGTCAAATGTCGATATTGTTTAGGAAAGGGTTAAGATACTATCCATGTTTATCAATTTTAAGGCAATTTTTCCCTTATGGCGTTAGTTAACGCAGTAATCAGGAACAGCCCTGGCAAACCATGGACATTTTTTGGTTGAGGGCCTGTATTAACCCTTTACTAAACACTAAAAATTCGACTGTCCCAAATTAAAAGAGTTTGCAGACGACATTTCAAGGTTTTCATGTTCATTAGGAGAAGTGTATCATTTTGTTATGGTGATTTCTATTTTCTTTTCTTGTTTTAACTCTTTACCAAACGCAAAATATTCGACTGTCCCAAATTAAAAGAGTTTGCAGACGACATTTCAAAATGTGATGAAATTGAAAAATAATCTTCTGATAAGGCAGAAAACATTGTGGGAAAAGGAGAAATTGCTCGTTAAGAGCAATTTCAACTTTTCCCACAATGTTGTCCAGAGCCGTCTGCAAAAACCTAGTCAAATATCGTTATTGTTTGGCAATAGGTTAAAGCACCATTCTGGACAGTTTTCCATCCGCACTTCTGTGTTCAGAGCACATATCGTGTCAAATGTTCTTCTACAGCAGTGTGTATACCCAGTATAGTAAAAGTTAGCTCGCTTTTGGGTTATCAACCTTTGGAACATCGCTGTCATTAATCAAAGCATTAACGTATGCTATAAACAACTGCATTTCTGATGCGCCTGTCCTCGTTTGGTTTTAATTAACGGATCCCTGTCAGGGTAAATAATAGGGTAGTTTCATTAAAGCGTGAAAACGCCACCATGTTATCCACGAAACCCATTTCCCTAGAGGAAACAATCGTTTATGGCTTACAAGATATTTTAGATGCCTTTTAATTTTGCGCGCTACATAAAAGATGTTTAATATAGCGATGGCTTCGAATGGCGCACCTCATGTGGGCGGACGTAACGGTGCGGATCTGATAGGCATTGCTGAGAAATTGTTAAAAAAGAAGTAATTAAACTGGGTGCAAAATAAAGCAATATAACGGTAATGAAAGTAACCGTAAAGCTTATGATTACCTGATCTATGAAGAACACAACCGAACGTATCCACGTGTTTTTATTGGTCCAAATTGAAACAGGTCGCAGAAGCGAATTATCATTGAAATTTTCCTCGAAAGACCATTCAATGGTAGCGCAAAGAATCTGCGATAATTTAAACTTAAACTTGCCCCCAAATGATTTAGAAACATTATCGAATCATGTATTTAATGGAGAAGTATGAACAAAGTGATGCTTTGACAAGCATTTCGATCATAAAGACTTGTTTGCCGTTCCCCTTTTTTTTCCATATGGGTTTTCACGTAATCGTCACTCATCCCTATAGGGCATTGCTATCTGCTGGTGCTTTTATTTCAGGCTTCGATATTAAATCAGACGACATGTAATCTCTCATTACCAAACAATAAACAACATTTAAACACCTTGCTTCAGACGACTCTGGAAAACATCGTGGTTTCCCACAAGATTTTCAGCCCTATCAGAAGACTATTTTTCAATTTGATCACATTTTGAAATGTCGTCTGCAAACTCTTTCAATGTGGGACGGTCGAACATTTGGCGTTTGGTAAGGGTTAAACTAGTGGTCGGTTAATACACGTGTCTCTGGTTATAAGGTATATATAGTTATATATATAGTTATATATATATATATACTCTAATTACCGTTGTTCAAGAAATTGTGTTCTTTTTCAACCCTTATAGTGCTGGAACCGTCTTCATGCTTATGCAAACAGGTTATATCAAGGCCAGCTGCCAAGTAACTTGGTGGCTGGCCTGTGATCTAACCTGTTTGCTACTCTGAGTATCTTTCCTCATCAGAAATACGCAGATATGTAAGGTTTTGAAAAGCAGATGACATAAATTATCTATTCTAATAAGTTTACCCAGCATTATAAGTATTAAAACAAGACATTTTCTTTGTTATTCGTGAAAACATCATACCAATATCATGTATTATATGATCCATACTCATCTAAAAGGAAGCACCTTCATCAACATGAAATATTGATCAACTGTGTTAAGCAACCATCCTTTTAAGCAGCCAACCTGTCTTAAACAACCACTACAGAAAGTCCCATTATTGTATTTACAGTGTACATCAATTTGTATTAAACAGCCAACCTGTCTTAAACAGCCAATTGTCTCAGTTCCATAGCCTGGCCTCTTGACACAAGTTTGACTGTGTAGATAGGGCCTTTTAGTCTAACAGTGAGCGAAAGAAGCAAACAGAGGATCTTGTTTCATCAGTTTGTGTTAACGTATTATCTCTTGCAACATCGACTTAATGACTACCCATCACTCTTCCCCCTCACCACTCTACCCTCTTAGCATCTTTTGTTCGGATGTAGTAGGTATGTCTCTCTCGTCACTGACCAATTATACCCAGTGATGGAAGACAGTCAGTGACTTGGAAAGAATGATGTGTTGGTCAGAAAATCGTATCAATAAAACACGCAAACATCCGCTTACATACTATCCAACAACAAGTGTTTGCTTCAGAATACTTAATAGTTAATTCATTTTCTATGAACCTATAGGAATCTTGGATGAACTTTAACCCATTATCAAACAATAACGACCTTTGACCAGTTTGTCGCAGACGACCCTGGAAAACATTATGGGAAAAAAAAGAAATTGTTCTAAACGAGCAGTTTCTCTTTTACCCATGTTTTATGCTCTATCAGAAGATTGTTTTTAAATTTCTTCACATTTTGAAATGTCGTCTGCAAACCTTTTTCAATTTGGGACAGTCGAATATTTTGTGTTTGGTAAAATGTTAAAACAAGAAAAGAAAGTAGAAATCACTATAACAAAATGATAGACTTCTCCTAATGAACATGAAGACCTTGTAAAACAGTAATTGCTACAAGCAATCATAAACTTGTTTAACCCTTTCCCAAACAATAACGACATTTGACCACTTTGTTGCAGACGACTTTAGAAAACATTATGGGAAAAGGAGAAATAGCTCGTAACGAGCAATCTTTCATTTTCCCACAATGTTTTTTGCCCTATCGGAAGATTATTTTCCAATTTCATCACATTAAAAATGTCGTCTGCAAGCTCTTTCAATTTGGGACAGTCGAACATTTGTTATTTGGGAAAGGGTTAAAACTGTCCTTACTCATTTGGGAAAGTCTTCAAGTTTGTATATCAAGGGAAGTGGGTTAAACAAAAGAATCAAAAACAGGTTGGGTGAACACCCAGCATCTGCAACTCATTAACACAGACACAAACTTACGATTCGTGTAATACGAAACAGCTCGGGCACGCAGTCTTGGTATCAAAAACCGAGTTTTCCGAATAGATTTTGAATCTGATAAATCACCGAAATCTGATACATTTAGAGAAAACAAGTCGATCTGTTTGTTGGTTATATTCCTTCTCAACCCTCAACAAACGATCGACTATTTTTTCTGGCGGGTCCAAGCCGATACGACAAGTTTTATCTGGTCTATAACTGACCTTTCAATAGTTTTGACGTCCGGAATACGAATGTCCACCACTGATTTAGGTTGGTTAGAATGTAGAGGTTACGTCCGTTTCAAGATAATTACATTTTCATCTCATCGGTCACAACACATATCAATGCTCAATTTAGGTAGGTTCTACCGCGTTGCAAAATACTCTTGTCAAGACCATCTGACAAGTCATCTGATTAGACCAATAGCCATCGTGAGTGAACAATATGGTACCCCAATCGGAACTACTCGGGTATTTCCGTGAGCTGAGAAATACACGTTTTCATTGGATGAACCTGATGTGTTCAGATTGTAGATTACCCATGTTGAGATGACGTTACATTTATCTTTAAAGTTGCTCGATTACAGATGAGGAAATTTGAAAGGCAAAATAGAATGTCGTAATACAAGAAGAATTTTTTTTATGTTATTGCACTCTTTACAATCAAAAATAGTTATTGAAAGCATCGTTAATGCGAGAAGCGTTAACAGTCTCAATGCTTTTTAATCCGAGTACATATCATCTCACTGTATATGGACGTGCAACCCATATGCAAATCAACTTTAACATATATATATCATTTGAAAATAAAAATAACGTCAAGGGTTTGTAATCCAAACGATGCAAACCTTGCCCATAGAAGAACAGTGATCAGAGAATTGGGACTTAACTTTTACAGTGCTGGAACCCATCTCATGATTATGCAAACAGGTTAGATACAGGTCAGACGCCAAGTAAATTGGCAACTGGCCTGTGATCTAACCTGTTTGTTACTCTGAGTATCTTTCTTCACAAAATTAAGCAGATAGTTCACTGTATATAGGCTCTACTGCCGTGAATACAGCCTTCCCATGGCTATTGTGCAGAACATGTCTTTCAACAGTATAAATGTTGTAGAGTTTAATAGAAATGAATTTATTTTCAGAATTTCCTCGCATCTGTTAATAATTATGAACAAGAAAAGAGTTTCTTGCATTACATTATTCTCCTACGTGAGGTTATGGAAGGGGTCCGAATTTAAATGATAAGAAGACGATAAAAAAAAACAATATAACATTTTGTATATCCTTTATAATATTAGGTATAGACGATTTTGACAGCATGATAGAATACTTATTAGTAGCAATGTTTCCCTTTGTTATAACGGTTTCTATTAGAGCCGATGAACAAACGTAGATTAATATAGAGAGAATGAGCTAAGCAAATCTCTGTAAATTATGAAACAGAGCAGAAGATGTTCCGACATCATTTGAATAGATAACGTAATTCAACCCTTCTAGATAACAATTGTATTTTCAATTTGGTGCAGTTAACCTTGACCTCTGTGCAAGGATACCAATGCAAACACTCTGCACGGCACGTAGACCTACTGGAAAAGTGAAAGAACCCTTTACCAGAGTAGGAGATCCATTTCCACAAAACAGTATTCAAATTTCCGTGTCGGATAAATACAGCTCCGCCTTCCTGGCGTGGGTGAAACTTCCTTTGTGCATTTAACCTTGCAGTGTAACAGCTGCTGCAGAAGACGTTTATAAACAGTGTGACAAAACGAGCTAATGCTCTTACGTAAATGATTGATTTTTATCACAATGGTATATGTAACCTTTCAATGTAATGAAACTGAATTACTAACACTCTGTTTCTGGTCAGCGGTAGCTTTCGAAATGGGCGAGTAAAATGTTATGTAGACAATAATTGATTAATTGTCGTTATTGGTTTCATTTATTTAAAAATTGGTTCTGCAAAGATTTACACCGTACTTTACTGCCAGAACAAGCATAATATGCGCAACAACATGTCCAGGGGGTTTTCTGATCAGGACCTGGAATGAAATTCATCAAGCATTCCCAATAAACCAGGGTTCCATCATTGTAAAGAAATCCTCAATTTGGATTATCTCTATTAATAGCTTCCATCTTGTTAACCCATTTGATGAACGTTTGAATCTATAATACGATTAGCGTTTTACGAATCAAGTCGTGCTAAATGTAATCATTTAATAGATAATTTAATACCAAGCTGATAACATCTGGAAAAAAAAACAAGACGGAGGACAGTATCAGCCAGTCAGTCGGCTAAAGTAATCAAAGAATAATCCAGAGGCGAGGATTAAGCCAATTAAACATTAGAATGTCGGGTTATTTTCTAAAAAATAGATTTTGTGTCGTGCTTTCCAAAACCTCAAATATCTGCTTCATTTTGATTAGCAAAGATACTCAGAGTAGCCAGCGAGTTGGATCACAGGCAAGCCGCCAAATGAATTGGCGGCTGGCCTGGAGCCAACCTGTTTGCATTAGCATCAAGTCAGTTCCAGCACTATAAGGGTTCAAAATCCAACCTTACCATTTCATTGCACTGTATTGAATCTAAACTGTAACATTAATTAAACTCAAACTATTCCTTTATTGCCAACTTATTAGAAACATAAGATTTACAAGCAATCAAGCGAACAAGGACTTTGAGATAATGCAGAGAATTAGGCACTTCATTCAAAAATTGTTCCATTCTTTGGCGAGTTTCAATGTTATACTGGATCTAAATACACTCCTCTTTGGAAATGATTTTCTTACTCTTGATGAAAATATAGTGGTATTTACTCATTTTCACAATTATATCAAAGGAAGCAAACGGTTTGATTGATGGTTTATCATTTCTGGTCCATTCATCTACAGCTCCATCCACTCTGTCTCTCTCTTACTATTCTATCTATATCTCTATGAATTAAAATTATATGTTACATATTTTTTGTATTGTATTGCTGTCGTGTTGTAATGTTATTATGGAGAGGGACTCAATAAGCTTATAGCTTCCATCCCAATCCTATTGTAAAAACATGTTACTATAAAATATGTTTAAACTATTCAAAACTCATTATTGCCTTGAGACTCATATCATTTTGAAGATTGGCTGATAAAATCGTTTGCTGCTAGCCTCTCTATACAGTTTAACTGGCTCAAAACCTTGAGCTGTTTCTAATCGGACATGTACGAATCCTGTAATTTTCCAGAGACCCGTATTTGCTTTCAGTTGTGTGAGAAATATGGGTTCGCAAAAGAGGAGGTCATGTGAGGTGAAGATTGTTCTCATGCATTGAGAAGCAAATGCAAACCCTGGGAAAGACACTACATCATAGTACTCCTTTTAATTAGAAAATTAAATTATCAACAACAAAAACAACATTATCTTCACTGCAGTTATCGTTCAAATTGATAAAATAAATGAAATGAACTTGAAGATCAACTCATTCGAATATTTCTCATTCCTGTACAGCGGTTGAATACATTGTGACATATTGTTTCGTATTTACCCGCATGGTTTAACGGGATTATTTTCAACCGTGTGCAATTTGATCCACACGAAAAGAACGTATATATTTTCATCGGAATAATCGCTGGTATATAATAGAGTTCGTTATCACTGTTGCTATCATAAACGTAGGTTTGATTTCCTAATTTCCAGTTCCGGAGAGCTTTCCAGATTACCCAATATCCGCCTTCGCCATTGTGCTGATACTTTTCGTCTGAAAAGTGTGGGCGGTTAACCTATTGACGTATATTAAAGCGAGTGCTTAGTTATAATTACGGACAACAACCGATGACAAAGATAGTATGAAGAATAGAACAGAGTTTTATTTTACAACTTGAAATTAGTACATCGGCATACATAAATAGCAAGAAAAACAAAAATATCACATGGTGTATGAACAATTAAAAAAAACCATGTGGATGAATTTAAAACAAAAAATAAACAATTCAATTTCTTAGTGAAAAAGCGTCCTTTGCGCATTTAGCAACATTAAACACTGTATTATTATTTATTGATTTTAAAAGTTCAATAAATCTTAATATACAGGTGTATTTGGCCTGCTATAGTGACATTTCGAGAAAAACTGTTGCCGTTGAAAACAAAATTTAATTAAAGGCATATCAAAGGAGAGGAGTACAAATACATTACTGAAAAAATATAATGAGTTCTTTTATTATGTTCATAAAAGTCATGAGAATTTTGTAATTTAATTTCGATAAATGAGTTGTTGCGTGACAAAAAAACGTGATGTGTCAAATTACAATATTGAACCATATTTCAGTATAATATTCATGCAGTTCTGTTTTGAGAAACGCATTTTCACAACCCTCGTGTCGACCATTGCCCTTTACCAAACACAAAATTGTCGACTTTCTCAAATTGAAAGAGTTTGCAGACATCATTTCAAAATGCGATGAAATTGAAAAATAATTTTCTGATATAGCAGAAAACATGGGAAAGGGAGTAATTGCTTTTTGAAAGCAGTTTCACATTTTCCCACAATGTTTTAAAGAGTCGTGAGCAACATTCTAGTCAAATGTCGTTATTATTTGGTAATGTGTTATGAACACCGCCCCGAAAAATCTATTCGTAGCCAGCCATTATGTCGGCATGATAACCTTCCAGACTGTAATAGTTCAATCTCAATCGGAACTACTCGGGTATTTCCGTGAGCTGTGATAAACCCGATGTGTTCAGATTGAGTTCAATCTTTGTAAAGCAATAATTCAACATGACACCATTAACCCATTACCAAACAATAACGACATTTGACCAGTTTGTTGCAGACGACTCTTGAAAACATTAAGGGAAAAGGAGAAATTTCTCGTAACGAGCAATTTCTCCTTTCCCCACAATGTTTTCTGCTACATAAGAAGATTATTTTTCAATTTCATCACGTTTTGAAACGCCGTTTGCAAACTCTTTAAATTTGAGACAGTCGAAAATGTGACGTTTGGTAGAGGGTCAATACAGTGTTGTTATTGTCTGGTAAAGGGTTAAACGAGACTCGGCGACGTGCTATCGCGAGATCTGTGTGTGGTTTGTGGGACTGTTTAGTATCACAGAGGGTTGTGTCTCGCGAGAAGGAATGATATGTGCAGCTTCATGCATAAGATCGCCCACTCAACCTATAGTCTTTACCCTTTAAACTATATTGGATTTTGAACGCGACCGAAAGGGAAATAAAAACATGACAAAAATATTTGAAGAGTTAAAATGAGCTTTCTTGTGATAGATGTTGATAACATGGCGCCAAAACCAGAACTGTTGAATTTAAGCATATTCTACTTTTATTAAATTATGTTTCTACGTCACCCGCAATAAATTCGTTTGGAAGACAATATACGCATCCTAATGAATCCATACGTTGCCATTATATATAATATACGGCCATTGAATACTAGAATATAGATATAGATATTGTATCAGTCTTATGTATGCTTAATTCATACCGTTCCTTTTATCGGTTTCTGATTTATTTGTAAAATTAACAATGCAATAGAGTTACGACCTCTCTATTCTTATGGCGGCGGTGTAAGATTGCATCGGTCTCAGCCTATTTATGAATCGATCAAACTATTCAATTGGGCAAGGGCTTCTCAGTGCCAATACACTTGAAAACACTGTCATGCTGGATTCTTTTCAAAGCTTATGGAGATGACAGCTGTCGGATGCGTTTGATTTAAAATCAATAAATAAAACGAAAAAGCATGTGATTGAATGAACATAATTGTGGAGTGACTGAGTCACGATATTCATTTTCTTTTCTTTTTCCCACAATGTGTCCTATAGTTTCATTAAATAAACATATGACGCGTTCTTATAATCATCTTTCAATTGGTTTTATCATCTGTAGCATCTTTACTTAACCATTAGAGTGCTGGAGCCGACTTCATGAATGGAAAAAAGGTTAGATCCAGGCTAGCCGCCTATTAAATTGGCAGCTAGCCTGTGATCTTACCTGTTTGCTACTCTGAATATCTTTCCTCATCAAAATTAAGCAGATGTATAAGGTTTCGGAAAACAGACTGCACAAAAATCTTTTGAGAAAATTAGACAGCATTTTAAAGGTTTAATCCAAAGCTGAAAAAAATGGATATTGTGGAAAAATCTGCTGCAGTCTAGAAAGATTAATCTAAGGTTGGGCGTCGCTTTATGGGGCTTCTGTGTCAGTGATGGTGTTTTATATAAGACGGGTCCAAATATAAACCGTTTATTGATGAATGAACTGTCTGACACGTGGGGAGAGCGAACGAATCAAGAACGAAATGGATGTAGCTTTTAGACTCTTACACCATTAGTCCTCAATTTGTAAAATATGCTGCAGATTTCCGGAAGGAATATTGTGGCAACATAAGAAAATTCTCAAAAAAGGGGTTCATCTTTTTATTTTAAAACGTTTCGACCGAATAAGTTAGAGAAATTATTCTTTTTTTTGCGATTGTAAGCTTCTGTTTTTGTTTTGAAATTGAACCGGTCACATATTCCAAAGTGATCTGTGAAAAGGCAGTTTTCACACAAGATAAAGTTCGAAGAAGATATCTTGTGTCATAGATACCTGAACATAACCTTGTAACGAATTTATGTCAAAATGATGTAAGCAAAAATCGATAAAAGACAGAAGTAATCCGACGATAGAATGAGTTTCAAAATGGCGGATTATGGGAAGTCTGCATTAGTTCATATTTCCTGTCTTTTCTTCTGAAGAAAATACTTTACATGTATTCCTTAGTCCCCCTAATGTAAAACATCTATTAATTCCTTTCATTTGTGTTGGCAGTTCCCGCGAAAGTAGTATGTTAACTCATTACCAAATAAAGATGGCATTTTACCAGTTTGTTGCAGACTACGACTAAATTCTCATTTTCCCACAATGTTTCCTCCCCTAGCAGAAGATCAATTTTCAATTTCATCACAATTTGAAATGCCTCCTGCAAACTCTTTCAATTTGGGACAGACAAAAACTTGACGTTTGGTAAAGGGCTAATACATGTTAACACGGTCCTAATTTCGCACGAGGCGCTATTTTAGTCTGGGATTGATTTCTGTACAGGGCTTCCATCCGCCTACATTAACAGCATATTTCCGTATTTCCGTTCACCCGTGCTAGAAACAATAATCTGACCGTAACAAGTCCACTCCCTAGTTTCCGAGTTGAACGAACTCTGCATATGTCTATAAAAAACTTACTTGATACATTTTTATGTAATACATCATACTGATATATACATGTGTATAATGAACTTGATTTTATTCAACCCTTACACTACTGGAACAGACTTGCTTATGCAAACAGGTAAGATTCAGACCAGCCGCCAAGTAAATTGGCGGCTGGTCTGTGATCTAACCTGTTTGTTATTCTGAGTATCTTTCCTCACCAAAATTAAGCAGGTTTTTAAGGTTTTTGGAAAGCAGACGACTCAATAATCTGTTTTTAGCAATTATCCAGCATTCTGGGGTTTAAAAACCACTGTTACAAAACAATGAACTGTGCATCAGCCAAACCTTAAAATTAGATATGCGAATATTTCATGTAACATTTTCGTTAGCTACTGCTTTCTATTAGGGGCTAACAAAAAAAGAACATGTTGAAACGGGTTAAGGAGCAATCGGAACTACTCGGGTGTTTCTTTGAGCTGAGAAATACCCGTTTAATAGGATAAAACCGATGTGTTCCAGTGGGTTAAGGGGACATTAATTGACCTTTTACCCGTCTATATAGGCTTATCGAAGCTAGCCCTTGTGCAAGACATAATGTCCCTATGAACATTGTTGAAAGGGGTTCAAATGTACAGATGTCACTCGTTTCGCTGACCATCGCAGATTTTTCCATTAAGAATGAATGAATGGTGTTTCAACCCATTACCAAATGATTTCGACATTTGACCAGTTTGTTGCAGACGACTCTGGAAAACATTGAGGAAAAAGGAGAAATTGCTCTTAACAAGCAATTACAACTTTCCCCATAATGTTTATGTTTAATCATAAGATTGTTTTTTTACTTTATCACAGTTTGAAATGTCGTCTGCAAACTCTTTCAATTTGGGACAGTCGACAATTTGGCGTTTGGTAAAAGGTTAAGGCGCTGACAGTTGAGGTCATATTTCATTCAAAACCCCATTGAAGTGGATTATACGCATGTAAACTACATTGCGTGATGAGATTTGAAAATGTCCATCGGAGGTAACGGTTGAAAGCACCATTACAAAAAAAATACAGAAGGGATATTTCCAATATACGCAAACATGCACAAACAATGCAGACCAATTTTTGTAAACAGAGTGTTTACCGCAAGTTATTTAATGAAAGTCGTATCAAGTAACATCATTGAAGAGGTATTAATTCCGCCTAGTTAGTATTCCATTCTATAAACGTGGCCCAATATTCCACGTCTGTCTTGCACATTCCAATGCAATTAGAGGTGACACCCTCAAGGCTAGCGGTAATCCGTATTATGCAGACGATACGTGCGAACTACTTGCTGTGCGTGGCAGACGAAATCACCCGAAATAGGCTAACACTAATTCTGTTAAATGAATGCCAAATATAAGACTTTAAACCGGTTCCAGTTGACTGGTCCAAATTGGTAGAGCATTGGATATCAAGTCAATTAGAAATAAAAACATACGTTCTCTGTAAGAAGTTTGGAAGAAATCCTTTTGGCAAAGGGATACATTATTCATTTGGAACAATGTTTCCCTCTGTGTCTGTTGATTCTAAAGAAGAATTCTACCGAAGTGTCAGAAAGATGCAGTGTCGGATAAGGTATTTTGATGATTTAACATAATCAGAAGGTACGGATCGAATTGCTCTATTTCTGAGGTATTACTAATGTAGTGAACATGTTGATGTTAATGATCTTAATTATTTTATCCTAGATTTGGGCGTGAATGTACATGACAAAATAACTTCGTCTGTTATTAATCTGTCGTAGATATATCTATAAAAATATCTAAATAGCCACCTATAAATAAACTTATCTGTGATTGCTGAATGATTCATGTTTTAGATTTAAAATTGACAGTTTTGAGGAAACAGAGGATAACAACATACAAACAGTGTCTGTTTTTTACTTCTATTTTTGTAACACTGCAAACACACCATATCCAGATAGATAATACTTCTATTCCTAACTAGAAAGAAGGAGAGAGTGATACAATTCGAAGAGTTATATTTAGAGCGTGACATCGCTCGAAGCTAAATTGCACAAAGCCTGTCCACATATATCAAAGGACGGCATCTCTCCCAACTGAGTTATCGGGGCTCGGCTAAACAAGTGAAAGGGCCTAACAAACAACCAATCGTAGACGAAAACTGACGTTCTCAATTAGCCCTAAGGTCTAGTTGAACGAGGTCTATTTTTATGTTCTAATACACCAACATGTGGGGCGCTGTACCAAACATTGCTCTAATTTTACGAAGCTGCTTCCAATGGCATTACATTGGTAGGATGAATTGAAAATTGAGTGACTCGTATACTTCAGAAATTGGTATCATTTTTGAAAAAGGTGAACTTGTATCTCATTGGTCTTCTGTATTCACGCTTGAGTAGGGGAATATAAAAAACGTTTCGAACGGGATTTTTGAGTCATTGTATGAAAAGGGGAACCGTATGCAATGATATTGATGTTAGGCTTCTAAAAGGCCAAATAACTTTCGCGAGGGTATTAAATCCTTGATTGCTAAGATGAAAAAGGAAATGTTTAAAGAGGCCATTGAATGATACTGTTTGTAAAATTGGAAATCATTTTGAATGAATCTCGCATATCTTGATATCTTGCAAATCATTGTTTGTTTACACGTTCTTGCTATGCAAAGTACACAATGTACCTTTTTCACAGTTGTACAGTTTTATATACAAGTATGTTGTGTTTTTAACGTATTCGAAGTCGGTCAATGACATGCAGACAACTATCGGAATGACCGACATGCCATAACATAATGTTTATAAACAACAACAATCGTAACTACAACCACTCAACATTACCACTGGGAATTCAATGCCGGGATATTTTTGACACTTTCCGTTCATCTTACCCTAGAAAATTACTTCTTGAAATAGGGCAACGTCATGCAATAGTTCTATTAACCCTTGGAATGCTGTTTAATTTTCTAAAAATATATTTTTGTATTGTTTACTTTCGAAAAGCATTCAATAGCTGCTTTACTTGAGGATGCAAGATACTCAGAGTAGCAACCAGGTAAGATCACAGGCCAGCCGCCAATTTACTTGGCGGCTGGCCTGGATCTAACCTGTTTGCATAAGCATGAAGTCGATTCCAGCACTATAAGGGTTAAGACAGGACGCTGAATAAACATATTCCGACGGTCATCCATTCTTAACGATTGTCATCGATCAAATCCTGATATGATAATCGTTCGCTTTTTTCTCACATACTCACTACCCTGTTTACTCACTCACCAACTAATTCATTAGTTCACCTCCGCACACATTCACGCATCGACTCACGAACTTTCGTACACCTTAACTCGTTACTCATTTACAAACTGAAGTTTCGAAGATTGAATTATTGATCGCTTAATGATAATTCCAATACATCACAGTCGAACCTCGACCAATATATGATCTTCCTGAAAATATTAGGCATTTATAAAGGACAACCCAGCGTGAAATAAGTTCCATTCAAGATATCTTATCGAACAGATATTAGTGTCAATCAATCCATTTTGGCAGCTTCCACTCATTACTTATAACGTCTTTTGTCATTACAACTACTTGGTCTATTTGGACTGACATTCTACCTCTTGTTTTATTTTACTTCTCACACACTCAGTATTGAATCGAACACACATTCTGCCTACATCAGCTGTTATAAGTATGCATGTTCAGTAGGTATATCTCATAGTTATATGTAAGGCACAGGAATAAACACGGTAACAGTAGATACAGACAGTATCTGTCCTCTGGGATGGAAGAACTCTATAAATCTCTGGTGTTATATTTATTTGTCTACTCCGAGCTAACGTTTAAATATGCGTCGCAAAGCGTAGAAGTACTAGAGTACTTTGTCCCACAGCATTGTGCAAGTACGATCGCTGACAACGTTTGCAAATGTGTATGAATTTAATTAGAACAACTTACGAAGAGTTATTTTGTAATTAACATTAAAAAAAACTGCCGAATAAGTTATCATCATTGTCATACAGATAATGTATTTTTATTAACGCTTTAAATGCTGCGTAGTTTACAAAAATAGATTTTTCCAAAACCTTAATAATCTGCCTGGTTTTGATGAGGAAATTTACTTAAAGTAGCAATGAGGTTAGATCACAGGCCAGCCACCATTTTACTTGGCGGCTGGCCTGAATCTAATCTGTTTGTATAAGCATGAAGACAGTTCCAGCACTGTTAGGGTTAACATATTACGTCGTTTGCTGTTAATTTCAATTCGGACCATACACAACAAAATCCAATACGAGTGGGTTGTTTTGAAACAGCGACTCGAAATGGGGGACATGAGATTGTCAGAGATGAAATTGATTGATTAAATCGTATCAAGTCACGTGAAATCCACAAAGCCTAATTGACAAGGCCTGTCAAACTGTCAGTTTAATGTTCGTCGTGCAGAGTCGAATTCTTGTGGAAATATTGGATAACAGCTCAATTATCTTCATAAAAAAGAAATACAAATCAAAAGTCAAAAATGTGATTAAAATCAGATAAAAAAACGTAAAACGAAAGAAGTTATAACGGCAACCAACAAGAAAATGTATTAAAATGAAATAAGAAAATAAACAAATAAAAAAATAGAAAAAAATCAAAATAATCATGCTTTGATAATAGTGATAATAACAAAAATAATAATCGACTCTCAAGGTATCACTTAAGGTATCTACAAAACCCTTTGAATAGCTTTTGGTCATTCAGTGAGTCTCGATACTCCGAAACATGTAATTAAACAATTCGAGTAAGGCAGTAGGAGTAAGGCAGTTTGACTAAGTAAGCCATTTCGGGTAGGCAGGTTAGAGTAAGACAGTATGAGTAAGCCAGTTCTAGTCATCCAGTTGGAGTAAGCCAGTTTGAGTTATCCTGGTCGAGTAAGTCAGTTCGAGTCAGCCAGTTTGGGAAAAGCCAGTTTGAGTAAGCTAGTTCGAGTAAGCCAGTTCGAGTAAGCCAGTTCGAGTAAGCCAGTGTGAGTATGCTATTTCGAGTAAGCCAGTTCGAGTAAGCCAGTTCGAGTAAGCCAGTTCGAGTAAGTCAGTTGGAGTAAGCCAGTTGGAGTAAGCCAGTTCGAGTAAGCCAGTTCGAGTAAGCCAGTTTGAGTTAGCAAGTTCGAGTAAGCCAGTTCGATTCATTCAGTTGGAGAAAGCGAGTTCGAGTAAGCCATTTAGAGTAAGCCAGTTCGAGTTAGCCAGTTGGAGTAAGCCAGTTCGACTTAGCCAGTTGGAGTAAGCCAGTTTGAGTAATCCTGGTCGAGTAAGCCAGTTTGAGAAAGCCAGTTCGAGTCAGCCAATTCGAGTAAGGCATTTGTAGAGTGATTTATGAGATAATAAGACTAGCCCAGAATACGATCCCTGGGGAGTTAGTGATTGATTGCTTACCGAAACTAGAAACTTAGAACCAATCTTTCTTTAACCCATTACCAAATAATTACGACATTTAACCATTTTGTTGCAGATGACTCTGGAAAACATTGTTGGAAAAGGAGAAATTGCTCTTAACGAGCAATTTCTACTTTTCCAACAATGATTTCCGCCCTTTCGAAAGGTTATTTCTCATTTTCACTACATTATGAAATGTGGTCTGCAATTCTGTACAGTCGAAAACATGGCGTTTGGTAAAGGGTTAAACGGATCTCAGTTTTGCTTATAAATAATCCAACTGAGAAGAGAAATGTAAAAACGCCGCACATGGATAAAGATTATTTCCCTGCGGCTCGGTAAACAACATATATGGATAAAGAATGAGTTGTTATAAAAGTCAATGACTCAAACTTATGCTTCTCCTCTTAGTAAACATCGAGGTAGAATGAACAAAACTCTTTGATTGAAAGTCATTTATCATACGTAATTTCAAACTTTAACCCGTATCGTTCATTGTGAAATGATCTTAAATACATTGACATCATTTATTCGGATTCTTTGACACATTTCCCACCTCGCGTCAATTGAGGTTAAATGAAAGGATGCAAGGCAAACGAACCCATGAACGGCGTAATAAAAAACTGGCACCAGTCCGTTTGTCAAGCATATGACTAATCGAAACGTCTTTAGAGTGTGCATTATCATCGGGCGATTTGAACCTACAACCATCGTACCCGATTACAGGAATGCTAGAAACGCTAAACGCTGAACAAAGTATGTATAATGTCCTGGTTTGAAACAGTTTTTATTTTGACAGGGGTTTATGTAATAGAATACAACCGTGTATATCCTGCACTAGTTTCTAGTTTGGTCATTGGTTCGAATCCCGTGAGTAGCGGGATCTGCCTTGCGAACTTTCATTAATCCACATTCGGCGCGATTACTGGTAATGTATCCAGGAGGCATATCGAGAATTATTAATCTAAGTTGTAAGAACTTGTTTCACAATCGATGTAAAAGAAATAAGTTTAAACTAAACTAGTTTCTAAAGTTATAAGCCACAAAATAAGAGAGTGTCAAGTCAAGCAAAGGGTCGACTCTGAGGACATACAAACGTTTAAATCAGCTTCCCTGTCATTGGCAAAGGCCCCATTTAAGTCACACTGTTTCGCATATTATTCTAACTCGTATTTATTAGGGGAAGGGACATGTACATCTGTGGCGGGTTTTCTGTGCTTTTTTAATGGCTCCTTTAATCAATTTCTCTTCATATAGTCACTATTTATCGCGTTACATGGTGCAACAGATGGTGTGAAAAGGGGTGCCGTGAAAACTAAGTGATTCACGGTTACTTGACACATCACTTCCTTCACTTGCATAAGGTCAAGCGACGCATAAGCTGGCCCATCGGAGTTAAAATCTGTGAAGTGAAACGTTACTGTTTGGTCCATCTAATATTTTCAGTTACAAATCATCATTGGATGATCACTAAATTTAAAGAAATCGTATAATTAGGAACTATAGAATGTCTTGTGACGTCATATTACATGACGTCACAAGGTGTTCTATAGTTCCTAGGAATACCTACGATTTCTCACCATATAAATTCCTACGCCTTTCCCGAAAAGTCTAACCCATTAACGTCACTAACCTATTATTCTCTATTTCCTTTACTTTATAAAAGGCATCTTACGACTACTTCTAATATAATGTACCCTGCGATATATTCCAACGTGTGGGAAGAGAAAACACAAATGGATGAATGTTTCGTATCAGGTTGGATATGCTGGCTCTACATTATGCCTATTGAATTGAGACGAAATTGTTTAGGAGTTCTACACAATACGCTACAAACGAAGCATCCCTTTCGAAAAAAATACTCTTACGATAATAATTCTCTCTGTATTCAATGAGAGGAACGAATAAGCGTTCGTTTAAGAATATTTGAACGCTGAGCTGAGAAAACGTTTCAGAAAGGCGTTATGTAGGATTAAATGTCAAATATCTTATATAGAAGTGAACTACCTGATTGTAAGAGTGTTGATTTCGAAACGGACTTTTCAACATGCTATTGCAAAATAACGACATTTACTTTCAAAAGTCAATGCTTTGAAACGTTTCTTTGAACGGAAGTTGTTTTTTGGACTGTAATGGAAACATTTGTTACCGACAATGAATACCTCGCGTCTTCGTGTTAGCGGGAACTCTTTACCGATATATGATGGAATACCCTCTACATTTCGCATTTCCTTTTGTCAATGAACTGCATTACCATGAAGATGTTTCAACGAAATGACGTGACAGTTCAAAAGTCCATTTATTTTATAAAGTAATGAGTTTACGCTCAACAGGCAGACATAACTACAGTGGATACGAAGCAACTGAAAATACCAAAGTTATGTTTAACAAGGCATGCGTGTGCCAATGTATTCAATTTAGAACCTTAACGCATGTGTGTGCGAATGTATTCAATTTACAACCTTAACGCTGTGGGGTTAATTGGCAAATTAGCTACACGGAAAAAGAGGGCAACACGATAATCCATTTAGGATAACCAACAGCATTTAGGTCATCCGACCGCATATTAACCCTTTCCCAAACAATAACGACATTTGACCACTTTGTTGCTGACGACTTTAGAAAACATTGTGGGAAAAGAAGAAGTTGCTCGTGACGAGCAATTTTTCCTTTTCCAACATTGTTTTCTCCCCTATCAGAAGATTATTTTCCAATTTCATCACGTTTTGAAATGTCATCTGCAAACTCTTTCAATTCGGGACAGTCGAAAAGTTGTTGTTTGGGAAAGGGTTAAAGCCCCCGAATATCGTTAGGAATACAAAAAAGGTTCACCGCGCAGTGCTCGGGTCAATCTCAGGTCATTGCAGTAATCTCCCCTTGCTACACTGTACCAATCATTGCCACCACAAGTTTCATACATATTTAGATTAAATTAAAACATTTCTTTTTCGCTATTCTTTCCTGGATATAGCACTTTTGTAAGTAGTAATGTTTTTTTATGTTGATTTCTAACCAGCAATCTTAACTAGCAATTTCTTATTTTCGCACAATGGTTTCTGCCCTATCAGAAAATTAATTTTCGATTACATCACATTCTAAAATGTCGTCTGCAAATTCTTTCAATTTGGGACAGTCGAACAATTTGGCGTTTGGTAAAGGGTTAAGGTCACCGTTCGTAGCGCGTATGGAACATCATCCTGGACATGATCCAAGATGCCTTTTTCTAACTGTAAATGATCGTTATTCGTCCATTTAAAAAGGAATTCGGAGAAAACTAAAAGGCACTCACGCAATCGAGTGCACGGACTAGAGCGATCGGTCTTCTTCCGCCTCGATTAGCACGCAACGTATTGAGGGACAAATTAGAGGAACTAGAGGAACTCGATTAAACCACAACTCTCGCAGTAATGGAGTTTTGTGACGGGGTCTGATTTTAAAGCAACAATCGAAGACACCAAAAGAAAAGAATGGATAAGTTTTCTCAACGATATGGGGTGGTATAAAACAATACAATGCACTTTTTTTTATCTTTTATCTGCAATACTATACAAAATCACTTGCATATTACAAAACAATAGAATTTATTCAAAATAGAACTGATGTTATGAAAGGACAATATATATCAATATAGAAATATAAGTGATGATTAACATATAGTATAATATACTTCCTAATAGGTTTAAATAACTGTTGCCAAAAGGATCGATTGGTTATTAATTTTTGTTTTCACATTCATATAAAATTCGTAGCACTTATGCTAGCAATTTACAAGGCAAAGTCTGATGGGACGAAATTCTAATCGCTTGTTAAATATTTTCTTCTTTTTTCACTTCGTATACGTTGTAAACATCTACAAATCAACCGTATAATTGTAGTTTAATGATAAACCAAAGTCTACCGTTGTCAGTCAACCATTTGATTTGGACAATCTGATCGTGTCTGGTTTGGTAATTGGTTGACCATACTTATTCACTCGTTTCATCTCTGGCAAAATACCAGTGTTTTAAAGGAAAGATGCGATTTTGCATGCAATCAAGGAGACAAAACTAAAAGATAAAAAATACGGCAAGAGCAAGCAAGCTAATGGCACGATAAACGCTTAACGCTTTCCTACACAATAACGACATTTGACCACTTTGTTGCAGACGACTTTAGAAAATATTGTGGGAAAAGGAGAAATTGCTCGTGACGAGGAATTCCTCCTTTTCCAACAATGTTTTCTGCCATATCAGAAGATTATTTTCCAATTCCATCACATCTTGAAATGTAGTCTGCAAACTCTATCAATTTGGGACAGTCGAAAATTTGTTGTTTGGGAAAGGGTTAAGCCCTGCAGACGTAAGGGTTGATAGAGAAACTGGGACAAGCACCTCTCGATCGCACAAGGCACACGCGTTAATACCAATTCTAAAACGATCGACGGAAAACTCATTAATTAGGGTTTTCAGCCTGACTGCCTTCCAATCCAGTTTTGATTTAAAATCACCTCTTTTCTTTTTTAACACTCATTGTCCATGCTTCATTCAAACGTTCATGTGATTTCGGTCCATTATTCCACGTAGGAATAGTAGCAGTTGAAACATGATACGATTGTGACAAACGCATACATTGTTTTCGATAAGCATTTCCCCCATTTATCGAAACCGTTCCATTCCAAACACAACTAGTCATTTTTTATGTTACTTCAGATGTTGTAGAACGTAAATATAATTGCGACGAAGCATTTCTTTAGAATTTTGCATAGAAACCAGTTTAACAAAATGATAAATTTATTTTCAAGATCGGATTGTCATACTGGATTCGTAAAGATTTGCATGAGATACGGTGGAGATATCTATAAATATAAGAACAATTTATTAATCCTTATAACGCTAGGTTCATTCGTAAAAATATTTTTGGTGGCGTCTGTCTCCCAAAACCGTTTATATCTGCTTAATTTTGTTGAGGAAATTTTCTCACAGTAGCAAACAGGTTGGATCACAGGCCAGTCGCCAATTTACTTGGCGGCTGGCCTGTGGTCTAACCTGTTTGCATAAGCATGTATGCAGTTCCAGTACTATAAGGGTTAATATCCCTTTTCAACTTTTATCACTTCATAACACATCAGATGACTTTAGATTCCATAGAATACAAAATGCAATTATGCCACTAGCCGCAGTTTTTCCACCCAATTTCAAAGATAATAAATTACAGTATATAGTAATGTATACTCGCAAAATAGTTTACAAATTTGACTGATCCCCAAAACAAATACACTGTACAATATAATTCACAGTGTGTAAGTTGCCCTAGAAATCTGAAAGGGGGGAAGGAATGGTGCGTAAGAGTACATATATTGGAACGAAAACTCTGTTATTCAGAACTACGCAATGGGTAACAAGCCCTCTTGTTAATGTCAAACTAACTGATTTAGCTATTGAAATACTCTCCTCGTACATTGCAAGTGATATCGTTAATTACGCAGCCTTTAATCCATATCCATCCATTAGAATGGAAATTAGAATGAAACTTCTCGAGAATAATAGCTTGATATGGTTTGCACAATAGTCAGCATATAAAAAGAAGCTGTTTAGCAGATTTAAGAGCTGGTTGCCATAGAAACGGTTGGGCCAACCACGTTTAATGTTTAAATCATTTTTGATTGAGGAAATGTTAGCAATATGGCGTTGTCATGACAATGACACCACGTGCTTAAACCTAATTACAGTTTTGTTCGTTAATGCCTTTTTTTAAAAGATAAAAAAAAGTCTTATAAGCCAGTGTTCTCATACTGAGGTTGCATAAGACATGTTTTGAGATCTTCTTTGTTAATACGAACTCGACATATCTGGTTACACTGGGAATGACAATGTTTTAACCGATTCCCTGTATGGAAATTCCTTGTTAGTCCACATTGTAAACAACAGCAATTTACAAAAGAGAAAAGTTAACACAAATACAGTTCATTTCTCTTATAAGGAAGAAACCATTACTGGATAGATTGCTTTTCAGGAAACAATTATCAATGTGTAACTTTCTCTCGTCGGCTGAAGTCAATGCTTAAAGGAGATATTTTATTGAGAAATATGTCCCTTTACCATAAGCCTTATTTTCGACTGTCCCAAATTGAAAGCGCTTGCAGACGACATCTAAAAATGCGATGAAATTAAAAAAAAAATCTTTTGATAGGGCGAAAAACATTGTGGGAAAAGGAGAAATTGCTCGTTAAGAGCAATTTCCGCTTTCGCAACAATGTTTTCAGTGCCGTCTGCAACGAACTGATCAAATTTCATTATTGTTTGGTAATTTGTTAATAAAGAGTTCTTAATTATGTTTAATCGTTGATGTATTTCTACTTTCAGGAGACGAGCTGAACTGCTTCATCACCGACAATGCTACGGTGATTACCGGAGATATCCGACTGCTTGCCGAAACTAGCCGAATCATCTATGGCTACATTCTGCCGGTGGTGTGCATATTCGGGATTTTCGGTAACTGCATGAACCTCGCGATTCTGACGAGGCGTAAGCTCCAGAAGTCCTTCAAGGCATTGGAACACGCAGCAAACATGTGCCTCATAGCGTTGGCGTTCTCCGACTTCTGTTTCTGTCTGTTCGCATTTCCTTCCTCGTTCCTACCGAGCGACGAAATGTTCCCGCACAAGGGGTTCTTACTCTACTACCGTATATACTGTCCGGGAATCATAAACATATTTATACTGACGAGCACCTGGCTCACCGTCACCATGTCGGTGGAGCGGTACCTCGCTATATGCCATCCGTTCAAGAACACGTTCTTTCTCACCATCAAGAAGACGAAAGTGATCATCGTCATTGTGTACATCCTCTCCATCCTCTTCAACATTCCCGTCTTCTGGCGCTACGACCTGAAGGCGATCCCCTGTAATAACGGCTCCGTGCACCTCTACCAGCCGGTACGCGTGAATCTCGGCCACAGCGAGATGTTCGAGAACATTTACCGCGTTCTCTGGGCTATCATCGGAAACTTTGCCCCCCTCGTCCTGCTCATCGGCTTCAACATCTGTCTCTGCCGGAAGATCCACAAGTCCTACAAATTCCAGCGTAAGTTCAGGAACGAGAATCAGTCGCGTCAGAACGACGCGGGACAGACGCTCACCATCACGCTCGTCGTGATAGTTGTGATGTTTTTAATCCTTGTGGCGCCCTCTGAAGTGGTGATGCACGCTGGTCAGATCGCACACAAGGCCAACAACGCCACCTTCAAAACCATGGAGGTGATCCTTAACTTCATGCAGTCTATTAACTTCTCCGTCAACTTCGTGCTCTACTGCATCATCAGTCCTTACTTCAGGCGAACTCTCAAATACATCCTTTGCTGTCGATGGTACCTGCGTAGGAACAACAAGTACTATCTCGAGGTGTCCATGAAGAAGGTCACATTCTCTCACTATTCACCGCACCGCTCCACCATATGATGTGTTAACACAAGCACATATCACCATTATTTTTAAAGAACGTTTTATCATATGGAAATGGTATGACGTATCCCGTCGACGTAAGGACAATGACGTATGTTGACGTGTCTTTGTGGACGAACTTCGCATGTTGTTGCCAGTGGTTAAAGTTTCTTAATGTACGTGAAAAAATAACGTGTAGGCACCATGAGACGTCTTCTTGGCGTTAAAGGAACTTTACGTCTGACCAATAATTTGGTTTTGACGCATACGCCATCTAATTTCAATCCTCCATCTTCGATGTATTCGGCATGCAGAGTTCAACCATTATTACGTGTTTTGACGCATGCGCTATTAACGTCTTATGCGAGATTCTGACGATTATGAGAGTAAATGCCTCTAGGCGTCTAAAGATATAAGGCTCTTCCCTTCCTAACGTCATTTAGCAACTTTTAGCTGACGGCGTTATGTCGCGATATCTTATGCTTCTTGATGACGAAAACGAAGATCGTTTTATGGCAAATCAATTGTTATGCTTAGCGTCAACGTTTTATTTCGACTTCATGCACATACGATAATCGAAAACAGTGCGAGAAAATTTGGAATTTCTTAGCAAATTCCCAGTTGCCTGCAATGTTGTTCTATAACTTTTAACCAAACGTTAGATTTTCGATTGCCCCAAATTGGAAGGGTTTGCAGTCAACATTTCAAAATGTGATGGAATTGAAAAACAATAGCTAAGAGCAGTTTCTCGTTTTCCAGCAACGTTTTTTAGAGCCTTCTGAAACAAACTGGTCAAATGATATGTCATTATTGTCTGGTAGTTGGTAAATTGGTCATCTATTGGAGATGAAATTCAAACAAATACAATGATAAATGAGCTGTTCGGGTATGTGTGAGGGGCGTTAAGTGAAATTGAACCTGCCGTTGAACTGTTGCAACGAAACTGATTAACCCATACTAAACACTAACGACATTTTACCACTTTGTTGCAGACGACTCTGGAAAACATTAAGGGAAAAGGAAAAATTGCTCATGACGAGCATTATTTCCTTTTCCAACAATGTTTTATGCCCTATCAGAAGATTATTTTCGAATTTCATCACATTTAGAAATGTCGTCTGCAAATTCATTCAATTTGGGACAGTCAAACATTTGGCGTTTGGTAAAGGGTTAAACATATTAGTCTGAATGAGTAGACATTTTTTACGAATCACGTGTGAATCTATAGCACTTTTTTATATTATGGTTGTGCGTTTGGGCAAATGCAATCATGCTTATGTGCAAGCGGCTGCTTTCTTGTTGTTAGTCTGTCTAGTATTAATTTCTTATGAACGACATGGGCGTGGTGCCATAAAACAAGCTCCCGCTTGACCAAGATATCTAGTTTCCAAGCGACCTCTGTCCAATGAATTATTGTGTCTCTAAAAGAGAACACGATACACCATTCGCATAAACAAATTACATTTTTATTTTACCAAATGACGCGTTCTATGTGGTTGATTTATATGGAAATAGCAATTTCCATCTCTCTTTATCAGTTTTCAAGTCGTTAGTTTTGTCTTAAATACGGGGCATGGTGAAATGATGCATACTTTAAGGAAAAATGCTCATAATCCGCCATTTTGAATTTATTTCCTTCGTCAGATTACTTCGTTCGTTCCTGGTATACATCGGTCGAGGCCGGAACTGTTCGGTTTAATGCGAATAGTTCCGGAACCGACCGATGTATAACGAGAACTTACGAAGGAAACCGACGATAGAATAAGTTTCAAAATACCGGATTATGCTTATTCTACCTTAAATCAGTGGTACGATCAACTTATATAATATAAGAAGACTGCGCCGCTTTTAAACAACATTTGAATGAAGATGGTGTGATCCTATGGTTTTGTAGGAACCTGCGTGCACTCAACATGCAAAGGAGGTATGGTTACATTGTTAAACACGTTAAAGATGTGTTAGTTATGTTAAATAAAAGAAAATAAATGTTCTTTCCATTAATCATCTTGCGTAGTATGTTTTTGTAGCCAGGTCTAATGAAGCATTGACATCATTAACATGTGTATTGAATCACGAGTGTTATTTGATTCAATTAACGTCTTGTGTGTCTCAGTTAACACTAGTTGGGTCTAGACCACGTGTACTTCTAGATCGGATCCCATAGACACGTGTTTGAACAAAGTTATACGTAAACCATTTGCTTCGATGGTTCTAAAATGAATTTTAACCAACTAAGGAGACAGAGATCAGACTGGACTATAGTTTATGATTTTACAATTGGATGTGTTCGTTTCCATCAAGTGCAGGGCCAAAGACTTTAATCTGTGGAATTGATTGATGGGAAACACTTAGCTGCTTTGCATTAGCTTTAAAATCCAATTAGTTTCGAAATCCAAAAGTATATATAATCTTTATTAATGTCTCATCCATATACATATACATTTCTATACATATAAAAGCATATACATAGCCTAAAAACATTAAAATATATGCATATGGCCATTCAATTTTAAATTATAAGAGACAATTATTAACATAAAACATACATTACAAATAAATGATAATTACAACGTAAAATCAAGATTGAGTTACTAATACTTTTATAAATTTTAAATTGAAAATAAGTCAGGAGTGCATATTTGCACTATTGCAAATGATTAAAACTATATTTTAAGAATTTGATCAGATAAAGAACGGTTTAATTAGCAGCTCAATCTTGAAATAAATAAAAGTGCTGAAAGCACTGATAAAAGAATAAAGACATTATTTACAAAGATAAAAGGAGCGGTGTTTGAGAATATTAAAACAGGTCTTGGCACTAATCCTTATCAAATTTGGGTTGGAAAATACAATACTCAGTTTATTAATTTCAGACTTTTCAAGAAACTCTGGGCATTCTTGTTTAGCTTTAATAAACAGTTCTTGTCTATAATCAGTATACATATGACAGTTAAAAAGCACATGACACTCGTCTTCTACACTATTACAAAAATGACACTTTCTATCCTCAATGTTTAAATTTGAATATCGGCCAGTTTCCATACGTAATGGAGCTACGCCACAACGAAACTTACTAAAGGCAGACCGATGTTGAACTGGCATTATCAATTTACAATTTTGTTCAGTTATAAAAACAGATTTAAACTGTGCGTAATTTCTTAATTTATTTTGACCTACATTTCGAATTCCAGTTATTCTTGTAACAGAAGACTTCCATTCATTTACAAATATGTCAAATAATTTTGGCTTAACTTTATCAAATAATGTTTTTCTATTTATATGTTGATTGATAGTACTATAGCATAGACAGTCTAAAGCAATTAATTATCTTTTAACTGAATAAAACCAATTTTTACAACTCACATTCGCTTTTGACTGAGACCAAAGTGCAACGCATCTATTTGTTCTGAAATGGGGGGTGTCTGACAGCCGACACCAAAAATTACATATAGACTTACATTGGCGTATTATAGGAGGATACCAACCCATATCGCCTGCAATTGCAGCATTAGGTGTATATTTACCTACTCCTAGAAAGAAACGTAAAGCTCTGTTATGAATAGAATTTATACAAGAATAAGACTTTAAACCCCAAATTGGTGAGCCGTAATCAATAACCGGCCACGCCATAGAGTCATATAATTTTTAAAAAAACTCATACGTAACTCCCCCTATTGATTTACATTTTGCAATCACCAAACTGAGAGCACGACCGGCACTTTTAGCGACAGCTTTAGCAGTAGTATTATAATCAAGATGTTCATCTAAAACCAAACCGAGATAGATGTATCGATCAACAACTTCTAAAATGAAATCCCCACAACGAAATGTTGCATTAGCAGAGTTAAGTGCATTTGGCCTAAAGTGAATAATCTTACTCTTAATTGGATTAATTGCCATATAATTACTACTACACCAATTATTTAAATGATCCAATAAAAATTGTAAATCCTCTGGCTTTTCAGCTAATAAAACAATATCATCGGCATACATCAAAATACTAACAATATCTTCACCAGTGTGTATACCAATATAAAAAGACTTGAGGAACAATGCAAGGTCATTGAGATAAAGATTAAATAAAAGGGGAGATAACACACACCCTTGTCTCAGGCCGCATTTTACATCAAACCACTCCGTGTGTAACCCATTAAGTCTCACACACGAAGACACCGTATTATATAAAGACTTAATCGCTAAGAAAAGTTTACCAGAAACACCTATGTCTCGGAGACGTTCCCACAATTTCGACCGGTTTATTAGATAATAGGCTTTTTTGAAGTCAATGAATGCACAAAATGTAGATTGTTTATATTTTTTTCTTGTTTCAATAATATTGGTTAATGTTGACAATTGATCGATCGTACTACGTTTTTTTCTAAATCCATTCTGTTCATCAACGATTTTAAAATTTTCTTCTGCCCATTTACCAAGTCTTTCGTTTAAAACATTGCAGTAAAGTTTGTACATCGAGTTTGCTAAAGAGATGCCCCTGTATGAAAGAGGGTTTCTCGGATCGTCTGAAGAAGATTTAGGGATTGGGTTGATAACACATTTCCCCCACAAAGATGGAACCAAACCTTTACTAAAACACGTATTGAACAGGGAATGTAAAAATAAGACTGACCTGTCATTTTTAAGTACATCAACTGGAATACCATCTACTCCAGATGCTTTACCTTTGTTAGCATGATCAATGGCTATCTTAATCTCGTTTATAGATATGGCCTCATTAAAAGACGGGGTGTTATCATTAATAGTATATGAATTTCTATGTGACTCGTTTAAGACATCGTTACTTGTATTATATAAAGAGCTAAAATCAGTTTTCCATTTGCTTAAAACTTCAGATGTTTTAAACGATATAGACCCGTCATCAAGAACAACTTCAAAAGGAATACTTCTATTATTATCATTATCATAATTATTTATGCCTATTCTTCCAATAGATTTCCAAAACTGGGTTTGATTTGAATTGCACTCGTTTAAAAGACTTTTTTGCATATTATACCACTGGATACTTTTACACTTTTGAACATATCTATCAAATCGTTTTCGAAGACACACATACTCCGATTTTAAACGTTTCTTGGCAACACTCCTATTACATTTCATCCATAACTTTTCAGCTTTACATACTGCATTCCACATATGTGTTAACTCAACATTCCACCATTGTTTACTAGGTTTACGGTGTTTATTACCGAAACTGCTAAAAGAGAGAGTTTTGTACTCTAGACGCTTATACATATTCCTTTTCACAATGTTTACCCAGTCATCATATATTATATCTATATCGTTTTGAGACTGAAAACCTTGTTTTAAGTTGTCAATTAAAACATTCACATCTATCAAAACATCTTGATTCAACATAAAATCAACAGGAACATTACTTAATCAAACTTATCATATCGCAACTTTGCTTCACTGATTCCGTTATCTTGTTTTATGGAACTACCCGTAGGTAAGTAAGAACTTCCGATAGGTAGTTACATCATATAGAAAACGAGCTTCGTAAAACACGAGTAAGTGATACTTTAAACCATTCAGATTACTGACCTCGCATGGTAAAGTAAGGAATGGAACCAATTTGTCCCCTTCAGCGAAAGGAACCAGTATTATCTGATACACGCTACATCCGCAAAGATAACATGTTTCGGTTTGAATCGCCTTTGTCATCGTCCTTTGGTTTGATACTGAACCATACAATAAATAAAAACGCTGATAGCACTGAAGGACTAAGGTGCGTTAAAGCAAGATGATTTAGGATTTAGGATACATTTGTAAATTTATTTGGGCAACATCTCGAGGAAAACAGCTGCTCCTTTTACTACCATTACTATAATTATTATTTCTGTGAACAGAGACTGAACGATAGTCTATTTTTCGAAAATCTGGACATTTTACGATTTCTCTGAGGCAACAGTTATAATAAAATAGAGCAAAACGAAGAGAGTAAATCCGGACTTCATTCCTAGTTCTAAGAAGGTATTAGTCCGCACAGTGACGGCGGATGTTTTATGAGAAATTGGGATCAGACCGCTGTTTGTGTATCGATAAAGTACCGTCCCTCAAAGAGTGGTATGTAAATTAAATTGACTAAGGTGCTGACGCACTCTTTGTCAAAAAAATGCTTGCACTGAAACGAAGACGGGATTATAGGTTTATAGTTTATATGGGGTTTTACATCACGTCAACATAATTTCAGTTATGTTGCAATGTCCGACTCTTAATGGTGGAGAAAGACCCCATACTCAATTGTCAATAAGGGCTGGTCAAGTCGGGAAGATCCCTCGTCATTCCGTAAGTAAGTCGGGAGACTACATATACTTCTCATGAAAATACAAATGCCGTCACCGGGATTTGAACCCACCCGGAAAGGCAGGACGATAGGTAGCAGATCCTTGATGATCATCGACATTCGGTTGATTTATATTGGCTAATTCTATGTTATCTTAGCCGTATATGCTATTGGCCTAGGTTTAGAATGCGTTTTCAAAAAAGACGTTTGAGCACCCGTAGAGAGCAGGATTAATCAGCTGTGAAGGGTCCAGGTACGTAAATGAGTTTTCGTCATACGCTAATTTCTCGCCTTCAACAAAATACCGGCGGGCATATTCTTCACAGTTATCTCCCTTTTCTACGCTGCATCGGTCACCGTCACCCCGCGATTTTTTTTATCCAGATTGAGATGGAATCTAAATGCCGTTTTTATCGTAAGTAGCGGTTAATTAAGTAAATAACGTATTTTGGTGTTTATCCTGACGAATTTAAATGAAAACTGGTTCGTTTTCTTCACTGATAAATCACAAATTGATCATTTTATTTGGGGAATCACCACTATCTCTAAGCGCCATATTCAGATGGTCATGTGTCATTTGTGGTGGCAGTGATCAATCCAATCAATCCAACAAAGGAAGATCACCGTTATGAGACTGAAAGACGGAATAATATGTTCTCTGACTGCAGTAGATAAACATCGTACATTCGTTAAGTGAATCTCATCGTAACTTATGACTCAAGTGAATCTCATCGTAACTTATGGCACAATAATAATGATATATATCTCGTTCCTTCGTCAATATAAATGACTAGATTTCAAATTTGATAACTATTTTTGAAAACTTAGGTACAATGACCTTATTCTCGAGAAAAACAATATGGCGGCATCTATATTATCTAAAAGGCGTTTTCATTGGGGACACAACCGATGAGTTCAGATTGTTATTGCACAACACTATAGAATAACCAATTCACGAACACTAATGGTGAACACCAGCTGGGCGAATTAAAAATTCGTCTTAATCAACAACACAACTTCCGTTCTGCAGGGACAAACTTCCGGCAACCTATTACAGCGCTTCACTCGAGGCATATTTTCGTTACAGGAAGCGCTATCCTTTTAGGTCTTGTCATACGCTCTTAACACTCATCACCACACATACCAAATAAGGAATGGATATTCTATAGACATACAATGATCTGTTATACGTCAATACCGAATGCCTTTTTACAGTGTCCAAAGATAAACCTATGATAACCACATGTCTTCTGAACTATGTCAATCGGGTGAGGTAACATATTTTTAAAACCAGACAATATCGATGATTGTTCTTCTCTTTCTTTTTTCAACCATTCAAAAACATCTGCGACACTGGGACAAAAGAGAGACAAAAGGTAGTAATGAGGAATTAAAGATTACTTAAAACAAAACTTTATATACAAGTTCTAAAGTCAAACAAATATAACATATTCTGTTGGAATTAAGAGTGAAGAACGACTGAATGCTTTCTTCGTGAGTTCATTCACAATACAAAGGTTCCACGGGCTTTGTGACAATGCCATTTAGATGAGGAGGACATCAGCTGGTTTGTGAAAACTTGTTATAGACACGAGGGACGCGATTGAGAACCAGTGATCGGGGTTTCTTACAAACACTTCCATTTCGTCATTTACCCCTTTCCCAAATAATAACGACAGTTGACCACTTCGTTGCAGACAACTTTAGAAAAAGTGGTTGGAAAAGGAGAAATTGCTCGTGACGATCAATTTTTCCTTTTCTACCCTATCAGAAGATTATTTCCCAATGTCGTCACATTTTAGAATGTCGTCTGCAAACTCTTTCAATTTGGGACAGTCGAATGATTGTTGTGTGCGAAAGGGTTAATATAACTGAATGGCTGTAACGGTCATGGTGTTGCATTGGTCTCGGGCTTGAGAAGTGTTCGGCCAAATATCAGCAAAGTTATTTGTCACGTATTGTCCAGCTTCTCCGAAAGACATTAAGTACGTGTGTTATACTTTTTTTAATGAAATGGACTTTACAAACAAGTTAAGTACACGTGTAGAATCAGTTTTAGCATTTACGTACAGGTAAATCAAAATTAGATTTCGCCGCCCCTAGATCTCTGCGTAGTCAATGCGACTTTATCTAGTCGTGTATCATTTCTGATTAATCATGTTCATATGAGAAAGCAGTCGGCAGCTTGGAAACGATCTAAGGCCGTATGGGTGATAATATGCCACGCCAAAAGCATGTATAAATCCAATGACCACGATTATCAAGCTATTGTGAAACATTTAGCACCAATGATTGAAAGGAAATGTTGGTGTGGTCATGATTACTAGGAGTGCCATTCCTGTGTGGAGGCGAAACAGTAATGGAGTGGGTGAGAGGTTTCCTGAATGAAAATATCAGTTTTAACTCGTGGGAGACACGTTACCGAAGTCGGTTGCTTGATTTTGTAATTTAGCACTCCCAGGGAACTACCTTGTGTTTGGAATATCAATGGCATCACGACACATACTTAGGGCAGTCTAAACTACATCTTCACTATGGTTTCGAACGTACACTCGCTTACAAACTTTGCAGAGGTCCCGAAATGTATGTAATGGTAAATGTAATGGTGAAATTGTATCCAAAATAGTGAGGAACTGTTACAACAGTACTTCCTACTCAGACATTGCTACAGTAAAAGCCCAACGGACAAATATATCAACCACTGAATAACTGCCATGCACAACCCCTTAAGATTGCTAACATAGGTGACGCATACAGTGTGCTACTTGCCAATTTGGTTACAGGGCAATACAAGACAATCAATCAGATTATGGGAATATTTTATCGACCAAGATTAGGGTACGAACCATTCTATTTCAGATAAAATATGTTTCAACAGAAGCCATAAGATGTTATCACATTTTGTTAAATCTACCAGGGTTATAGTATGCATTAGTTATTGATATGATCTATAGCAAATATATAGACATACCAGCATATTCATATAACACATTTCAGTGAACATAAAATTGCTTCGATCGCTTGACCTCAAGAATGACGCAAAACCCTCTCAAAATCATAGGTTCCTTTTCCTACACGGACACTTTTGCTCATTGGTAACATGTGAATCTTCCGTTTCTCCGGGGATGACATCAGCTTTGAGGAATACCGAACACAGGGCCCTGTAGACTAAGTTGGACTTCCTACCAGCGTTATTTCAGTTAGGACAATTTACACTCACTCACGTCTGAATGTTCCAGCCTTATAAGTTAAGTAATAACCTTATAATACATAACGAAGGTTCAATGCAAGACTATAGTAAGTGCTTCATAAACATGAAGCACTTACTATAGTATTGCATTCAGCCCTCGATAAATACGAATCAAAAAAGGTCATCTATAAATCCATTACGATCTCAGACGGAAGTGGACGAAACGATGAAAAGGTTATTGAGATATAAATGCTTGAAGAGCTTGAAGAACATGTACTTTATTATAACAATATCACTACTTCAGGCCTTAGGAGTGTTTTTCATTACGTTTTACTAAACAGTAGATCAAATTCTGTATGTAATTGTCAATGTTGCAGATAAACACGTCATTTGAAACGTCTCGAGTCCGATGACATAGTTCTTTGCAATATGGCTTTTCTAATCTCTTTAACAAGAGGGGTGGTTTTTTAGCGTTGAAGTAATACATTACTCTGGGCTGCTGTTAGACAAAGATAGAAATAGTAACAAACCAACAGAAGCCATACAATTTCATGTCTATAATGTATATAATGGTAAGTTGTGGGTGTTTTAGCCTCATTTAACACTACACCATAGCCTGTAAATGACCCCAGTCCCTTGCGCAACGCGCGGTGTGGACAGCGTAATCCCGACTGACATGATATTTAATTCGAGCTTATCTACAGCGTTAATTGCATTTGGACATTTCTCTGTATTCAGGCCCTTGTACTCGGGAGTCAACACCATGTAGAAAACGAGTACATGGTTCCAATATAGGACAGGCAAGCTGCTGTCTTATATAACGGCAGTTGTTTGATTCCGAGAGACATTTTAACCCATTACCAAACAATAACGACATTTGACGAGTTTGTTGCAGATGACTCTGGAAAACATTGTGGGAAAAGGAGAAATTGCTCTTATCGAACGATTTCTCCTTTTTCCATCAATGTTTTCTGCCATATCAAAGGATTCTTTTTCAATTTCGCCACTTTTTTAAATGTCGTCTGCAATTTCTTGTAACTTTGGGACTGTCGAAGATCTGGTGTTTGGTAAAGGGTTAAAGTAATGCAGCGGGGTTTTCCTAGAAAGACATTAACGAAGTCCACTCATTTGTCTTCCTGTTAAATTAGTGTCTTGTCTAAATTGAAAGCATATTCATACGAAACGAGCAACTTCTGTTTGAACACTGCTAATAACCTTGGGTTATACAAGTAGAAATTTACGGTGGCACAGAGGTGACTTGTAAGCGTTTTTGTTTTATTTCGTCTTTTCGACTAAGGAAGCCGAAATAACAAAATAAAAAAAACGCATACATTTAACCCATGGGCCACTATCAAATCGAAATAACTACTTACTAATCTCGTTATTTCGACTTACTTACTCAAAGTTATGTGAGGAAAATACGCATCATGTCATCTTAATGCGACTGTATCTGTGTAAGCGTAGTCCTGTCAGCCGTTTTCTGTCAACTCGAAACAACGAGATTCAAAAACCGCACATATGTCACCTCTATGCCACTGTAAAAATTAATTATCTCGAACAACATAACTATTGTCTAATAATTGAGTTTTGGGATCTTCCGCTTTATATGAATTATGAAGTGAACTACCAGGAATGTCATTGAAATAGTGGTGGGTACTGACCTGGGCTTGTACACTATTCCTGTTGGATCAAAATACGTTTTTTCATTTTAAGGTAGGTGCTGCTTAAATGCAATTTCTCCTTTTTCCACAATATTCTTCCCTATCTGAAGATTATTTTTCACTTTCATCACATTATGAAATGTATTCTGCAAACTTTTTCAATTTGGAACAATCGCAATGTTGGCGTTTGGTAAAGGGTTAAACACGTACACATACGTACAATTACCTTATCTAATCCGGGATCATCACCTCTTGTCTTGGTGACATTTTCTGTTTTCTTCTTTACTATGAAATATTTATACAAACGTAAGTACCTAAAGTACATCCCTAAATCGGCATTTGTTGATATTAAAGGCACATAAAAGGAGATGAGTATAAATAAATTACTGAAAAATATATGGAGTTCATATTATTTTTATTATGTTCATAAAAGTCATTGGAATTAATTTACGAATGCACTAAGCCGTTTTGTGCTTGAAAAATAGTTGTTTCTAATTCAATTATGTTTATCAATAACCTGTTTGTTTACATATTCAAAATAACGAATTCTGATTGCTCGATCGGTTTAAAAATGTGTGTATCACGTGACCAGGTCAGAGGTGAAGAATCAGGCAATCTGAATTATTGATCTTGCTAAGCTGAGTTATTTCTAGTTTGCTTTCACGTTTAAGTGGTGCTGATGGTAATTTCCGGTGATTACTATTTGAATCTGACCAAAAGTTTACCCAAAATACGGTTTGATATAGCGTTAATCTCCTTTTGTGGGCCTTTAAAGGAGGGTCCATGCCTTTACAAGACACAAGTGAGTCAAAGGCTCTTTTTACCAAAACGAGGCTGCGTGATCTGTGGGAATAAAAGTAATTATTCTTAGAAATATTGGATGGGTTTTTTAGCGCGAGTTCTTTTTAAAGCGTGTCAATTTCGCTGGCGATATAATACATCGGAATATGAGTTCTCTTTTTCTCCTGTTTATTAGATTATCTCCTTAACCCTTTACCAAACAATAACATCATTTAACCACTTTGTTGCAGACGACTCTGTAAAACATTATTGGAAAAGGAAAAGTTACTAAAGTTGCTCGTAACGAGCAATTTTTCCTTTTCCCACAACGCTTTCTGCCCTATCAGAAGATTGTTTCCCAATTTCATCATATTTTGAAATGTCGTTTGCAAACTATTAAAGTTTTGGACAGTCGAAAAGTTGGCGTTTGATAAAGGGTTAATCCTTCACTTAACGATGTTCAGCGAATTTCCCTTGGCTAATGTCGACTTTTTAATGTTTTTTTTTTTGTGCAAACTATAACACATTTCTCATCAGCCCAACATAAATATCAAGCCCACAAGAAAAAATAAAATTCTATACATTTTCTAAATCAATCGTCGTCTGTGACTCTTTCATCTTTAGAAGATAATGATCCTGTCGTTGGGAGAAGCGTTGGGATGAGGAAAGTGAATGGCGTTATTTTATAAAGTGGTTGTCGACGGGCACATCCTGCCAGAAGGGGCCAATACACATGTGTGTCAAACAACATTGTATTTATCGTCATACACTAAACGATACCTATTTGGTCTGTTACGTCACCGCCTCACTCTCTACAGCATAGCAACAATCAACAAAGGCAAGATGTAACCTCTGCGTTACTGAGCCAACTCCTTAGTTCATTGGTTATGGTCTTGGACTGTCAACCCGTAGAACCGGGATCGAATCCCCAACTCTAGCTATGCTTCGTTGCGGACATTGTTCGTAAGAGGTTAGCATTTACTAATCATAATTCTCGACCACCAACACGGTTTTTGTTGAAACTTTGTTCGATCCGCAAAACAATCTTAATATCATTAATCATTGCTTGTTTGGCTTTGGACACTATTTACAGTGTTGTGGGAAATGGTCTCACATTCCTCATTCCTTGACCAACATCAAGGGTACCGTTTCACTAAATATCTAATGCTAAAAGTTAGCGTAAGTTCAGAACGACATGCCTTCTTATTCAAAAATTGGGCTGAGCAATATTGCATAGTAACACATCATTGGAACCGTCTCTATGAGACGCTTCCAATGACGTGTCACATGACAATATTGTGTACATGTATTGTGTTTTTGTTTAAGATATTATCCATGTTTACATGTATCAGTTTTGACATACGCACATATGTTCCTTAAATCGTTTAGTTAAACGGTAACAACGTTATACACGGAAGTGGCATTCTATTCGCTTTCCTGGCCCGGGTAACAAGAGTTCCATGGGCGGATCTCTTTTCTGCCATTGGTTTACAGCAGTGGCCCTGGCCTGCTCCAGTCTCTAACCCACAAACTCTTACTCACGAGGCATGCAACTTAACCCTTATTATGCTGGGTATTATTCTGAAAAAAAAAATATTGGTGTCGACTGCTTTCCATAACCTTGAATATCTGCTTGCTTGTGATGAGGAAAGATACTCAGAGTAGCAAACAGGTTAGATCATAGGTCAGCCGCCAATTTACATGTGATGTATAACCTGTTTGCATTAGCATGAAGTCGGTTCCACACTATATGGGTTAAAAAAAACTAATATACCAATACAATTTCGTATCATGAGTGACAAAAATAATAGGTTTTTTTAACAAACATTACAATTTCTAATGATATAATACATGCGTCCATGTGTGACCGTCACATAAAGAGAGGTCAAGGAGGGGTGAAATTTATAAGCGATACCTCTATAGATAATGCGTTTGGCACCCAGCTTTATTTGTCTTGTCGCAGCCATGATGGTATGACAGAATTGGAATAGCTGTACTGTTTTGATTGAAAGATGAATAAATGGCTCCGGGACTGAGCCGTAGGTAAATGGGACGAACAGTATCACTACCACCGTGGTCACGTGGTTGGGCGTCGGCTTCGTGATCGGAAGGTCCCGTGTTCGTATCCCTGCCGGATCATCGGAAATTTCCTTAAGAAAAGATGCATCCAACGTTGCTCCTCTCCACCAAGGTGTATACATGTAAATGTGTACCAGTGATCGAATAAACCAATGTGCCGTTGCTGCATTTGCACCGTATATAAAAAGCCGGTTTATCAGCCAGTGATCTGAGAGGTAATTGTAGGAGTCGCCTAAATATGCCTAGCATATATATGAGACTATAAACCCCTACCTTTACCGTTACTTTTACATGTTAAATGATCACATTCACTAGATCATCAAACTGATTTACGATGTTTATGTCTAAATATGATGCGTGTGTAACCGCACAACTCGTCATTCGCTTGTAACTGACTGATCGAAACTAAGCATTTTTAATTTAGGCTTGCTACATGTAGGTCTAAGACAATGGGATCAATCCTAAGAAGTCTGGGTAATTTAGTGGGATTAACCTGGGTAATCTTCTTGCAATAGATTTTTGTGTCGTCTGCATTCCAAAACCTTAACTATCTCCAAAATTGTGTTGAGGAAAAATACTCAGAGTAGCAAACATGTTAGATCACAGGCCAGCCACCAAGTAACTTGGCGGCTGACCTGTGATCTTACCCGTTTGCATAAGCAGTACGTCGGTTCCAGTACTATAAGGGTTAACGACCAGAATTTTTGGATTTGTGAAGCGGAGAGAACTGTACCAAAATATCCCTTATCATTTGAACAGGGGGGCACATTTGATTGAATCTGTTCAATGATAAAAAAAAACCCGAGTCAGTTAATAATCTTTCGGTCAATCATCCCTTATAGGGTGGTGACATGTCTATAACTTTTGTCTGACGAATGTGAGTAAATTGAACGCGTCTTTCGGTATAAATGGACCCCCGGCGTTTAATAAACCAGTCTTTCCATTTTTAATAACCCTATTATCCTATACCATCAAGCGTCACTGAGTGACAATCGCTCAGGCAATATTGAGTGCAACTTGGACTACACGGGTCCTATGAATGGATACATCCCTCTTTTCCGAGAGTTCGACACGTAAGGGGGTCCGGTCCCTCTTTAGCTGCCACTTACAATTGAATCAGTGCGAGCACGTGGATAAGGTGCAAGACCATGTGTACCAAAAAACAAAATGTAATGAAAGGTTAATTGGCATTCAATGTAAAAAAATAATTCTCGAAAACACCACAACACATTGAAACCCACATGGAATTACTTCTTTTGACACCATCCAAGGACCGATCTTGTCTTTTATTTGATGTGTCAATCAAAAATACAATCAAAAATGGGGAGGGCAGGATAACGATAGAACGATTCCGAATACCAACACTATTTCCGGTGTGGTTGTCAAATTGGCACGACGCTCCAGTTTCGCATGATAGAGAGAGCCGGAAATGAACACAAGGTCGGACAATAAATAAACAAGAAAGTGGAATGACGTCTTTCACGACGTTACAAAGCGTGTTGAAATGTATGATCATAAATAGGTTTTGGCGGCAATCTTAAAAAAAAAAACATATTTCCGGAAGTGGGATTTTGGAAAACTTTTGATATGTTATAAAGGGCATTCTATCCTATCGAATCAGTTAAAATACCTTTTGTAGCAATTGTTTGGAGGTCAAAGTGTATATTGACCCGACTATATGTAATGGATAGAGGGTAAATAGTGAAAATATCGTTTAAATTTCACTATTTAGCCTTTAAATAACTTAGTGTTTGAGAAAGGCATGCGTTAATTGATAGGCACAAAACAACAGCAGCCGTATGGTTAGTTAACTTTTATTGCACAACTGTGAAAGGGCGGGAAAATTATGGAGATGTTGAAAATCGCTCCTAATGGCCGTTTATTCCCTTCAATCGCTCCAAATATTCAAATTTCAGCACGACACAAATGATGTAAGATATAATTGTGACAAAAGAAACCGATGTGCAGATGCTTAATTCTTTAATTTTCTAACTTATATAAAAGGGTGTTTATTCCGTTATGATATGGAGAAAGTATCCAATGATGTGATAAATGTCCACGCTAAGCAACCGTCTATAGTATGGTTAAGCTAACAATAACTTAATAATGTGGTGTCTTGACAAACTAGTCATTTAGAATTCCCTGCGTCCGCAATGCTATTTTTTCTTTTCTTTTCCTCTTTTGAAACCTCATCGGATTGACGTTGTTTTACGTACAATAGACGACCGAACCTGTTTGTTTTACTTACCTGTGCATAGAACCGTCCAGAAAATATGAATTTATCCTCAACAGAAGCACATATTTAAGGTATTTCTTTTTTTGCTACATTGATTCCTTAAAAAGTCTACCGAACCTACGTTTAAAATTTGTTATATTACCTAACTTTGTTTCAAACTAATACATCGATTGTGACGGAAGTTTGATGCTTATTAAAATTACTTTCGATGACTGCTTCCTGGATAATAAACCAGTACTCGCACCGACTTAGGGGGTTAGTACCTTACTCTACATTGAAATGTCTGCTGCAAACAGCTTTAACCCTTTTAACAAACACTAAATTTCCCTCCGTCCAAAACGAAAAAGTATGCAGACGACATTTCAAAATGTGATTGAATTGAAAAATAATCTTCTGATGGGACAGAAAACATTGTGGGAAAAGGAAAAAGAGCAATTTTTTCCTAAGTCGTCTGCAACAAACTGGTCAAATGTCGTTATTGTTTGGTAATGGGTTAAAGAACACCCATGTGACATTTTGTTACGATAATTATTTCTAAATATCGACAAGTACAAGTTATCTGTCATGTGTTGTATCGTATATATCAGTCATCCGTTGTTGCTATAATTTTGACCTATGTCAAATTTGGATATGTGGCAAGGGTTTCGAGAGTATCTCAAATACATAACGAGACTCGAACCATTTATACGTTATGCTGTACACATTGTACCCGAGAAAATAAAACAGAATGTTCTGTTCTGTTCTGTTTTTCACACACATAGACTATGGCTATAAATGGGCTGTTCGTTCCACATGTACGTACGCATACAACTATCCATTACATTCCTTACACTTGTAACTGAATTTTCCCTGTGAGTATGACCCCTATTCACATTTTACAAATCTACAAATGCTCAGTTACCTGGCGCCCGGGCTAGGACAAGCGTTACATCACAATGGTGGTCTATGTCGGTTATCTTAGATCCTTTGATACATTCATGGGCGGTATATTCTTTTTATATTTCGCAACTATTGTTTCCATTTACCAAGTCAAATACAAAAGAAAACGTGAAATATCAAATTTCCCGCAACAAACTCATTTGTCGATAACCACACGTCAATCAAATCCGCCATAACAGTTTCATAACAAAAATACTGAATATAATGTTACAAATTATATCCGCTTTTTCGAGTTCAGGAATCGGAGATAAATGACATCATGCTAATATGGCATGCAAAACCTCAATTTGATCATAGTCGTACGTACTTCGACTTATTGTTAAAAAAAATGCTTCGAAATAATTTTGAAAAATGTTTTTAATGTCAAAAAATGTTTTAGGACGGCTTTCCCAGAGTACAAATGTGGAGGCGTAAATCGTTCATAAGTCCACGCATTTTACATCTAAACGAAGAAATATCATTTATGAAATAGGCCTTAAGGAAAGAACAATAAATAGCGTTTATATTCATGTTTCGCCAAGAGACAAATTCGTCAATCATTTTGATAATTATTTCGTAATAAAACTGTATTTGGTTGAGGTGAACGTCTTTTACCATAACTCATTATAAAATAATGAAAGAAGTATGTCACAAGTGTGGCTATATCCTCTGTAAAGTACCAAATAAACGATTATCGTGCAAAAAAGGCACCACTCCTCCCGCAGTCATGATGGTTCTACATGACCTTTGCTTGCTTAACCCATTACCAAACAATCACAACATTTAACCGATGTGTTGGAGACAACTCTGGAAAACATTGCGGGAAATTGAGAAATTGCCCGTAACGATCAATTTCTTCTTTTCCTACAATGTGTTCTGCCCTATCAGAAAATTGTTTCTCAATTTCATTACATTTTGAAATGTCGTCTGCAACCTCTTTCAATTTGGGAGAGTCGAAAATTTGGCGTTTGGTAAAGGGTTAAGGTGTTAGAAGACTTGGTGTAATGGTGTAAGGGGTTAAAATCTAATTACAAACGTGAGACAGACGACAACGAACCTTCCAAATAGATAGTTCTCGCCTAGATAAGAGTAGAACAAACCAAAGATTTTTTGGTGTTATACGCTCTTAACCCATATCATCTCATTACGCTGTATTTACTGCAAAACACTTACTGCAAAACACCTACTGTGAAAAAAGACGAATAACTCATGATAAGCAAACAATCATTTTGTCGGAATGGCTTCTACCCAATGAACTTTTAAAATGTATCTCGTTATAATAGATATGTCGTCTAGTGTTGCTTTTATACTGGATCAGTCCCAAATTCTAAATTCTTGATAATCATACAGGTTTTACACAGCGTCTACATTATTTCAGTTATATTGTGGTATTCCCGACTCTAAATGATGAAGGACGATTCAATATTCAACTGTCCAAAAGGGTTGGTCAAGAAGGATAATAACTATCGGCCTTCTGTAAGTGAGTCATGTGACTACCTCTTATACAAATCGAATGCTCTTACTGGGATTAGAACCAATGCGGAGGAAGGCCCCAAATCTTAATTAATAGGATAACAGCCTAGTAGACAAGCATTGTTCACAAACATTCCCCGTAGGAAGGCCCCAAATTTTAATTAATAGGATAACAGCCTAGCAGACAAGCATTGTTCACAAACATTCCCCGTAGGAAGGCCCCAAATTTTAATTAATAGGATAACAGCCTAGTAGACAAGCATTGTTCACAAACATTCACCGTAGGAAGGCCCCAAATCTTAATTAATAGGATAACAGCCTAGTAGACAAGCATTGTTCACAAACATTCCCCGTAGGAAGGCCCCAAATCTTAATTAATAGGATAACAGCCTAGTAGACAAGCATTGTTCACAAACATTCCCCGTAGGAAGGCCCCAAATCTTAATTAATAGGATAACAGCCTAGTAGACAAGCATTGTTCACAAACATTCCCCGTAGGAAGGCCCCAAATCTTAATTAATAGGATAACAGCCTAGCAGACAAGCATTGTTCACAAACATTCCCCGTAGGAAGGCCCCAAATCTTAATTAATAGGATAACAGCCTAGTAGACAAGCATTGTTCACAGACATTCCCCGTAGGAAGGCCCCAAATTTTAATTAATAGGATAACAGCCTAGTAGACAAGCATTGTTCACAAACATTCCCCGTAGGAAGGCCCCAAATTTTAATTAATAGGATAACAGCCTAGTAGACAAGCATTGTTCACAAACATTCCCCGTAGGAAGGCCCCAAATCTTAATTAATAGGATAACAGCCTAGTAGACAAGCATTGTTCACAGACATTCCCCGTAGGAAGGCCCCAAATTTTAATTAATAGGATAACAGCCTAGTAGACAAGCATTGTTCACAAACATTCCCCGTAGGAAGGCCCCAAATCTTAATTAATAGGATAACAGCCTAGTAGACAAGCATTGTTCACAAACATTCCCCGTAGGAAGGCCCCAAATTTTAATTAATAGGATAACAGCCTAGCAGACAAGCATTGTTCACAAACATTCCCCGTAGGAAGGCCCCAAATTTTAATTAATAGGATAACAGCCTAGTAGACAAGCATTGTTCACAAACATTCCCCGTAGGAAGGCCCCAAATTTTAATTAATAGAATAATAGCCTAGTAGACAAGCATTGTTCACAAACATTCCCCGTATGAAGGCCCCAAATTTTAATTAATAGGATAACAGCCTAGCAGACAAGCATTGTTCACAAACATTCCCCGTCTGTTGACCTGCCTGATTATCATGCATAACACGCTATACTGAGTATCTTAAAATGTCCTCGGAGCCGCCCGTAATGTTCGACCACGTGGTTTTTAAGGCGGACACTGTTACCACGAGAGCATGAACTCTGTTATACAAATGGTATTATTTTGATGGTAATATGTTATCAAAAACAACAAAGCTGTGAACAACGGTCCATCAAAACAGCTTTATTTCCTTTGGGTATTTTTGCCATTGAAAAAAAAAAAAGATCAATCGTGACGGACTTTGTCGGATAGTCTCGACTATATTCGGAAGACTGTCGAGTAATAAATATACTACGTCATAATTATTTATGCATAGAGGTCAACAGACAGCGAACATTGGTCAACAATACCACCCATTCCTCAATCAGAACTACTCGGGTATTTCCGTGAGCTGAGAAATCCACCTCGGATATAAGTATAGGGTTACAATTTTTCGGGAAAATCGGCCCCGGCATGTAAGACATTTCAAAAGCGTCCACGTTCAGTAGTTCAATGAAAAAGGAAGTGTTGGACATTCTTTTATATCAATTTTTATCGGCAACTCATACGAAATGACAAAATCATAAGTTGTGACATAAACAGTTGTAACTTTTAACAAATTAAATGACTTTTTAGATTTCACTTTTAAGATCTATTTTTGAAAACGATAGTAAAGTGACGCCAGTCTCGCTGAACACAATATGGAGGCTTACCTATTATTTCAAAGGCGTTTTCATTGGATGAACCCGATGTGTTCAGATTGCCAATTTCTATCCAGAACTACACTTAATGTATTATTTACTAAATTCGTTTACCATTCTAATGGTAGATCCCGTGGGATCCGGTCGAATTCGGTGAAATCGACGCGTTTCCGGAAATCTATCATAATAAATGAAAAAAACTCAGGCATAAGCAGGGGTTATAGGGGAGCGATCAATTGCTTAAACTCTTCACCATCTACGCACGATTATTTTCGTACTTGAAGCAGACGACTTCGGAAAGGCATTGCAAACATGTAATAACCCTTTCAGGTTTGCTGTTGTGATATGTGAATACATTAAAAAAGCATTGTGACACAAGGAGAAATTGCTTGGGACAAGCAATTTCTCCTTTTGCCATAATGCTTTTTTAAAATCGTCTGCCGTAAGACGCAAATATGTGGAGTTTTGTTGTAATGTGTTAACGCATCTATCAGTACGCCCGCTGACGGAAATCCCAATTCGGGAGAAAATAATCACCTCGACTTAGACAGATTCAGACAATATTGAATCTCCCTGAGCGAGTATTACGTTTTGTTATTATGGTCGTTTGGTCCAAAATGCCAACAAAACAAAATAGCAAATCAACTACGAATCTGGGCGCCGAACTCGCAAAACAGAACATTTTACTTGTCCCAGGTTCGAGCCCAACAGGTACCTCTGGTTTCGTGGGGATTGCCTTTGACATCTTCAGAGCCCTAGCCTTGTACTGGTGAACCGAGGAAAGCCGTAGTAGCCACAAGCGTATGCCTTACCCAGAACAATAGGACAGAAAAGGGAATATTGTAGAACTAGCTTTCATCCATGGAACTCTTAATAATGGAGTAACATAACGAATCTAAAGTATTTCCTAAACGTAAAAAATCGTCCTATGAATAACCTATTATTAAACCAGGGTTGGCGTCAGCACTGGTTGTGCATACTGGAGCCAAATCGAGAACGTTTCATCTTGGTTGTAAGAGGCTTCTTTCAATCGATGTAAGATTAAATAAGTTTGAACTGCCCATATTCGTCCATTAAACCTCATTTATGCTGCATCTGATCCAAACGTCTTCGAAAATCAGTTTATCACAATGGATTCCACTGAACACTAATAGCAAATGAAACACAATGCAGATGTAAATACATTTGTAATTCATTGTTTTTGTCTTCACCAGTGTCTCTTGTTATCTTGTTAATGTTCAATCAACAACCTGTTTGTTTACATACATGTATTTAAACAATGAATTATGATTGGTCTGTTCAAAGATTAGTGTATTACGTTAACAGATAAGAGGTGAAGAATATGCAATCTGAATTTATGATACTGGCTTATCTAAGTTAATTTTGGCTGGCTTTCATGTTATGGTTGTGCTGGCGGATTTGTTTTGGGGGTGATAACTATTTGAATCTTACCAAATGTTTACCAAATAATTTAGCTTGATATCGAATCCCGTGAAAAGCGGGATCTGCCTTTCAAACTGTCATTAATCCATAATCCGCGCGATTACTGGTTTTGTCTCCAGGAAGCAGAATCGAGACTGATCTATCTAAGTTATCTGAACTTGCTTCAAAATCGATGTAAAATAAATAAGTTTAAACTAAACTAACACACGTGGGCTCAGTGATTCCTTTACAAATGAACGATCGAATGAACGCTAGACACGGTTATGGAGCGATTATACTTCAACGACCCAATTTTATTTGAAACGTTCGCATATTTGAGAACAAATTCTGTTTTACCATTAAGAAGATGAAAAGGGGTTCATTAGATTGGGTATTAAGTCTACTTGTTATCTTTTTCATAAATACTTTGATCAAAGCATGTTTTATATTCACTAGAAGGTAATTGCAACTACCTGGATGATTATTTTGCAAAAGAAACTACCAAGAATCTTCTAATATTTCAGTCGGAAACCGTTTTAACTGATATAAAACACATATATTGAGAGCTGCAAGAACAGATCGAGGGTTCAATGCATTACTATAGAAAGTGCTTCATGTTCATGATATATTCCCAACAGCACATCTAGTTACTTAATCAAAATATGCCTAAAGACCGTTGACTACAAAGACACCATCAATAATAGAAGATGCAAGCAATATTTACGGTGGTTGGTTTCATATATTTCGGCGGTGGAAAATCTGGTCTTACTATCATAAATGCATCATATCCTTATAAGACTGGCTTTAATTTAATATAGACTAAGTGAACCTCATAAAAAGCCAAAACGATGAAAGATGGAGTCATCGGCGAGTTTCATCAGTCTGCTATTTTGTTTACGCGACTTTCTTATATCTTATATATATTCTTATATCCTTATAAACTGGCTTTAATTTAATATAGAATAAGTGAAACTCATAAAAAGCCAAACTGATAAAAGATGAAGCCATCAACGCTTTTCAGTCCGATATTTTGTTCATGCGACCTTATTTTTCTTTTACCTTGCCTAGTTTTAGAAGCGAAAAAAAAATGCTAGCCATTTACCACATACTTCATCATTTGGCATTTTATTATGGATTGGAAACGCACAAAAAATAGCGATACGAGTGCACTCATTGGGTTGGTTTTATACATAAAAAAAAATAAGTAGCAGAAAACATATCATCGAACTTTGGCATGTTTCCTTTAACCCTTTTCCAAACAACAAATTTCCGACTTTCCCAAATTGAAAGAGTTTGCAGACGACATTTCAAAATGTGATGAAATTGGGAAATAATCCTCTGATAGGACAGGAAACAGTGTGGGAGAAGGAAAAATTACTCGTTACGAGCAATTTCTCCTTTTCCCACAATATTTTCTAAAGTTTTCTGCAACAAAGTGATCAAATCTCGTTATTGCTTTGGAAAGGGTTAAGAAATCACTAGTTTACAGCGTAACAGGCGCTTTCTAGTCGCGCCATGTTTCCAGAGAACACCTCTAAATGGCCGTTGATTATTCCGGAAATATACGTAAACAACCGATACAAACGCGCGATTACAAAGGAATCTCTGCAAAACCTACTTGGTTTTCGCCAACTCAATATCTATAAATTATGATGGTGTAATAATCGCCTGGGAACGATTCGACAGACGCTAGAAGGTGCGGGATGTGGCCGTTTTAATACAGTTTAACTTGTGTTAAGCAACCACCCTTATGAGCAGCCAACCTGTCTCAGACAACCACTCCAGAAAGTCCTATTGTTAGATTTATAGTGTGCATCAATTTGTGTTAAGCAGCCAACCTGTCTTTAACAGCCAATTTCTCATTTCCATAGGCTGACCTCTTAACACAAGTTTGACTGTATAAGAAAAGTATTAACCGCATTGGATATATGTGATCCACTTACCAAACAATAACGACATTTAACCACGTTGTTGCAGACGACTCTGGTAAACATTGTGGGAAAACGGGAAATTGCTCGTAACGAGCAATTATCCCTTTTCCCACAATGTTTTCTGTCCTATCAGAAGAGTATTTTCCAATTTCATCACATTTTGAAATGTCGTCTGCAAACTCTTTCAATTTGAAACAGTCGAAAATGTTGTGTTTTGTAAAGGGTTAAGCAAGCCTGAACGCATTGGAGACACTCCATCATTATGTTCATCCTTACTTCTCGCTACAATTACGAAAGGGAAATTCATTATCTCTTTTGAAAAACCAAAATAAAACAATTCGAAATTGCAAGAGGTCCGTTTGGTCGCAGAGCGGCTGGCCTATTTGGTTTGAAAATCACGACCATTCCTCGTGAAATGTTCCTAATCAACTTTACAGCGTCTCGGTAATATATCAAACAAGATGGAAGAAATGGGCGACACTGGAATCGAAACTGATATAGCAAAGGAAACAGCCCATTGATGAAAATGATGGAGCACCAAGCGTCCAATTAATTGGACGATTGAACCCTTAGAATGCTGGTTAACCTTCTTAAAATGGATTTTTGTGTCGTCTGCTTTCGAAAACCTTAATTATTGGCTTAATTTTGATAAGGAAAGGTACTCAGGGTAGCAAACAGGTTATCTCACAGGCAAGCCGCCATTTCACTTGGCAGCTGGCCTGTGATCTAACCTTCATCCACTCTCATTCGAATATGTACTAATCCGTTTAACCATCTCAAATATATGGTAATTTGTATGTGATTTACTTCATATTTATATTGTTTATTTATGTACATGCATGTAATTGTAAATGTGTTTGAACTATGGGCCTATGTGCCTAAGTTCTAATAAAATATGTTATGTTATGTTATAACATGAGCATGAAGTCGGTTCCAGCACTATAAGGGTTAACCTTTGGTTATGAACGGAGGCGATATTTGTCGTTTCGGATAATTGGCACCTTTATAAAGTATACTATGCGAGCACAATTCAAAGTACTGGATGAAAAGTCTACGGCTGTGTAAAAATACCTGTATTTTTCGATTGCTGATAATTTTAGAACTATTGTACGAATCATCAGTCCCGTCTTTAAAAAACGGAGTACCGTTAATATAAATCAGATGGAAAACAAATTTACAAACGATATGTAATGGTTGAACCATTGTTTTAATGTGTAAGGTTTTCATTTGTTTGATGCGATAGTGTGAAGTGATTTATCTATGAGACATGTATAATATAATGTACAACGTACAATGTACGCATAGCCTTCAGGAGACGGAAAAAGAGGACACGAATAATCACGTTTTCCTACAAATTACCTTTCAAGTTTTACTTACAGATGGATACAGACGAGTCTTTAGTTTAAACTATTGATTACCCATTCAGAGTGAAGAGCATGGATTTGAAGGATAAAAATTACCAGCCCTTATCTAACGTTATTAAGTTAACGTGTACATCTCATTTTAACCTTTTCCCAACCAATAACGACATTTGAGCACTTTGTTGCAGACGACTTTAGAAAACATTGTGGGAAAAGGACGAGCAATTTCTCCTTTTCCCACAATGTTTTCTGCCCTATCAAGATTTTTTTTCCAATTTCATCACATTTTGAAAAGTCGTCTGCAAACCCTTTCAATTTGGGACAGTCGAAAATTGGTTGTTTGGGAAAGAGTTTATAGCTAAGGGGAGTAATGAGATAAAACTGACATGAACTTTTTTGAAATTGCTTCTATGCTACAAGAACGGTATTTCCAACGTTTACAACTTCCTATGTAATCAAGGTACACTTCCATGATCTTACCCAGCAAGCAAGCATATATGGGTCCCATCTGGGCAACATCTGGGCAAGCCCATATGGGCTAGCCCAGATGTAGCCCAGATGGGACCCATATAGGCTTGCCCATATGGGTTTCCCTAGATGGGACCCACATGGGTCCCATGTTTCAATGATATGTAAATAAACATATTTGTTTAGGTTTTTTATTATCTTTTTAACAAATTATGAGATATATTTTAAGATCCAATTGCATGTAAATTATTAATCAAAATATTTTACATCAGAAAAAAAATCTGACGAAATCCTTTATGGGTCCCATATGGGTTGTATATGGGCTAGCCGATATGGGCAAGCCAATATTGGACCCACTAGGGACCCATATTGATATACCTTCTTCCACAAAAATATGTAAAAATTTTACCATTTAGAGTCTGTTTTTTTAGATTGAGATATATTCTTAACTTTCAATCATAAACTGCATCATCATACAAAATTTATACAAAATAGAAAATGTTAAAAAGCCCATATAGGTCCCATGTGGGCTATATCTGGGCAAGCCCATATGGGGTAGCCCATATTGGACCCATGTGGGTCCCAAATACATCGTATACCATTTACAGAAAATTCAGCATTTTGGGATTTTGCGCATTTTCTTTTTAAAAAGATGAATGTGTCAAATCACAGCTGGTTCCTAACTTTGTAATAGCCATACTTGAATTATATATCTATATTCAGTGAAACAATAAGGGCCGCCCAAGTGGGTCCCTTGAGGGCTGTATCTGGGCAAGCCCATATTGAATCAATGGAATTAAATGATGTATGGTTAACGGTTTTATATACCTTTGAAAATGAGAATCATACATAAATTTAACAATATATACATAGTTTTCACCATTTCTAGACAACAAACATCGCGATGTTTTAGCCAACGTATTCGGTTGTTTTTTTATTATTTTCCTTGCGGTGAACGGCCATAGATTTTGTTAATGATGTAAGCCATTTACCGCCACCTTCAAACGAGCGGGAAAACGAGTCTAATAACTGAAAAAATACTCAATATTGAAGGTACTTATGATACAATACTTTTGTAGTAATGCAGACTTATTCTAATAGTCGTTGTTTTGTAGAGTTATCGTAAATTGATTACATAGGTGTGCTACAACAAATGTGATTAGCATTCCCATCTTTGCGTCATGTGTTTTCGCGACAGTGTTTATCTTCGAGAGGATCGGTCATTCTAAATGTATTCATAACATAAATTTAAGACTCGAATTTATTCTTGCTTTTCTAAAATGATATATCCAGGCGTAGTGATAGCATTGATGATAGACATGAAATTATTGTTGCTCTTGCTTTTATTAGAATAAAACGCAAATAAAAAGTTCTGTTATAAATTTCTCAATTTCTGCATTGATTGTGAATGGAAGGATCTCCTTTGGATGAATTAAGAAGGAAAAAAGGAAGTATGAGTAAAAGATCTCCATTCAACTGACACAACTACAGAAAAATTAGGTCAAATCTGTAAAGGCAGTTGTCTGGGATTTATTCTGAATCTTGTGAGACAGATATTTTGGAAAGTGTTCAGTGCACCTCCCAGGGCTTCTATTCTCCAAGCATTCACAGTGTGAGTAGTCATGATGAGTCTATAAGTAGTGGTTTTCACACTTTTTCAAATCTTCTGAAAAAGATAAAATCTGCATCTAAAGATAAATTAATTCACCCGACAACTCATATTGAACGTGACAAAATTGTAGTCAAACTAATTTGACGCACAAACTAATTTGACGTGATCGGAAAATATTTAGAAGTTTTTGTATCCGGCAATACCTCCCATCACGTCAAACTTTCGAAACTTTCATTTAATGGAGGACAAATGCGACAAAAAAATGTCGCACCGTTTGAAGACCCATATTTCCATTGTTATTGATAATTATCAATTTATTTTACTCACAGTTGTGAATTAATCCTTTTTGAATCAATCCATGCCAATTACATGTCTGTATTTTGCAATTAACTTTGTAAGAACGGCTTAATCAACATTAGTTGACGATTTTTTGCTCCCGATGTTTTTTTTCTGTACATGCGCACTGGAATTGGAAAACCTAATAAGCGGGTTTTTAATTGTTTAACGGCGATTGATGCTATTGTTTGGTGGAAACTGGTATATAAGTTTATTTAACATATAACTTGCCATTTTAATTGACTTTGGCCATTTGTGCTTAAAATCTGAAAATAAGACAAACAAAAAAAGGCCTACATTATTTGGATCGTTCGAAATTTGGACGTTAGATTGCCCCATCAGAAAATAAAAAGCAATCCTCATGTCAAATTATTTTGACTAACTTAATTGCAGACCCAATCTGTGTTGAGACCAGTCGGTTTACTGGTGTAGGTGAAACATGTATGCTTTGTTCTATAACTCAATATAATTATTATAATAACTCAATATAATTATTATAACTTTTTGACAGAAGAATTTATGGTAAATATTTATCCATAAGTGGTGGGCAACTAAAGTGACTCAGATCAAACATAAGTTGTCTTATCTGGTTATATACAATTTTGCAAAATACATCTAAATGCTTCAATAAGGCTGATGCAGGGTTTGATGGATGTGGTTTGGAACTAAACTATAGTATGAATGGCAATATGTAAAATTTTGCATGTTTAATTTGTAAATGATTTTTGCTTTAATTTTAAGGATACCCTAGCAGAAATCCAACAACTCGGACAACAACCAAAAAAGAGGTGGAGGAGGGAATTCAAAGGTGGCTAGCCGGGGCCAAGGATCGATAGGGAGGGCAAAAAGAGAGAGCGACCTAGAGGGAACCAGTTGGCATCCAGCCAGACATTTAACTAAATCAGCTTTCAATCAGACGGAGGAATAATATGACCAATGTTTATGAATTTATGTCGCGCCACTGGTATTTTGGCTTTTTTTCGCCTACTTTTGCCAATGATAGCCACATTGTGTGTGTACCCTGCATGAGTTGACCATCAACATCAACTGGTGGTAAATGATAACCCTTGTTTTATAATGCCGTTTTGTCTAAAACTTCGCAGAGAATTCGCAGTTGACTGCAAAGATCGTGAACATGATATTAAAGAGCCATGCTTGTGTGAAACTCATTCAGCCAATACAACTAAAAGAATAAAAGATGATATTCCATATGATAATTTTTAGTTTAAATGTTTAAATATAGAATTCTAACAGTACTTATTGACAAAACCCCTCAGAGTTGATTCTATTGATTGTGAAACTCGTTTGTGTAGTATAGTTACCACTATTTAAAGCTTACTTATTCATGCCTGAATGTTTTCAGAAAAAAATTGATCTTGTTTAACTCATTTATCCCTGAATGTGCATAGAAAGTTTGATGTCTAATTAATTTTTATCAGCTAAAATAAATTAATAAATCAATAATGTGATTTGCAGAATCTTTTGTATTGATAGGAAGTAAGGTAATTCTTGTTGTGGTACACATAGGGAAATGAATCATTTATTTGCAGATGAAGACCCATTTTTCTTGGTTCAAAGGAAAATATTTGTTCTAGGGGCATGCATAAGTAAGATAGGATTTAATCCGATCATATGAACACCAACAGGAGCTGTTTGATATGAGTATATTTTTTGCAAGTCGCATTAAGGTGTCACATAGTAAATAAGCATGTGTATTTCCATAAAATGTTCAATTTTCGAAAGAAATACAGTTGCTGAGCATTAGTTGTCACTTGATTGGCTGTGTATGTTAATCATATGTTTTGTAAGTCTCTTTAAGACATGTTACATGTTAATTTGAGTCAATGCATATATAGCCTTTACCATGGGTTGTTTTTAATTCTGTGACCTTTATTACATAGTTATAACTCCTTGAGTTGAGATATTTGTAAGTGATTACAATACTAAACGAATTATTCGAAAAGGAAAAGTCTGGTGATCGGTTAATTTTACAAACTACTTGTGACTGTTTTTTTGACCTGTTGTTTGAACTGGAATGTTTTCTTAACCTTTCAATGGATATACTTAACTTGGATTACTTACTTTATTTACTAGCACTTGGGCTGGAAGATATCTGCCCTTATTTTGACTAGTCCATATAGTCATTTTGCCAGATATGGGATATACCCATATAAACCAAATCTTGGCTTCTTGACTAAGGTTTCTCTGAGAAAGAAATGTCCATTGAAAGATTCCTTACCTAACCTACTTCATTAAATATAATGGTTGTATGTTATTGTATCTATTAAACATAATTCTCACACAATTTTTGCTTTTGTACTCAATTTTTCCATGGCAGTATATTTATATACCATATTGTTACATATGTAATGTAGTTTAAAAAGATGGAAATCATTTTCTGTATTAAATTAGCTATTTTGGGAGATTTATATTTACTTTTTATACTGTAAAGTGTAGTGCATCTGAAGAGATATTTGATAACTTAACCCTTTACCAACCACCATATTTTGACTGTCCCAAATTGAAAGAGTTTGCAGACGACAGTTCAAAATGTGAAGAAATTGGAAAGCAATCTTCTGATAGGGCAGAAAACATTGTGGAAAGGGAAAAATCTTCTCACGAGCAATTTCTCCTTTTCCCACAATGTTTTCTAAGGTCGTTTGCAACAAAGTGGTCAAATGTCGTTATTGTTTGGTAATGGGTTAAACATTCAATGCTGAAATATACATGAATATGTGTTTTACATCACATATATACATATTTGATGTCATCTACGAAAATAAGGGCTTCAAAGGGCCAAGTGAAAGTTTCATATAGGCAGCTGTTCTCGGCCATTATCATAGTGCTCTGCTGATAGAGTAAGAAATCTGTTTTGTGTAAAGGCCTGCATATTTTAAATTTAAAATTACTACAAAGAATGCAATGTCTGATCTAGAGTGGCACTTTTTGTCTCTTAACAAGCCTAACATTTGTAGGAAGTCATATAATTGTTAAGTGGCCCCCATTTCACAGACCTACCCGAAATGTAATGCTCAAATGAATGCAGCCCAGGTTGAACCCTGATAGGGACACCCCAGATGACGCCTATATTTGGGCATCCCAGATTACACCCATATTGGGGCATCCTAGGTGGGACCCATATTTGTGCAACCCATATTGGCTCAATATGGGCAGCCCAGATGGGACCCATATTGGCTCTATACGGGCAGCCCAGATGGGGCCCATATCGGACCCATATTGGCTCTATACGGGCAGCCCAGATGGGGCTCATATCGGACCCATATTGGCTCTATACGGGCTAACCCAGACTAGCCCATATGGGACCCATGTGATTCATTGTTGCAAAACCCGGATGGGCTGCCTACATCGGACCCATATGGGTGCCCATATGGGACCCATATGGGTCCCATATCATTTGCTGGCTGGGTTAGACTTGTTTACTTCTTCCTCTTCATATGCTTTATTTCCAACAGCGTATAAGTATCACGCTCCACTCTGCTTGCTCGATACAAATTTAAGACTTGTGGATGACAAAAAGACGCAATGTCGACTTCGCAACTCAAGGGATTTCGACCGACGACCCATTGCGTTGCCAAACTCCGACCCAGGACTCGAACCAACCTCGATTAAATAGACTCGAACTTACTAGGCAAACTCTGTAAACAGCTGTAGAATGAAACAGACGAACGATTATATTGGGAAACTTGTGCAATTTACGCTTTCCTATGGGCGGTAAAGTACATCATCCGCATGGTAAACTTCAAGGTACACCATGAACAATCAATATTGAGCCGAACATTTACCCATAGAATGCGCGGTACCTTTCTAAGAATAAATGTTTGTATCGTCTGTTTACCAAAACCTTGCATATCTGATTAATGTTGTTGAGGAAAGATACTCACAGTAGCAAATAGGTTAGATCATAAGGCAGCCGCCAATTTACCTAGCGGCTGCCCTGGATCCAATTTGTTTGCATGAGCATGAAGTCGGTTCCAGCACTATAAGGGTTGAACCTGTGCTCTCTTTTGCGAAACATCAGATGAAACTATTCGGAATACGTTTGTGTGATATCATCATTGTACTTTGATCACTCAGTGATGGATCTTCCTTAGATCTATATCACCCCCGGGGAGGTATTCGATACACCCTTCTCTAGACCGGATACATTTCTCATAATGGACTTGTCATTTACCACTAGGGGGTCACCATGGCCTTGCGTAAGAACCTTAACCCATTACCAAACAATAGCGACATTTGACCTGTCTGTTGCAGACGATACTGGAAAACATTGTGGGAAAAGGAGAAACTGCTCTCGAGTAATTTCTCCTTTTCCCACAATGTTTTCTGCTCTATCATAGGATTATCTTTCAATTTCGTCACATTTTAAAATGTCGCCTGAAACCTCTTTCAATTTGGGACAGTCGAAAATTCGGCTTTTGGTAAAGGGTTAAATTCAGAATACGTTAGACCGTTTTGAATTCAATTAATCGATTTGATTGATTATATTTGTTTTACTGTGCCATGGACTTTTTTGCTGGCTTACAGATGATCAAAATGTGCATGTACATGTATAGCCCTTCCCTGATTTTAAGTGTATTCCGTAAACAAAGCTGAGTATTTCAGCCTGTAATTGAGCAAAACCTTCATTTGCCATGCGATACATTTTGGGGAACCACGTATTATCCAAAACATCTATATAATATGCATATTTCGAAAAAGGGAAAACACGGCCCGCCATAATTGTTTTCCTGACCGAACGCATCAGACATAACGGGTGCTTTATAAAGAAAGCATGGCGTTTGTGCCGAGATAGAAAAAAAAATATCCTGTGAGGCTGGAAAAAATTGTGTGGGAGTGCTTGAGCAAGCTTACGTCATTTTTCAAACCGAAGAGGACAAACAGTTTCCATTTCGAGACAAAAAAGTCAATGTTTATTCATTTGTTTCATTTTTTCTTTATAAAAAGACGGTTAAAACGATATTGACGGATATATCCATATCCCTCGACGCTGGTCGATTTTAGAATGACCGAATTACGCATGTACAACAAAATGAAAGAAAATGCGAGGGCTTGAAATGTGTGAAATAAAACACACAACGCATTTCATTTGAAAACAAATTAATAATCAAACTTCTTAATATCACTAGAATTGAGATGTAAAAGTCCTTCAATTTTATTATGTCCTTTTCCTACAACTTTAACCAGAGTCGTCTGCAAGAAACTGGTCTAATGTCGTTATTGTCTGGTAATTGGTTAAACCCAGATATTGAAAATTAGGGCAACGACACTGAAACAAGGGGTCGGAAAATAACAGAACTCATCAAATACCTGTAGAAAATTAGAGATAAATAGATGTAATACTACCATTAACCTTGTACTAGGGCTGTTTTGTTACACGAACATTTCATCCTTCTATCGTCTGACAATCAGAATTATCTACACTGAATTATGTATGCTTTACCTTGCAGTCGAATATTCTGAGAGTGCTTACAGTGCGATTCGCTTAGTGATTTAATACAGGCTACATAACAGAGATTCTGAAAGCTTACACAGGGATGCAGAAAGAAAATTGGCTTCGCTTAACCCATTACCAAACATTAACGAAATTTTAGCACTTTGTTGCAGACGACTCTTGAAAACATTGCGGAAAATTGCTCGTAATGAGCAATTTTCTCTTTTCCCACAATCGTTTCTGTCCTATCAGAAGATTATTTTCAAGTTTTATCACGTTTTGTAATGTTGTCTGCAAACTCTTTCAATTTGGGACAGTCAAAAATTTGGCGTTTGGTAAAGGGTTAAAGAATCGATAACGATAAGCTGATGATAACCCTTGCAAAAAATGCATGTCGTAAATCAGATTTGTTGAGATGCAAACTTGACACTTCCCTTCAATTGTCCTTTCATTATGCCTAAAAATATACTAACATAACATAGAACAAGTGTGCACCAACCGTTTACTAACGTGTACTTTGTTAGCTTGGTACATATTGTGGAGTAAAAGTACAATGCAAGAAACATTAAAGTTTACCTACCCATGGTGGGATGGTATAACTGCGGAAACCTTGCTAAAAAAGTAACCCCGCCAAATGATCCTAAATACATACACGTGTCTTTCCTCGGCTTCTGGGCGAGATTTCGGTATATTCTTTGTCCAATTCGGTTACGGTTATGATGGCAAGTTCAAATATCCCGCGTTGTAACGAATGTTGGCTGTTTTCTTTGATTCGATCACATCATACAGCGTAATACAACGTATTCGTTTGATCTGGAGTTCTTTTGTTGGGAATCTAACATTCTCCGATAACTTCGTTGAAAGCCATTTTTATGCAGGTGTTTTCTATCATAGATTAACCTTTATCGTGCTGGAACCGACTTCATTTCTAATGCAAACAGGTTGGATCCAGGCAAGGCGCTTAGTATATTGGCGATTGGCCTGTGATCTAACATCTTTGCTACTCTGAGTAACTTTCCTCATCAAAATTAAGCAGATCATAAAGATTTTGGAAAGCAGACGACAAAAAAATATATTTTTAGAAAATTACCCAGACTTCTTAGGGTACATTTTATAGTTATTTTGACATGAGCATCACCAGCTACATGAGGAATCGAAAGCAATCTTACCGAACATGCATGCATACAATGGTCTGTCATAGATGGATAAATAGAAATCAAACCACCGATGCAACGTAACCCTTTACCAAACGACTGTCCCAAATTGAAAGAGTTTGCAGCCCACATTTCAAAATCTGATGAAATGAAAATACAATTCTTGGTACGGCAGAAAACCTTGTGAACAAGGGAGAAATTGCTCGTAAAATATTGTGGGAAAGGGAGAAATTGCTCGTTAAGAGCAATTGCTTCATTTCCCACAATCTTTTCCAGGGTCGTTTGAACAAGTGGTCAAATGTCGTTATTGTTTGGTTATGGATAAGCGCTTCAAAGTGAAAGAAATAGGTGTATGAAAAACGTTTAAAACGAAAACAATTTACTAGAAAGAGAGAAATAATAGAATAAGGGTTAAGGGTCGATCTAAGTGCAGAATTCTTTTCGAATCTAAAGATAATTATTGAAAGAAAAAAGTGTTTGATACAGCATACGTACTTTCTCGTTTGTACCTAAACATTTTTATCACTATAAACCAACAACAGTAACCAAATAGAAAATAACGATGTAGCATTTGCAATGCTAGCTTTATATGAAATTGTTCTGTAATCAAATATCAACATTCCACAGAAACAATTGGAAGTTATGTTTAGTCTAAACATATTGAAAAATATATTGACGACATAAAACGCACTACACATCATTCGTAAATGGTCTTGCTATTAACCTTGGCAAACGGTATGGCCACAAGTTTTCACAAGTTAGAAACGGTCATTCCCAGTTCTGAACTCATCAGCTATAAGTGCGTCCCGAATAAAAATTGAAGTAAAATATCAACACTTTTATCAATTATTCGTTTACTGGTAAAATACCTCCTCAATAGACATTTCAACAAAAACCAGAAGTTTTGCATGTTTCTGTACCGGAAACCGGAAATCGGAATCATGTCTGTAATGGTATATTTCAAATGCGTTCGTTTTGTTGTTTAACCCATTACCAAACATTTACGACATTTGACCACTGTGTTGCAGACAACTATGTAAAACATTGTGGGGAAAGGAAAAATTGTTCGTTTCGAGCATTTTTTCCTTTTCCCACATTGTTTTCTGCCCTATCAGAAGATTAATTTCCAATTTCATCCCATTTTAAAATGTCGTCTGCAAACTCTGTGAATTTGGGTTAGTCAAAAATGTGTCGTTTGGTAAAGGGTAAACGTGATTATTCCAGGGGAAAATACCCTGTGTTGGTTTAAATGGAGGACATATATTATAAGAATAATTTGCTCATCATGTGTAGATTCTCGTTTTGACATTTTATTTTCGAAAGTCGTCGGCTGACACTGCGTTGAAGCTATGTCGTCTGAATTAACACAAGCGTTCGTCCGGTACTATCGGATAACGTGGAAGGCTATTTTCGTCGTCTCTGAAACTAATCAACTTGCTTCAAGAGCTGATTTAGGCACGTCAAGGAAACGTCAGAAAGCAATTTTAAATTCATTTGTTTACGCCGTTGTCATTTATATCGTGATGGTCACTGAACTTATTCAATCAGCCGGCCGCTGCCGTCCTCACACATACAGCCGGCCGCTGCCGTCCTCACACATACAGCCTAGCGATGACAATGGTCCTGAGAGAGCTTTAGTCCTTACCCCATGACATATTGCGGTCCTAGGTACAGTTTTACTAAACAACTTAAGGAAAATGTTTGCAAAAATCAAAACTAATCACCGAGGATGGTTTCTTATATGAAAATGCAATATTGCAACACATGACACGTGATTGGAAGCGTCTCGGAAAGACGATTCCAATGATGTGATACTTTGTAATATTGCTAATCCCAAAATTGAAAACAGAAGAAATGTTGTTTTGAACTTACGCAAATCATTCTCATTAAATGTTTGATAAAAACGCTACCTTGTATCTGCTGCAGAAGCAATCGGAAATCAGTGTCTGTAATGGGTTAAATGTTCCTTATAATCAAATGTTATGACGAAAATATTGATTTATTTTCTGAAGTTTTATTACATAAACTGTCCTTTTCTTGATTTTGAACCAATCATGAATTCCCATACATAGTAAGAGGTAATACAGAACAACATCAGAAGGTTAAGGGTGATTAACGGCGTTTTTATCCGTATTACAATCATATCAAGGCGGCAAGCAAAACGAAATGATTCAACAAAGAGAATAAGCCAGGCATACATGTCCTCATCATGACAATGATATGATAAGAAATCGATAGCTTTACGTCCAATTTGTATTAGCCAATTTAGGCTACTCAGAGGACGGGACCGCCTTTTAACACAAATAATGCAATGGTTTAACCCATTGCCAAACAATCACAACATTTATACACTCTGCTACAGTTGGTTCTGGAAAACATTATGCTCAGTATGAGCAATTTTTTCTTCTTCCACAATGTTTTCTGACCTATCGGAAGATAGTCTTCTGAGTTCATTACATTTTAAAACGTCGTCTGCAAACTCGTTCATTTTGGGAAAGTCGAAAATTAGGCTTTTGGCAAAGGGTTACATTCTCCGTATAATCCAATTTTACGACGAACGTATTGTTTAATGTTTTTATGTAAATTGCCCTTGATATGACTTTGTACGAGTCACAACTCCCTATTTGGTGGAACAGGTTAGACAGGACGATGCCAGCAGGTGAGACAAGGATGGGTGTGTGGTTAACGGCGTTTTTATCAGTTGTACAATCACATTACGGCGGGAAGCGTAACGATGCACGGTATATCATAGCAACGATTACACGACACTCTTCCCAAGCCGCTCAAAACTGTCCAAAATCATTAGTGATCTGAGTTGCGATATGAAAACAGCATAACAGGGCGTCATAAATAACGGAAACAAAATCTGTTGTGTCAATTCCGGTCGATTCTGGTAAAAAGAACCTTTGGCATGACACATTGTGAGTTTGTTTTAACATATTGTTAAAAAAAATGCTTGCATGAGAGTTCTTATCTAACCCTTTACCAAACGCCACATTTTTTGAGTGTCCCAAATTGAAAGAGTTTGCAAACGTCATTTAAATATGTTATAAAATTGAAAAACAATCTTCTGTTGGACGGAATACATTGTGGGAAAAGGAGAAATTGCTCATTAAGAGCAATTTCTCCTTTACCCAAAATGTTTTCTAGAGTCGTATGCAGCAAACTGGTCAAAGGTCGTAATTTTTGGGTTATGAATTAAAATGTGTCCGCCTACTATAAACGTAGTCCCTTGTTTACTTGCAGAACTACATAACCACCAATCTTACCAGACAAACATTATACTGTGAACGGTTATCAAACTGTTTATATTGGATAATGGAGGGTTAAAGAGAGAGAAATGGTTATCCCTCGGGGCGGAAAATGCCATAGTGCGCCTATCAAATAACATATTGGGACAGTCATAATCAGTCATGATTATATACTTGTGTTGATGAGTAAACAACAAATGGTGCATGAATCACATTCACTTAACTCTTAGAATGTTGGGTAATTTTCTAAAACTTAAGTTTTGTCGTCTGCATTTCAAAGCCTTAAATGCATGCTTAATTGTGTTGGGGAACGATACTAAGAGTAGAAGACAGGTAAGGTCACAGGGCAGCCGCCAATTTACTCAGGTGTGGATCCAGCCTGTTAGCATAAGCATGAAGTCGGATCCAGTACCGTTTTACGAAACAGTTTACGCTTAAGATTTGCGTAAGTCTAAAACAACAATTTCTCTTAGTTCAATATTGGCCAAGGCAATATTGCAAAATAACACATCATTGGAATTGTCTCTCCGAGACGCTTCCAATGACATGTCACATTGCAATATTGTGTTTTCTTTTAAGATAATATACATGTTTATCAATTTTGAATTACGCACATATTTTCCGTCAATCGTTTAGTAAAACGGTACCCAGCACTATAAGGGTTAAACAGACTATCTCACAGATGTCCTCCGTAATCCAACCATACGTTAAATGGCGATCTAATCAATCCAGGCCTATTGACAAAAGGCCATCTTTGATTTGTCTGTATTGGTAAAATGTTAGGAACCTGTGTTATTCATTCAACAGTTGAAATGAGCTTCAATGCATTCCTATGCTTTGATGGTAAACTCTTTCTCATTTGATCAGTTTGCATAGCGGAAAAGCGGTATGCACATGCATAGTCAAATGTTGGTGAGACTCAAGGACTGACAGTATCTACGAATACCAACCTGTTCCTATTGATATGTCAAATTTAAAGTTAGATCAATGTTTACAAAATAAACCGTTTAGACTATATACTATATAGCAATATAAGTTCGCGTTAAAAATCTCTACCTTGAGAATTTGACCGGTTTGTTGCAGACGACTCTGGAAAACATTGTGGGAAAAGGGGAAATTGCTCACAATAAGCAATTTCTCCTTTTCCTATAATGTTTTCTGTCGTTCCAGAAGAATATTTTTTTCAATTTCATCACATTTTGAAATGTCGTCTGCAAACTCTCTCAATTTGAGACAGTCGAACATATGACGTTTGGTAAAGGGTTAAGTCAAGTCATGATTATATCATTTCAATACATATGCAGTACCTGAATGACCACTTCATCCTGGTTTTAGGTGTTTTTTGTTCAAAAGCAGAGGATATAAATGCCGTCCGGTGCATATGCACAAAGATGGTTCCAGTGAGCGCAATGCATCGTAATCAAATGTTGCCTCCCCCATAATGTCTTTATCATGGACAGGTGTCAAGCTCCTTGCTAATGCGATCGTTTGGATTCGTTTATTCCTGTTAATCCATAAATTCGCATTACAGCACCCCGACAGAAACCGATTTAAGAAACAATCAATTCGCGTTAAAGAGAAAACGTTCTTAATACTTTCCCCCATAATGGAATCCATGACAGTTCAAATGAATAATACAAATGAGAAAGGTAACAACAGGCGACAATTGCGAAATATGCTGATCAAATTATTTATTTTACATTTGCAAGCAATTTCTCCTTTTGTCACAATGGTTCTTTTGGCCTCGAACTGCAGGTGTGTCAAGAAAAAGGTTTTTTAAGAATAATGGGTTGGTTAAATGGTTTGTTCGTCACCATTTCGGTTCATTGATCGTTCTCATTGGTGCGTTTCTCTTTAGATCATTACCAAACAACAATAAAAGAGCGGATGTTGAGTCACACAACCGATCCCATACAGTCAATACTCTTACCAATCGTATCTACTCGGCAAACTCCGTTACAAGTCGGTAGATATACCTCGTTAGCAGTTCCTGAATACACCAGAAATCCTGGGGTAATTCGCCTTCTTTCCGGTGGATAACGAACATGATTACAACATGCACACATGCACTAAATATGTATTAAAATACACACGAATTGGTTATATATCACAATTGAATGTTGTTGTTTTTACTCTTTTCATTAAAGATTATCATATCAACACATCTTTGTTTTATATTTTGTCAATCGTATCTGTTCGGCAATCCCCGGCTTGTGCCGGGGATTTCCGGGTAGATTCCGGGTAGATACGATTGCAAACGGACATGCCATTCGTTGCTGACCTACTTTCAAAAATGGCTCCCCATTACCTCCGTGATTATTTTAAAAAATGACCGAGATGTTCCGAATGTACTCTTACTAGACAGTTATTGTTCGTTTCACTATAACACGTCACCACCCTGTCTCGAACGAACCCCATCACTAAAGTTTGGCAATATTCTTTCAAAGTATCTCGCTAAGTAGCCATGGTGTGAGTGAATAGTGGAACGAAAACTTGATGTACACCGAGAAATTGCATGGTCGGGCACAAGATCACAGCACCTGTGAATTCAACGTTAGATGTACTGCCTTTACGTTTATGTTACTTAGAAGGATTTGTCATTTGATGTTTAATCAATGTAATTTGCGTGTGTATTATATATGCTATACATAGCATGTGTGGCATATATAACATGTGCGAATTACTTTGATTTAACATCAAATGACATATGATTAGATAAGAATGTTTTAGGTATGTTAGCTTACAACTAGTCATGAAGTGTAGTCTTTCTTCAAGATAATTGAAAAAAGAAGAGATACAAACAAACACAACAAACAAACAAATCGACAAACAAAAACACGCACAAAATGAATTGATAATAAATTCAATACCATCTAAAGGCTTCCGTCTTCTCCAAATTATGTCAATTGCGGTAGAAATCGATTCTATTTAACCCTTAACCAAACACCAGATTTTCGACTGTCCAAAATTGAAAGTGTTTGCAGACGACATTTTTTCAAAATGTGATAGAATTGGAAATTGATCTTCTGATAAGGCAGAAACATTGTGGGAAAAGGAAAGATTGCTCGTTACGAGCAATTTCTTCATTTCCACAATGTTTTCCAGGGTCGTCTGCAACAAAGTCGTCAAATGTCGTTATAGTTTGGCAATGGGGTAACACTGTAATGTACTCGCATTTTGATCGCAAATAACATAAGCTAAATGCGTCCAGTCACCAACTTAACTAACAGTGCGGTCCCTATGACAAGAAGATTATAAAGAACCAATAGTGAATCAGCGAATACTCATTACAATGACAATTTGACTACAGTTTTCCCACAACACGCTAATACCATCCCAGCGTCAAGGTAGAGAGGGGATAATGGATCGTAAAGACCGTATGATTGCGGCCCTGATGACATCCGGCAGTACCACTCAACGGGAACTTCTCGGGAGGCAATTCGGAATCGGTCGAGAGCTGTTTAACCCTTGGATTGCTGGGTAAATTTCTAAAAATAGATTTTTGTGTCGTCTATTTCCAAAACCTTAAATATAGGCCTGATTTTAAGATGTTGATGGTGAAATATATTCAGAGTAGCAAGCAGGTTAGATTTTAGGCCAGCCACCAATTTACTTGGCTGCTGGCCTGGATCTAACCTGTTTGCAATCGCATGAAGTCGGTTCCAGCACTGTAAGGGTTTAAACGGTACCGTAAAACAACCTTAGTCAAGTGGCCGTCTTCAATGATGGGGTTGGAGCATATCGGCTTATGGATTGGTGGTACTTGGCACTAAGTACCATTCGTCCTTCCACTAACGCCATCTGTTTTCTTGCACATCTAATTAACCCCTAACCAAGCGCTAAATTTTGGACTGTCCCAAATTGAAAAAGTTTGCAAACGACATTTAGAAATGTGATGGAATTTGAAATATAATCTTCTGACAGGGTTGTACACAACGTCGTTACGAGCAATTTCTCCTTTTCCCACAATATGTTAAACATTCTTCTGCAACAAAGTGGTTACAAGTCGTTATTGTTTTGTTATAGGTTAAAGGAGTTCCCAGACGCCATCGGGATTTGCGATAAAATATGAATGACATTTCCTCAACTAGGGCAAAACAATTGTTTACAAGAGGAGGATTCATCCATTTCTATATATAAAAAAAAGGTTTAAGCCAATTACCGCAGACATGCTGACCTTGGGGGTGATTATTTGGGGCATGGAGAAGCGATATTTGCTATTCGGATTATTATCCGGGGGTGCTATATGTACCAGCCAATACAAATATCAACATCAACAAACGTAACACTGTCGTCCTTTTAAACAACGTTAAGCTGTCGATGCGCCTCCACCCTTAAAATGCTGGGTATTTTTTTTAGATATATTTTTGTGTTGTCTCCTTTAAAACTCTTAAATATCTGCTTAATTTTGTTGAGGAATGATACTGTAGCAAAAAGGTTATATCACCGACCGGCCGCCAATTTATTTGGTTGCTAGCCTGGATATACCCTGTTTGCATAAGCACTAAGTCGGTTCCAGCACTGTTTATTTATTCATTCACTCTTAGGAACAGTGTCGAGTTTCCTTGTTTGCTTTAGGCTCATCCACTTTGTTGTTAGACGTTGAAGACAGACGCATTAAGCGTTCTGCCATATAATCCAGGAATGCAACTTTGAAGTAAATACAACTCCCGGGAAAGATACTACGATGTAACATTCCGTATTTATTGCATGCAAGGTGACACAACGTCCTCGAAACTAAGTGTTGAACTTTGCGTTCGCACTCTTACCGCTATAGTTTGTCAATTATTGGGTCATGGCGAGGATGTAGGTCTTAATTGGTCGTATCCATCTTTGGACTGGAGCTTCCTTGAGAACTGTGATACTAGCCTTTTTATCCAAGAGTTTAATTGGGGAAGATCTTAGACGAAAGGAACACAAACTCATGTGTTTTGTAGGTTAGTTACAAAGTCGACCTTGAAGCAACCATAGTTACCGAGAAACATGGAGATATGTAAAAGCTTGATCAGTGTCTTATAACCTAGAACCATGTTGTCCAGAAATATGTGAAGCCTCGTTTATCCGGACCCCGATAATCCGGATGTCTCGCAATCCGAACGAAATTGTAAGGGCGGGAAATATTTGACCAGTTTGTTGCAGACAACTTTTGAAAACATTGTGGGTAAGGAGAAATTGCTCGTGACGAGCAATTTCTCCTTTTCCCACAATGTTTTCTGCCATATCAAAAGATTATTTTTTAATTTCATCACGATTTGAAATGTCGTCTGCAAACTCTTTCAATTTGGGACGGTCGACAATTTGGCGTGTGCTACAGGGTTATAAGTATACACGTGCTAACAGACTGTTTATGTCTTAATGTGTATAAGGACATGGTCCGCTTCATTAGTCAGGATGATTCGGTCATCCAGAAATTTTGTTGGGAACGGACGTGTTCGGATTAACGAGACATCACTGTATATCGAACTATTACAACTCACAAGTATTGTCAGTTACAATTTCAAAACATATTTTCCAGTAATTATCTCAAAGACACTCAATATTCAATGGGAGCTTTTAAGAAACTGTTAATTGGCCATCATTACCGGGAATGCAGCGTGTACCAGTTCATTAGCTTAGTCTCATTTTATCAACATGTACTTTATTTTCCTATTTTAATTAGTTCTCTCAGCGAGTGTATCATTCAGGATTGACATTTTAAATGGCTTACAAGAATTAGGTAGCCGAGTTTACACTTAGATTACCAATTGTATAACGAGCTATAACTAGATAAGTCATATGCCTAAACGTTGACAAAGTCCTCTTTGAACCATGATAATTATTGACAAAAAGAAATCATACAGGTTCGAAATTTGCCCGTTATGAGTTTGTAGGCACCAAATCAAAAGTGAAGGTTTCATGGTTCGATCTGCAGGTATGACAAACGAACTGAGCATATTAGAGGGAAAAAAATAAATATGCACAACAAAGTATATTATTCACATACACCGATGTATTAGGAAGTAGTATAGGATGCATGAGCAGTTGTACAAAGCCACTCCGCCAAGTAAATATCACACTTGCTCCTTTATTCAACCCACCCATAGGAATCCTGAAATGGGTCTTAAAATACGTGGGTACAATTCTTACAAGAGGCTACGCCACTTCATAGGGCAAACGAATATTTTTTTCTTTAGTCACGCTTGGTCCTCATATCTTCTACACGACCCCCTTTAAACGATGCGTGCGAAATGTGAGGTTGGCGAAGGCAAAAGCTTTAATAAGGGCCTTGAATTAGTCCAAGCCGACCTACGGACCCATTTTAATGACCCAGTTAGACACACAACACGCCAGTTTTGGAGAGTTTATGTCTCCCGGATATAGTCCAACCGCAATTACAATAATTGAGACGCAAATTGCACTCAGCCAGTTGCGCCAATACGATAAGGAGTTCTGACGTCATCTTTGATGTTATTGACCGTGACCTTGACCCCTATTGTTATATAAGTAAGGACATACACGAGTCCCAGTGCATTTGGGTCATTGGGTTACATTATGGTTTGATGTCTAGTCGTATTTCGACAGTTGTACTGTCATGCCGCGCCGGATAACGATTTTATCCATTCTCTTGTTGGCATTTCCTCATCATGATTGGACACGTGTGTCGACTGCTTTCCCGACTGAGAGTCGAATACGTCAAGCACCAACGTGTGTTCTTGCTTCCTAACAGTGAAAAGTGTGGCGTGTATTTTCATTAATTGGTTATTTCATGTATTTTCTCTATTCATCTATTTCTGAAAAAGGCATGCATCAGTGGGCGACAGGGGTGCAGAGATAAATCGTAAGCGTCTTGTACCGAGGATCCCGGGATCGAATCCCTGTTAGGCGAGGTGAAAATTCCCAGGACTAACCCACAACCCGGCGTGAGTACTGGTTAAGTATCAAGGAAACAATGGGTTGAGAGCGGCTTTGAACAAGCTTTTATCTTCCTTCTGTAAGTTCACAATCAGTGTAAGACAAAGAAGGTTAATAAATGATATAGAAAAAAAGTGTCATTACTTTCATATAATAATTTACCCGGCAAAACATTGTGCAAGTTAGTAATTCAATTGTGTTGGCCTTCTGAATGTATTCAACGTATTAGTTATAGTGAGCAGGGAATCCGCTCTGATGAGCATGAAATTCTCTCCCTCCTTTTGTTAATGCAATGAAAGGTAATAAAACTAATGCCTTCCTTAACCCATTGCCAAACCATGAGGACATTCAACCACTTTTTTGCAGACGACTCTGGAAAACAATGTGGGAAATGGAGAAATTGCTCGTGACGAGCAATTCATCCTTTTCCCACAATGTTTTCCACCCTATCAGAAGCTTAATTTAAAATTTCGTCATATTTTAAAATGGCTTCTGCAAACTCTTTCAATTTGGTATAATCGAACATTTGGCGTTTGGTAAAGTGTTAGCGTCGGGAAGATAGTTGGTCGAGCGTTTGCAACCCAACACCGTTGTTACATATACCGGAGCATTGTGTTGCAGTTAGAATCGCCCGCCGAAACGAATGCATCTAGATTCTTAAATGTTGTGTCTTTGAATATCAACTTATTAAAACTGCCTAGTCCATATGAATCTTATGATTACTAACACTGTAGGGATGATAATAAATTAGAAACGAGACTATTTGGTGAGTCTGAACAGTATAGGGTTTATAATGAAAATAGTACTCTCGTAAGTTACATTAAACTTAAATCACTTGGTGCCTTAGGGTTTGCAATTTGAAATGGTCCAACCCGTCTCAAACCTGCGTGATTAGCTTACAGGCGTGTATCCAATAAAAGGTTTAATTGTTAACGTCCTTGTATGCAAAAAAATTAGTACAATTATTCCAATCAAAGGTCCAAAGATCATTTATAATTTTGCAAAATTTATAAAACATGCATTTGAAATTAGAAACATATGTATAAATTCCATGATTACTGATTAGATAGTCATCTGTTAAACAGGTACGTCACGCTTATTCTCATTTTCATTTCAGGTAAATCTTTCTTCCATGGCGGTTATTATTCATTATTTTCATTTTCGAGGAGGGTAACATGTTATGTAAAGTAATTGTAAATATGTATTTTGTCTACGGCTAAAACCTGTACAAGCGTATGTCAATAAAATTTATCATTTCCAATGTCAATGCACATAGAGGAGCAAATATCCAAATAGGTCGTTAAATTCAACATCGAAATTAAGCAGATATTTAATGTTTTGGAAAGCAGACGACACAAACATATAGTTATAGCAAATCAGCTAGTGTTCTAAGAGATAATAAATGTTCGTTTCATATTTCGATTCCAAAAGCCATCTGTCTACTTTTTCTTGAGGTTTGGGAGGATGACAAGCCTTAAAGTAAGAACTAGGTCAAATTGTTATATGAGGAAATATTGTCAATTCATCATTAAATTCTTATCTATAATAAATTCATATTTTCTATTCCAAAAGTCGTATTTCTTAAGGTTGAGACGATGATAAGCGTATTTAGTCCAAACGTGAAATCGTAACATGAGCATCATTTGCTGCTTGAGCAATAGAACCCCCAATATGATATATTTTAAATTCACATTCCGATTGCAATAGCCATCTTTCAACATCTTGAGGTTGTAACATAAATAAACCTTTCTGATAAATATTTGCAAACATTGTTTCTTCAACAATGAACAACTTACCATAATCTTTAAATCATAGTTCACCTCCAACAGTTGTTTTTCAACTTTTTCTTGAGGTTTGAACGGTTATAAGTGAATTTGTTCCAAACGGAAATTCGTTACCTGAGCAACATTTGCTACTTCAGCAGCAATAAAGCCGCCAATTAAACACATCTTAAATTCATATTTCGATTCCAATACTCGTCTTTCAACTCCTTTAAGCTTGGACGATGAATAGCGAATTTGGGCCGAACAGAAATCCGTAATATGAGCAACATTTGTTACATCAGCGATAAAACCTCCAATATAAAATCTCCTTAATTCATTTTTCGATTTCCAAAGTCGTCTTTAAAGTTCCTGAGGATTTGACAATGATTAGCGAATTTGGTCCGAACGGAAGATCATTTATCCGAAGATTAATCATCACTCAGCAAACACACCTTAACCCTTAACAAAACAATTTGAACGACATTTCATTAGTTTTTTTTTGCAAACGATTTTTAAAAATATTGTGGGAAAGGAAGAAATTGTTCGTAACGAGCCATTTCTCCTTTCCCACAATGTTTTCTTCCCTATCAGAAGATGGTTTGTCAATTTCATCACACTTTGAAATGTCGTTTGCAAACTCTTTCAATTTGGGACGGCCGAAATGTATTTGGTGTTTATCCCATGATTGATCATCATTCAACAAACACGCCTTAATCAGTGCCCCACGTCCTTGAATCTAGCCTACGGACCACCGTGACACAAGACAAACAACGTGATTTATGAATTGGTTCGACTTCCTTCCTAGACATCCGTAAGAAAAACAAGTATGCAGTGTTAAATACGACCGCCTTATAGCACTTCTTCAAATAATGTAAATATATAGGCTGGCATTGTATATAATTGGGGCGGCATTAACAGAAGCGCTATTAAATCAATCGATATAACGTTAAATTTACTGAGCTGCATTCTTTGTTAAAGGCATATTTAAACTATTTTATTATGTTGAATCTATTATCTTTTAATTGGAATGTATCAAAACTTCAATAATTCCACAGTATTATCATTTTCACCTTTTCAAGATTTGAAGTGGAGATGCTTACGATTTTTTAATGAATTTTATCTAGATTTCAATGCTAGTATAATTCAAGCACTTGTGTTGTAAATCGGTTCACCATAGATTATTCAACATTGAGAAATTTGAATTTCAACCGTTCACTTCTTAATACCAAGCCATGGACGAGTGAGACCAGCAATTGCTACGTAAGTCAATATTTTCCACCAAATTGCGTATCAATTCTCAAAACAACTATCGTTACTTTTAATTTGACTAGTTAACACGTTCTTATAAGGAAGATTTGGTTACACTATGATGGCGACGAATTGGTTTGCAGGTGCCTGTAAGAACATTCCTGTGTGTTTACCTGAATGTGTATTTTATGGCCAAACATTGTGATACGTGCATTATTTCGCAAGTGCATGCACGTGGATGTGAGTGAATGCACAAACATAAACAGATTTGTACGTGCGTATGTTTGGTGCACCAATGGATGAGATTGTATGTGTGTATGATGATCTAAATAGTTCTATATACTGTTTTCTTATAAATGTTTAGTTAACTACGTAAACAGTTTATTGTACAGTGAAGTGACATGTGCATAACATACAAAAGGGAAATCATATAATACATATATAGTTGAAAGCACCCAGAATAGTGGACCTATACGTCCCATCATCAAACACAGGGTTATTTATATGTAGATGTATCCTACTTATAGTGTTTAATCAAAGCATCATATTTTCATTTATCTTCTTCATAGGAGGCAACAAAGATATTTGATCGAGTAGACAACTTGGAAGTCAAACTTGTAATAATGGGGCTTAATACAACGCAATCGGTTGAAGCTAAAAGCATGTTGGTTGTAATCATTACAAAGATAATACGCACCTGATTAAAACCCTCAGTATAGGTTAGTGTGTTTCCATCCTTATTGTTTTCTTGGGTGGTGAATAAAAGTACAATCGGGTCGATACAAAGCTTGATAAACTTTCCCTGGTTTATTTGCAGACGTTTTTTCTCAAGCATTTCTGAGTGAGGCTTTGTGTATTGGGTGAGAGACAGATAAAGAGAGATAGAGAGATAAAAAAAAGAAAGAGAAAAATGAGGAGAGAGAGAAAGAGAGAGAGAGAGAGGTAAAGAAAAAAAGTGAAAGAGAGAGAGCGAGAGAGAGTCATAAAGAGAGAGTGGGAGATAGAGTCACAGAGAGGGATAAAGAGAGAGAAATAAAAAGAGAGTGAGGGAGAGAGGGGGAGAGAGAGAGAGAGAGAGAGAGAGAGAGAGAGAGAGAGAGAGAGAGAGAGAGAGGGAGAGAGGAGAGAGAGAGAGAGAGAGAGGGAGAGAGAGGAGAGAGAGAGAGAGAGAGAGGAGAGAGAGAGAGAGGGAGAGAGAGGGAGGGGGAGGGGAGGGGAGGGGGGGAGGGGGGAGGGGGAGGAGGAGGAGGGGGAGGAGGGGGAGGGAGGGAGGGAGGAGGGAGGAGGGAGGGAGGGAGGGAGGGGGAGGGAGGAGAGGGTGAGGAGGGAGGGGGAGGGAGGGAGGGAGGGAGGAGGGAGGGAGGGAGGAGGGAGGGAGGGTGGGAGGGGAGAGAGAGAGAGAGAGAGAGAGAGAGAGAGAGAGAGAGAGAGAGAGAGAGAGAGAGAGAGAGAGAGAGAGAGAGAGAGAGAGAGAGAGAGAGAGAGAGAGAGAGAGAGAGAGAGAGAGAGAGAGAGAGAGAGAGAGAGAGAGAGAGAGAGAGAGAGAGAGAGAGAGAGAGAGAGAGAGAGAGAGAGAGAGAGAGAGAGAGAGAGAGAGAGAGAGAGAGAGAGAGAGAGAGAGAGAGAGAGAGAGAGAGAGAGAGAGAGAGAGAGAGAGAGAGAGAGAGAGAGAGAGAGAGAGAGAGAGAGAGAGAGAGAGAGAGAGAGAGAGAGAGAGAGAGAGAGAGAGAGAGAGAGAGAGAGAGAGAGAGAGAGAGAGAGAGAGAGAGAGAGAGAGAGAGAGAGAGAGAGAGAGAGAGAGAGAGAGAGAGAGAGAGAGAGAGAGAGAGAGAGAGAGAGAGGAGAGAGAGAGAGAGAGAGAGAGAGAGAGAGAGAGAGAGAGAGAGAGAGAGAGAGAGAGAGAGAGAGAGAGAGAGAGAGAGAGAGAGAGAGAGAGAGAGAGAGAGAGAGAGAGAGAGAGAGAGAGAGAGAGAGAGAGAGAGAGAGAGAGAGAGAGAGAGAGAGAGAGAGAGAGAGAGAGAGAGAGAGAGAGAGAGAGAGAGAGAGAGAGAGAGAGAGAGAGAGAGAGAGAGAGAGAGAGAGAGAGAGAGAGAGAGAGAGAGAGAGAGAGAGAGAGAGAGAGAGAGAGAGAGAGAGAGAGATTATGATAGCTTGCAACCTGTTTTGTTTGTTAAGTGTGTACATGTCTTTGCTAGCATGCATGACTGGTATGTGTGTGCATGCGTGTCAGTATGATATCCTAAGAGAAAAGACGATACGAAGTTTGAAGGCATCTCATCCATCAACCAGCCATAGATACTTCTGTGTGTAGGTTAGAGACAGAAGTGTCAGTGCAGAAAGGTCGATGTCAAACACATATAGACACTCTAATTCCTGCCTCTTCTCTTTAACTTACCTCTGTTTCCTTACAACTTATATATATATATATACTTATGTTTATGTGAATGAATGTTATACTTTTATATTACTATACTCATATGTCTAACAAATTCAAACGTGAGCGAGTAGAATATGTTTTAACTGAATTTAATAGGGTATGTTTGTTTATAATATTACGGTTGATCGCCTTGTCAAAAGGTTTTCAGTTAGATTACAATTTTGCTGCATTCACCGATACTCTCTACGGCCCTCTAGTGTCTTGCTAAAGGGTACTCTCATGTAACAAGATGTATCTAACGTAGCGATAGAAAAATGCTTGTTTAAATGGGAAAATGGATTTAAGAAGCTGATTTTGATATGCTGCACATAAATAAAATATGAAGAGTAGACTAGGAAAAGCTTCTTTAAATAAATCACTCTCATGAGGATGTCTGAATTAAGTCACAACGGTCCTGACATTTGATGATTTCTTCACTTGATGACCTTCATGTATGAATTAAAACATGTCTTTTTATGATTTGTACAACAAAAACTGAGATCCAACATCTTACTTGTATTTTCTTGCACTAATTTGCTTTTATACTCTATGATTAGGGCATTCGTTATGATATTAACTAAATATATCTGAGACCCGTACCTAGTTGGTTTTAACTTATTTCATACCAGTGAGCCAACTAATGTCATCTTTGCAACATGTATTTAAGACCACGTTTCAATTTTTATATTTCGATATCACTATTGTATATATCTAAAATACCTCTAATTAGTGTATTAACTATCACAACTTTATACCATATAATAAATTTCATAGTTTGTATGTTTTTATCAGCAAATGTTGTTGAATGTATGAGCATATCATACATACGGTCAATGACCGATCGCTTTATCCAGTTCTATTCAAAGATCAAGCTCAGCATTTTACCCTGTTATCGAAACGAACTTCTACACACGAACTCTCATAAAATAAACCAGATCCAATTTGCTTACATAACCAAATCGCCAGAATATAACATGCCATCGAAAGCAGATACAAAATCAGCAGTCAAGATAGCGCTGCCGGTGCTGCGCCCTTACTCCATTCTAACTATCATTTATTCATCCGCTCCAGACTTCTATCAAAACCAAAGAGACAAACACATAGATTGATCATGATGAGCAAATGAATATGTTGGTCACAATGGTTTCTAACCGATAACATAGTGGGGAGGGTCTTGCGCTTTCTTTTTCAGAAAGAATAACATTAACCACCATTTTGAAACCAATTCTTCGCGGCCGGAACTAATCGGTGTCAAACGAATAGTTCCGGCACCGACCGGTGTATACCGAGGACGTCCGAAGTAATCACACGAAAGAGTTTCAAAATGGTAGAGTACCCCCCCCCCCATGGCCTATGGGTATTCTACCGTAAGCCTTAAGTTTTTTATTTCAATTGTTGGCGGCCACAAACACAATTTAGAGGGGGTAGATAAACGTGCATGCATTGCAAAGTAGAACAATTCTGATTTGGAATTCAATTATTTGATAAAAACTAGTCTGTGTTATTCAAACCGATCCGCCATATTGAATGGTCCGATTTAGACACGATGGTAGACGAAAAACATGAACAATTAACTTTGCTAAAGAACTGTTGGAACAATGAGAAATTGTGCGTCATTAAATATTTTCCCCGTTTTTGTGTTGTTTTGGCTGCTGCTGATTTATTGCATTTCTTTTCGCAACACACGCTAATATAGCTTGCTAATATAGCTTACTTTGATAACATTAAATGCCATAATAGCTCGATAATGGGGCTAATGTATTTAGTTCAACATGGGCAGATGCTGACGATAAAAGTTTAAGTTTAAGTACAGATCAACAGTGATTATCCAGAAGATTAGATTTTCGTCAATTTTAGTAACAAGTACTTTCACAAAGTTGCATTTCTTCCATTCCTTTTCGTTGATGAAACAGCCTCGCTCTAAGTTTATTTTAAAGTTGGCACGCGATTGTATTTAAACTTTTATTTCGTCTATGCCACAGCTAAATAATCTTCCATATTATGATTGTGGTATCAATTACACTTTTTGTTTATTCAAATCAGCTCTGTCATCAGTCGGTGTTACCAAAAGGGGTCAGTGGAAGTTATATTTGTCATAAAATAAATGTCCACATTGGAAAGTTTCTCTTATTGGTCATTGACGACCTTTAACAACATATTTCAAAATATTTGATAAATGAAGCAACACTATTTATTTGAAGCATAAACCGGAACCCCGAAATAATACGTTCGGGACATGAACAGAAAGAACAATCAAACGCATTTGGCAAAGTTACTAACATGGTGTTGCCGACATTCATAGAGAACAAGCATAGGGATCCAAATCACAGCTTTCCCATCAACTGTCAATAGGTCTTCAGCGCTTCAACACCCGCAGGCGATATTTCATTACATTAAGCAGACCACTTTAGAAACGCTTTGTAAACTGTAAAAATGAAAAAAAAATCCAATTCTGCTATTGTGCTATGTAAATAGATTTAGAAAGTTGTCTTCTGTAAGACGCAAAAATAAGGTGGTAATGTGTTAAGAGCAATATTGATGCACACCCGTTTCATGTACGCAAATGTCGTCGTTAATAATCAACATGCATATACATATAGACCCATCTCTGAAGAACGTTGATGCTTATACTAAAAGTGCATTTCTTCTCTGTTATTGTTCAAATCTTCCCAGATAATTCACGTCTCAAGCCAAACTCTTTTGGGGTTTCTCCAATTGAATATTCGCCCATGTATCATCTGTCAACGACATTCCGTGTGGTACAGAACGGGACAAAAAACGCCTAAACGACGTGACCGTCCTAGGCTCGTCTAGGTACAAACTCTGCGGTGGGCATTCGCTAATCTGTAGCGGCATTTTACGCACCAGTAGTAAAAGTCCCAGAGGAAACATCGTGATCTTAACATTGTACTTGGGAAAAGAGGGCATTGCTCAAATAATGGTTATGGTAAAGTAACAGGTTCGTCCTTGTCAAACCAACATTGTTCAATTCTTTATTTTTCCATTGTCGCCTATAAACGTTTATTTATTTAGATAAGAGTCATGTGTATAGTTACGTTTTACGTTAGTTTTGAAGTTGAACGCTTTGTATTAGTAAAGCGTCGAGTTTCCCGGGACACTACAGACCCCAACCCATGACAACACCTCGCATTGTATCTCTAGGTGCTCCTTGTTGTGCCTATACGTTTCTCCGCTTCAACACCCAATTTTGGGTAATAATTTCTCACGACTTCGTTTGCAAGAAAAGGCGTTATGAACATAACCTATCACTCATCCAACATTGATACGATATGGGCAACGTTTTGTTCCAATTATCTGGATCGAGAACACATTGCGAAGGGGAAGGACGTCGACTTATGCTCATGCGATTTAGGTTGCATCGCCTTCCGAAGTTTCTTTGTCATCTGATTACTGAATTTTCTAACCCATGGACGTGGTCTAAGCAGCGTTTTATAGAGGTGTCATGTAAAACGGGTGAAAAAAATGATATTGCTGGAACAGGCAACTCCCTTTTGTAACGATTTTCAAAATCTTTCATTAAACCCAAACCGTTTTTGAGTCGTTTTGATATTTCTTTGTATAGTATTTGTTTGAATATATGATGGACTAATTACACCATATGTCAAATCAAATAGCAACTATCCCTGTTTATCATGCATTTGTATGTTGCAGATTTGTTTTCAATAGAGATCTGTCAAAATACACAACATTAGATGAATGGTTGCAGTATTACATCGCTTCCTCGTACAAATGTCTAAGCCTGGGGTCCTGAGTACCGTTCTACTAAACAGTTTAGGCTTAAGATTTGCGTAAGTCTAAAACAACAATTACTCTTTTATCAATATTGGGCTAAGCAAAATTACAAAGTAGCACGTCATTGGAAGCTTCTCTCCGAGACGCTTCCAATGACGTGTCACATTGCAATACTGTACTTTCATTGAAGATATTATCCATCTTTATTAGTTATGATTTACATTAATATTGTCCGTGACTGGTTTAGTAAAACGATATCCTGGCCCCTACGTATACCCTTCGCCATCCCTGATGCGGGGTAAACACACGGGCTAAAACATAAAATATTATCAGTAAAAGGATGCATGTCCGTACGTCTTTGAACAGATACTGGCTCATTTGTTGGTATCAATCAAAAGATTACTTAACGATTGGCTGCCAATTCCCATGCAGCCTATCTGATTAATAGGTTGATTAAACAATAAGGTTCAATTGCTTCACCAAAGCCTATATACATGATCAAATACACATAGGTATCCTCTTAAACCTTCTACTATGGCGGCCAAATGTCTAAACCCATCAGAGTATATAACTTTATTTTAAACTTTCTTCATCGTGGGATAAATAACAACAAAGAAAATAGTCCTTAATGAAATAATTATTAATTGTTCTAGTCTTAATCTTGAAACGCGTTTAAAACTCATGTTGATGTTCCATTGCTTTGTAAGTATTTTTTATATTCTTTGTAATTTACTATTAGTTAGTAGTTATTTAATTTCTTACTGTTGTACTCATTCACGTGACTCGCATAGTAGATAGTACTTTTATCACTTTTATATGGTTCCTAGCACTTTTGCAAAGGATAGGGGACAGCTTGGCTGTACTCGTTATCGGGCATTAGTTTAGTTTAAACTTCTTTATTTGACGTCGGATGTCGGATGATTTATAAATTTGATCAGTCACATTCACACATTATTGGAATCGTCTCCCTGAGTCGTTTAGTGAAACGGTACCCTGGTGATAACGATGAAATCTGATTAATTAGTAATCGGAGCAAATGTTTAAAGTTCCCGGACGTCATACCACAGAGATATATAGGTAAAAAGTGGATTTGGCGTGTGGTATTCAGCTATGCTCCAAACAAATATTCATAAAAATGAAGTAACCGAAATTGCTCTATAAATGTAGATAATGACGGAAAACCCCAACGGTATCACTTACTGGATGTTACATCCACCGTATGGTTATTAGTTACCCGTATACCCTGTTGTTCTTTCTTCGTAAGTTCTGCATGGCCAACCGTATGTTAATCTGGCTAGTTCGATGTTAACACTTCAGTGCAAGAACGTGGATGTTTGCTTTCCGAGTGTATTCTGAGTATCACGGTCAGGTGTCTATATCTTGACATATATGCGAGCTTTATCTAGCTCATGTAGCCTTGTCACCGGATTTGTATGAAATAAAAAAAACTTCCAAAGTTAGCTAGTAATTAATTGTTTTCTCTGCTGAAATATTAAATAAATGTGTATTCCTTTACTTGCGTAAGTTTCGAAAAAAAAAAATTGACATCCGGGAACTATAACATCTGTTTTATCGTGACTTCTGTTCATATAATTATTGTGGGTGGAATGATAATTATGACCCAGAAATACTTGTCACAAACTGAGTGCCTCTTTACCAGCTGATCACAGCAATCTTATCCAGTAGTCATGGGCTCTTTCTTATCTCAATGACCGACAAATATCCTGTCGTCAATAACTGGGGTCAAGGCCAGTCCTTATAGGCAATTATCAAACACTCCATTTAGTTATCATCGGGGTTCACCACTATCATTCACACAATTTATGTTATTATTCACCGTCCGCAATTTAACTATGAACAATCCTGAAGCACTAAGCAAGTACAAGCGGTACAGAGTGGACGTTTAAGCTGCTTTTCCAAACATTTTAGGAAATTTATAAGTTAAAAGTAAGTAGGTAGATTTACTTACAACTGAACAGCAGCTTTACCGCTGTATGATATGCATTAAAGAATAGCCTTTGGGAGCAAACTCAGTTCTGGCTTTTGTTTTTAAAGCCTTTACACTCTGAACTTAAAATTATTTCGATCCAAAAATGGTTCAACGTTAATGAGATCAACCATTAAAATATACTGTACAAATAGATATACATGTACGCTTCATGAATCAATTTTGCCTTTAAAAACTACTTTAAATTGTACCATATACAACAGTGCAAAACCTTTATTGTTCCAAAGCCATTCTGAAAAAAAACCATACTGGTAGTGTTACTTGTCGTTAGTTGAAAGTAAAAAGAGCACGGCATTCTTCAATGGGGAAACTGAATTTTCATACCGACAGCAAATGAAATGCAGAAAGCATAGCTCTTTTAAATAAATGTTGCAAATCGAACAAAAGCGTGTATATCCACTAATGCAAAATTTACGTTATGAATATAGCTTTATTAAAAGTGCTATGAAAAAAATAGTTGATAAAAACTATTTTAGAAAAGAAAGGGCGCTTTAATAAATATTCTCCTCTGTAAGTTGCCAGACAAAATCGCATCAAGATATTCACGTTTCCATTACGCTAGTACGTATTCATGTCAAGACATATTTGCGTTTGGCAAACTGTAACAAATCGTCTGAACAGACATGTGCCTTGAAACCTTTTCGTTTTAATGATCTAGGTAAATGGTTTATCTATGGTTTCCCATTCTTTGGTTTTCATATACTCGAATGGTAGCAAATCATTGATTTTGGTTTTTACAACTTCAACAATTCGTCATGAGAAATCGGGTAAATTATATTCTTCTCGCTTGCTCTGTTAAAGTGTTCCCTTCATTACTTATCATTCCTAAGCTGCGATATGCTTTTATACGAACAATTCAGATCGTGGCATAAACAAGTTGAAGGAAATTGATGTCTTGGTTCTAATAAATGGATTCTTTTTCAAACAGAGTGTTACAGGTCAGGATGATTCCCGTGCAAGGGAGAGGTACTTAGATTGAAACGCCATCATACTTTCCTCAGACAGCCATGTAGAATAATATACCGTATGTAATGTTAAGTCGAAATATCTCACGAATTCCCACAAAGGTTAACCCATTACCAAACAATAACGACCCTTACGACTTAGTTGGACAATACTCTAGAAAACATTGTGGGAAAAAGGAGAAATTGCTCGTTTCTAGCAATTTCTACTTTTCCAACAATGTTTTTTATTCTTTCAGAAGATTATTTTTCAATTTCATCACAGTTTGAAATGTCGTCTGCAAAACTCTTTCAATTTGGGACAGTCTAAAGTTTGGCGTTTGGTTAAGGGTTAAAGCACTACTAGAATATATTCATAAATCAATAACATGGATGGTTTGTCGTTTGTAATAGAGTGTTGACGTTTTTACGACAACAGAAGAAACCTTTTTAGTAGAAATATTTCATTCTGGTACTTCTGGGTTTAGCTTAATTCGCTTAAATCCAGGGCGAACGTCGTTTCGTGCATGTATCATGAGGGCATTGGGTGACAATGCATGCACTAATAGATTTACAAACATTAAAAATGCACTGTAAACTTTAAACACATTGAAAACGCAATGTCAGGTCTTCCAACATCGAGGAAGTTATGTTAGATCTTTTACAAAGATTGGAACCGTACTATTAGATTTACCAACGTTGAGAAAGTACTTTTCGATTACACAAATTTAGCCTGTTAAGACGAGACAAAGGTTGACATTTAAATAGGCAAGGCTTGTTTCTTGTGAACGATAGACAGTTGTTTCCATGTGGTACGGGGACATTTTACGTGTTTGTTTGTGAGGAGCGCAATGCCATTTGGTAATATCGCGACACCAGTTCTCATACTCATGTGTCCTAAAGTCTAGATAAAATCCAGGTTAGTGTTTTACTAAACACCTTAAGGTAAATTATTTTTGTAAGTCAAAACTGATGAACATGGATAGTTTCATAAATGAAAGTACAAAATTGCAATGTGACACAGCATTGAGAGACGATTCCAATGATGTGTTACTTTGTAATATTGTTTAGCCCAATATTGATATAAGAAGGAATTCTGTTTAGAACTTACCAAAATTCAAAACATAAACTGTATAGTAAAACGGTACCCTGTAGAACCTCTTGTTGTACATGAAACGTCTTTTCAAGTTGTATCAGTATATCGTTACTCCCATTACCCTTAGGGCCTCCATGACTATACTCGGACCTTTTTAACCATTAGAATGCTGGTTAATTTTCGTAAAAATGATTTTTGTGTCGTCTGCTGCTTTCCAAAACCTTAACTATATGCTTAACTTTGATAAGGAAAGATACTAAGAGTAGCAAACAGGTTAGATCACAGGCCAGTATCCAATTCACTTGGCGGCTGACCTGGATCGAACCTGTTTGCATAAGCATGAACTCGGTTCCAGCACTATAAGAGTTAAGGGGGAGGGCGTCTTTGGGGTTGGTGGGGTGTGGTGTACTGGGGTGGGGTATCAACAAGCATGGCATCGGACCTAAACCCTTTTACATTTGACGAGGTAGATGCTCGAACTCTTAATAGTCACGTAGGTTTGATACGCGACCAAATCACTTACAGTTTACTTCTGTTGGATATATGGATAGGCTTACCTGAAACGAGAAAGTTAAACATGGTCTTAGACATCGCTAACAAACAATACAATGTATTTCAAATATTCTAAAAACGTTGGCATATGTAAATTACACACTTATCACATACATATTGTTTTATACATATTGAAGCCATTTTGCAAACTGTATTGAAATATTCTCATGTTAATCATAGGAACATATATTTACAGACAGAGAATGTGCGGAAATCTATTCCATCGGACGGGCTAACTCAACATTCATTCGGAACACCTCGGTCATTTCTTAAGATAAACAAGGAGGTAATGGGGAGCCATTTTGAAGGTAGGCCAGCAACGCAGTGCCTGTCCGTTTGTAATCGTATCTAATCGGAAATCCCCGACACAAGATACGGTTGACGAAATGTTAAACAAAGATGTGTTGATATGATAATCTTTAATGAAAAGAGTAAAAAAAACAACAACATTCAATTGTGATATATAACCGATTTGTATGTATATAATAACATATTTAGTGCCTGTGTGCATGTTGTAATAATGTGCGTTATCCGCCGGAAATAAGGCGAATTAACCCAGGATTTCTGGTGTATTCATGAACTGCTTACGAGGTATATCTACCGACTTGTAACGGGGATTGTCGAGTTGATACGATTGACTTGGCATTATAGCCAATTTATCGAACGAAAACAAGAACAGAATAATCAGAACGTAAAAAACAAAATAACAAACAGATCCTTAACATGCATAACAATATGTTGATTACAATTCCAAAACTCATGTTCGTTCTGTTTAGTTATTATGACATCGAACCCATTTATCAAAATCCCTAATCATTTTAAAACTAAACAATTAATCTACAAGCATTCGGGGAACATACATGAGTATATGTTCATCATGAGGAAATTCTCATTTAGGTGCAAGTAATTGCAATGTCGTTCGATCAAACTATGTTTAACCTCCTTTCTTTCAATAACAAAAATGTTTTAACAGAAAACGAACAAAAACGATAAAAACGACTAACATGAAATAAACATTATCAAGCATAATACCATACCAATTCCGGTCTATAGTGCAAAATAAATTAACGATAAAAAGGACATGATATATAAAAAGGGTGAATGGTAAGTTGCAAATATGGCAGAGAAATATCTTTATAAACTGAATATGTAAAGGGTATATGATAGAGAATTTGTTATGCCTTACGTTCATTAAGATAAAATGTAAAGCTCTTCGAGAATTTCAGGCATTCCTACGGTGATATATTAGGCTTTCTAACATTGAGCTCTAACGTATCCGAACATTTAGATAGCTTCCTTAAAATGGCAATTGATCATCATTTTCTTATGTTCAATTATTCGTTTTCGAAGAAGATGCAAAAATCAATGAAATCTTGACACATACATTTCGACATAGAATTTTGCACAATGTAAATACAATGGAAACGTACTACATGTAAACTACCAGCAAAAATAGGAACCGATGGTAAGTTATGTGACAAAAAAGGACGAATATGAAACATATAACATCGACTTCATATAATGGGGAATCTCAGAATCCAAAACGAGAAAGAATTAGACACAATGAACACTTTGTGCAGAAAGTATGAAATCTTTGAAACGTTTGCGAACTGACTTGTTTTATGTACATTCATTAACACTGCCATTATTATTTACCTAACGCATGTAAAGCTACCATATTTGTTTTGAAAGACACATTTCTTTGTCCTTTAGTTTTCAAATATAACATCTAATGCTATATCTTAGCCGTTACATAATTTGATTAAGGAAACGAAAATTATCAAAAGTCATAATTTCACTATTACGTATAAGTCAGCTACCGACCGAAAATAATGGTTTTGGATGATGTTCAACACTTCAATATAAATCATGTTGAACTTCTTAACATGGACGCTCAAATGATTATGGCATAAGCCGGGATTTTTAACACAGAAATAGTAACCCTACAATTATCAAGGAGATGTATTAGCCAGGTCACGAAAACATCCGAGTAGTTACGAGTGTATACCTATATCGCGTATTTCGGCCTACGTGATGTAACACACTCCTTCTTTTAATTATCACCCAATTCGCCTACCACGAGTATTCATTAGAATTCCACTTGCGTTTATTGGAAAGCCTCTTACACCGTACCAGATCTATATACGTGTGGCCCTTCACGTAACAACTGGATAAAAATGATATACCCTGTTCATAAACGATCTCCGGCTGTTATTCAGAAAGTTATAATTAAATCGAATGAGACATAATTGTACAACCCTTTTCCCTCACTTCATCAGTTTGCAGCAGCTTTCAATTACGGCCAAGCACTTGTATTTTTACATGGCCAGGCGATCTACAGTTTGCATTTTATTTTGGCAGACGGTAACGAGTAAAATGTAAGTAGTTCCGGCACAAAATCATGATCATACAAAACACCCAACAAAACGCAATTCCCTGTGTGCCTCACTATAAAGATACCGATACATTACTACGGACATAGGAATGTGGTTACCTTGCCGGGTTACCACAATTCGACGGAGACTATAAAGTGAAGACAACCTTGTAATTTACGACCAGAACACACACAGCCTATAACTGATTGGCATGGGTTTATCCTTTCCCACCATTGTATAAGCATTACAACCTAGGTGTACAAGTAGCTCGAGACTCAAACATTAATTGGGATAAAAGTAGATATTGCTCCTTAACAGCAAACTCTTCATTTCTCAAAATGTTTTCGACCCAATATCATTCAAGAATCGGTATTTGAATACACATACGAACGCTTTATGTCATGCATTTCAATTCAGTTTTAACATATAGCCCTACTTTATTCTAAATGTGTTATTCCGGCATTCATAATGATCATGAATCCATCACGCTGCATGTCCAATATTGAGTACTTTAACAATCTCAGCCTTATCAGCCGTTGAAATCATTTAAACCTCACTCCAAACGTCAAGCCATCTGCTGGAAAAATCGTATAACACACTCAACTTGAGCAATGTTTATTTTTGTCACAATGAAGTCTTTTAAGGGCCATACTATATATTTGGTTCTCAAACATTATTAATGTTGCCTCATGTTGCTTAACTTGGAATAGATATTAGTCTCATTTTGGAGAACGTGGTTTAACCCTTAGAATGCTGGGTAATTTTCTAAAAATATATAATTGTGTCGTCTGCCTTCCAAAACCTTAGATATATGTTTAGTTTCGATTAGGAAAGATACTCTGAGTAGTAAACATGTTAGTTCATAGGCCAGCCGCTAATGTACTTGACGGCTGGCCTGGATCAAACCTGTTCGCATAGGCATGAAGTCGGTTCCAGCACCATAAGGGTTCAGGAATACCCGAAATGCGTTGCTGAAGAGGGTTATTTAACCCATTAACAAACAATAACATTTGACCACTTTGTTCCAGACGGCTCTGGAAAACATTGTGGGAAAAGGAAAAATTGCTCGTAAAGAGCAATTTATCCTTTTCCCACCATGTTTTCTGCCCTACCAGAAGATTGTTTTTCAATTTCATTACATTTTGAAATGGTGCCTGCAAACTCTTTCAATTTGGGACAAACGAAAATTTGGTGTTTGGTAAAGGGTTATGTCATGTAAACAAGCTGTCAAGCGTCTATACACTAGAGTCCCGTAAAGGCAATCAAACCATTTGTTCCCGGATGAAAAACAGTTCAAGGTCGAAAGACAATAGTCAAAATAAAAATATGTATTCCCACCGGTAAAGTCGGAATAACATTAGAAAAAAGATGTTTTTAAGTTGTCAAGCATGGGATTTTCCCCGCTAGAAAAAGAGTAAACGCTTTAACAAACAAAACCGGGAATCTGCCTTCTAAGTGGAACAGGCCTCGGAATTTTTTGTGGAAAAAGGGGGCCAACACATTTTTTGTCTTGGCCGACCCTTTTCGTTTCTATACATTGAAAAATTATCGAGCTGAAAATGAGACAAATTTCGTGAACTCTTTTTCATTCTCTACAAAAAAAAAAGGAATAGCAACAGACAAAAATGTTTTCAAGTTGTCAAGCAGCACCATGTGGTTTTCATTCCTAAAACACAGTGTCAGTTTTAACGCCTGAAGTGCTGGAACCGGCTTCATGCTTATGCAACATGTTAGATCCAGGCCAGCCAGCGGAATTCGGAAATTAAAAAAAAGGTGGGAGGCAATACAAATTGATCTCACATTCGTTTCTCCTTTTGCCCACCCCACCGTTCTCGTTGTTAGGCAATACAGGTTGATCTCACATTCGTTTTTCCTTTTGCCCACCCCACCGTTCTCGTTGTTAGGCAATACAGGTTGATCTCACATTCGTTTCTCCTTTTGCCCACCCCACCGTTCTCGTTGTTAGGCAATACAGGTTGATCTCACATTCGTTTCTCCTTTTGCCCACCCACCGTTCTCGTTGTTAGGCAATACAGGTTGAACTCACATTCGTTTCTCCTTTTGCCCACCCCACCGTTCTCGTTGTAGGCAATACAAATTGATCTCACATTCGTTTCTCCTTTTGCCCACCCCACCGTTCTCGTTGTAGGCAATACAAATTGATCTCACATTCGTTTCTCCTTTTGCCCATCCCACCGTTCTCGTTGTTAGGCAATACAGGTTGATCTCACATTCGTTTCTCCTTTTGCCCACCCCACCGTTCTCGTTGTTATGCAATACAGGTTGAACTCACATTCGTTTCTCCTTTTGCCCACCCCACCGTTCTCGTTGTAGGCAATACAGGTTGATCTCACATTCGTTTCTCCTTTTGCCCACCCCACCGTTCTCGTTGTAGGCAATACAAATTGATCTCACATTCGTTTCTCCTTTTGCCCACCCCACCGTTCTCGTTGTTATGCAATACAGGTTGAACTCACATTCGTTTCTCCTTTTGCCCACCCCACCGTTCTCGTTGTAGGCAATACAGGTTGATCTCACATTCGTTTCTCCTTTGCCCACCCACCGTTCTCGTTGTAGGCAATACAAATTGATCTCACATTCGTTTCTCCTTTTGCCCACCCCACCGTTCTCGTTGTTAGGCAATACAAATTGATCTCACATTCGTTTCTCCTTTTGCCCTCCCCACCGTTCTCGTTGTTAGGCAATACAGGTTGATCTCACATTCGTTTCTCCTTTTTCCCACCCCACCGTTCTCGTTGTTAGGCAATACAGGTTGATCTCACATTCGTTTCTCCTTTTGCCCACCCCACCGTTCTCGTTGTTAGGCAATACAGGTTGATCTCACATTCGTTTCTCCTTTTGCCAACCCCAACGTTCTCGTTGTTAGGCAATACAAATTGATCTCACATTCGTTTCCCCTTTTGCCCACCCCAACGTTCTCGTTGTTAGGCAATACAAATTGATCTCACATTCGTTTCCCCTTTTGCCCACCCCACCGTTCTAATTGCTGTACATTTAACCCTTTACCAAATGCAAAATTTTCGACTGTCCCAAATTGAAAGAGTTTGCACACAACGTATCAAAATGTGATGAAATTGAAAAGTAATCTTCTGAAAGAGTAGAAAACATTGTTGGAAAATGAGAAATTGCTCGTCACGAGCAATTTCTCGTTTTCCAACAGTGTTTTCCAGAGTCGTCTGCAACAAATTGGTCAAATGTCACTATTGATTGGTAATAGGTATAATACTGTCGAACTGACTATGAGGCACATTTCATGAACCGTACTTTATTCCCAACAGAACAATTCCATGTACTATTACAAAATGTAACATAAATCATTCGTTTTTATTTCTCCTTTCTTGTGGCATAGAATATCGTATATCAAAGGAGAGCAGTTGCATAAAAGATCTTGGAAGAAACAAATACATCAGTTGTAGAGATTTAACAACCACTAAACTATAAAGTTCGACGACTTTTCTTGCTAAGCAGGAGAGGGGAATACATACTGTGTGACATATTGAGAAATTGCTCATCATAAGTTAATTCTGCCTTTACCCTTTATCAAATAATAACGACATGTACCCAGGTTATGCAGATGCCTCTGGAAAACATTTAAAGAAAAGGAGAAATTGTTCTTAACGAGAATTTTATCCTTTTCCAACAATGTTTTCCGCCCTATCAGAAGATAATTTATCAGTTTCATCACATGTTGAAATGTCGTCTGTAAACTCTTTCAATTTAAGACAGTCGAGAATACGGCGTTCGGTAAAGAGTTCAACAAAATTACTTCAATTTCTGTAGATCATTAATGTTTAATACAAAGGATGTTCACTTAAGTCCACAATCTGTATCAATGTCGTATGTTACAAGTTATTCCAAGACCGATTAACGATAAAATCAAAAGAGCAAAAGTTTATAAACATACTTTGAAAATAAATGCGTTGATACATACTTCTCTGTAATATGTATTTGAAATGCGATCAATAATGTTCCATCAAAGACAAAACAAGGTGAATAACTGTCGGGAACTTAATTAGACTATTTAAGCCGCGCCTGAAAATCTTATCATATTGCTCGTAAGGCGACAATTTGTACCAACAATACATCTGATATATATATATCTCAATTTGAAATGATAGCTATCTTTTTCTAATAGTCACTGACCTAGTTCCATTAAACATAGTATCATTTCATATGTAAACTCAAACGCAGGATCAGGAAGTCTCGGATAAGATTGTCTTTCTATTACATCTGATTTTTTCAAAAAGCAGTATGTGCTGTTTTCTGTTACCTGGTCATAGATATGAGGAGTTCATAACGTTTTATTACATATCCTTAGCAATTGAAGAGATGTCATCTCCTCATGTCAACCACAGGGAACCGCAGGAATAACACATGTCCTCCATGTTGTCCAAGTTTTGCAACAACAATAACAACAACAACAACAAGTAGTGTGAGGATCAAACTTCTCTGAAAACATGGTGGGAAAAGGAGAAATTGCTCATGACGAACAATTTCTCCTTTTACCACAATGTTTTCTACCCTATCAGAAGATGTCGTCTGCAAACTATTTCAATTGGGGACAGTCGAAAATTCGGCGTTTTGTAAAGGGTTAAAAATGAACACATTAAAAAACGGAAAAAAGTAAAGGCGAGATATAATTCATAAAAAAAAATAACAAATTCTGACCAACAGACCAATTGCTTGCCACAAGCAACCTCTCCTTTAGGGATTGTGATTTTTAAAGCCTGTTTCTAAAGGCATTTTAAAGAGTGATTTTATTGAGTAACCGGTTCAAATCCTAGTGACGGCATTTTGATGTTAATGAGAGGCAGTGTCACGACTGACTTACGAAATGCCGATGGTTCTTCCAGTCCTTTGGGCAGTTATGTATGGGGTATTCACCATTCGTTAAGATTCTGGTATCACACCATAACTAAAATAATGTTGATCTGATCTAAAACCCATGAATAAAATAGAAAATTAAACAAAATAGAGAAATAGATAAACATGGGGCAAGAGGGTTAAAGTAATGATACTTAATATGGGACAATTGGGGATAAACCCAATAATTATCTGAGTATGAAGTTTTATGACGTGCTGGGATTAATGGCATCAGACCGTGAACCCTTTTCGGCTTAACCCTTTCCCAAACGCCAACTTTTAGGATGTACCAACTTGAAAGGGTTTGCAGACGACATTTCAAAATGTGATGAAATTGAAAAATAATCTTCTGATAAGAGCTTTTTCACCTTTTCCCACTATGTTTTCCAGAGCCGTCTGCAAGAAACTGGTCAAATTGTTTTTAAGTAATAGTGCATGTCTATCAGTCCTTGATTTATTGCATAAACATGTACATGTAGCTATGTTTACTTCGATTTTCCATGTACATGTATGGCGGTAAACGATGTAAAAATAATAATGAAATGAACGAGGATCATCATTGCAAAAGCATGCCCAAATTATTTTTTAAAAATGGGTATAAAAGGCATGATGACATCCAATTAAGTCTCCTAAAACTCAAATAGAAATCTGTCTAAACACCGATCTACAACTAAGGACACCGATATCAAAACGACTAACTATAGCGTGTGGCAGACGAATAAATTATCACCTCTTTCTCCTCAACTTCACACTATTACGCATCTTCTGTAGAAATAGATAGGAAACTATTCAGACAAAAGGTTAGGTTGCTCCCGTAAGCAATATCTTGTTTCGTATTTTTGACATCTACTGAATCTCATAGAAAAGTGTAGTATCTTATTTTAGTCCCGAGTTTTCATTCAGATAACCCTTTACCAAACGCCAATTTTTCGACTGTCCCAAATTGAAAGGGTTTGATGAAATTGAAAAGTAATCTTCTGAAAGAGTAGGAAACATTGTGGGGAAATAAGAAATTGCTCGTTACGATGTTATCCAGAGTCGTCTGCAACAAACTGGTCAAATGTTGTTCTTGTTTTGTAATGGGCTAACTGCTTGTGATTTCACCTCGAGTTAGCCAACACATGTTCCCAGACGGGGGAATGGGTAAGGCAATTGTTTCCCATCTAGGGAGTCTTTAGGCCCGCCGAATAACCTTACGAAATGGTAATCCGTCGATTTCCCAATCCAGTTAGGGGCTCAACATGGCGTATCCTCTAATACGAAATAGGTCGCCATGACACATGGAAGAACGGGGCGTGATACGCATGCGTGAAATATCAATTCGAAACTAACGTTACATTGTTTACCTTTTTAAGAAGAACGACAATTTCCTTAGAAATAGGATTATATATATTCATATAACATTTATTAGCGATCGGTGAAAACCAGCTGTTTGTATAATGTAAGGAATGGTAATGGGTTCTACTGGAATGTAAATCATTTATATTTGAAATTTAAACTTTGAAAAAGTTCTTATTAATACTGTAAATCATTATCGATTCTGCTTTAACCCTTTACCAAACCACAATTTTGTGACTGTCCCAAATTGAAAGAGTTTGCAGACGACAATTCAAAATATGGCGAACTTGAAAAGTAATCTCCTGAAAGGGCTGAAAAAAGGTAAGAGCAATTCTCCTTTTCACACAATGTTTCCAAAGTAGTCTGCAACAAACTGGCCAAATGTCGTTATTGTTTGGTAAAGGGTTAAATGGCTGAGTGCTGAACTAAGCTAATGTTGCACTAAGCTATCGTCATGTATATATAGCCAGTACTCAAGCTATATGTAGCTGTATGGAATGTAGCAAGATAGACACCCGTATCCCACGGCAACTATTAAACAGCTACCACCGAGTCCGAAGGTCACAGGACCACCATAGTTATGTAGAGTCAAACATTCTGGTACATATTTTCGTGAATCGCCCATAAGTAATCAAGGTCCAGACGGGAGGATCCCGCGCAATAATGTTCTTAACCACCTTCCCAACACAGACAACCTTGCTCTTATATGCATCAGAAACGGTTTAGCACATTTATATAAAAATGGTCTTAACCCATTACCAAACAATAACGACATTTCACCACTTTGTTGCAGACTATGGAAAACATTGTGGGAAAAGGAGAAATTGCTCATAACTGGTTTAGCAGAAGATTATTTTCCATTTCAATCACATTTTGAGAAGTCGTTTGCAAACTGTTTCCATTTGGTACAGTCGAAAACTTGGAGTTTGGTAAAGGGTTAATTCAAATAGCCAGATCAGAGTCCTTATTAGACGATTGTTATTTGCATGTCTTTAGAACCAATGTATTGAATCCTATCTTATGGGTACTAGTAGTATCCTTTGTTTGTACGGTATTTAACGGCGTATCAACAATTTTTCTGTTATGTAACAGCTTTCCTGGATTTACCAGTACTAGGTTAGGGCTTTGAAGTGACGGTTGGGCTGAACCCGGGACACCCGAGTTCTTAGTCCACACGTTAACCACTGGGCCACGCAGGACCAGTGGGTATATTCTAGTGTAGTATTTACGAGGTGATTCTTATGAATAAACTCAAACTCGTGTTGGAAAAATAAGAAATGAGCAATGATAGAAAATGCGCTGTTCATTTAAAACTTAAGTGTTTACCGTGGACAGATTATTTTGTAATAATGTATTTAATTGTATTAATGATTGCGTTCAGAGTTTTCAATTTACATTTATAACATCGGTTTAAATGGAGTCAGTTGCAAAAAGAAAGAAACAAGTTTTGTCTGTACACCGCCGCAGGCTCTGTCTTACTCCTAAAGTCGTAAAATAAAAATCTGTTCTATTCTGTTCCTATTCAGTATATAACATATGGGCCTGCTTCGACGAGTAAAAAAAGATAACTTGATATACGTGACAAAATATTTTCAGGTGAATTAAGTGACTATTTCTGCACTAATGGGGCGAATTTCTCTTGAATTTGCAACACAAGTTCGATCTTGTTAAATACCTTGGAATTGGGTCAAACGCCTTTTCAACAATATCTCAAATTCATTATGGTGGTTTAATGGCTTGAAATATATACTCAACACATGCAAATAATATCATTTCAATGGAATTGACTGCTTCTGCCTTTTGCTAGCACCACTTAACCTGCAGAGGTGAGCCATGACTCAATACAGGTAGAAAAGGGTATAGAGCAGGAAAGTGTACAAGGTGTCTAGTTTAATCCTAATTCAAACTCGCAACTGCCTTTTGAAGAGCGAAACAAAAAGGAGTTAAGCAAGTAGGGGTAACTTAATGTCTAAAGAAAGCATAACGCGGTCATTTACCCTTTTGAAGAGCGAAACAAAAAGGAGTTAAGCAAGTAGGGGTAACTTAATGTCTAAAGAAAGCATAACGCGGTCATTTACCCCTTCGCAACACAACATGGAATGCCAAAGTATTTAAGTCGTTACGTCACTTCAAACGGAATCATTTAAAGGTTTACAAGCTCCAGAAAAGAAAACAAGTGTATTTCAGTACTTTCGGGGATATAAAAAAACAAAAATAGCACTAAAGTCTGCTTATAACATCAGGAGGACACCTCCTTTGGGAACCGAACTGTTCAAGATTCTAGAATACATAAATATGTACGTAAGCATTAAGAATGTTAGAGTTCAACAACGCGACATGTTGATAGAGTTCAGTTAACGCTTTCATGAGTAATGGCAAGACCTATGGAAAGAAACATCTTACAAAAATGTCACAAAGTTTAATGTGCTTGTTTACAGATGTAAGACAAAGAGTTTAAAATTTTAAAACTTCACAACGTATCGTTATATGTATTTAATACGCACTAAAGAATAGTCATTGGAAGCAAAACTATAAATAGTTTTTAATTCTCTAAAGTGTGTATACAGTCACTTAACATGTATTTTAATCCAGAAGCATGCCATCGGTTTTAAGATCTACCACATATAGACTGTACATACTTCAATAAATTGACGTTTTCCAAATTTCATGCTTTCAATAGCTTCGTTGACTTGGATATCAAACAACAATATACAAGTCATTTCCTTTCAACATACTTTTAAGACTTTCGATCTTTTTTTCTGGGAACAACCAACTAAAACAGTTCTTGTGTGATCCTTTTCTTGCCGATTACGTTATCATTCAATCATTCAGTACGCTACTAAGTGTTGCATTCGAAATCGCTCAGAGGTATAGGGGATACTGTATGATTAGCCCTTGACCAAACGGCAAATTTTCGACTGTCCCAAATTGATGAAGTTTGCATACGGCATTTCAAAATGTGATGGCATTGAAAAATAATGTTGTGATAGGGCGGACAACAAAAACTCGTTCGTTAAGAGCAATTTCTCCTTGTCCTTGGATATAAGGCTATCCTATTCCTATCAAGGACGACGATTTGGTCGCTAAAGGCTATTCAAGGACAGACAAAAGACATTTGCAAAACAATTGTCCGTAAAGCGGATCAGTTGAGAAGTACGAATGGCAATTACCGATTTAAGAAGACCTATTGCTGACCCTTAAAATGTTGGGTAATTTTCTTAAACTATATTTTTGTATCGTCTATCTTCCAAAACATTAAAAGCATGCTTAATTTTGATTAGGAAAGACGCTCAAAGAAGCAAACAGGTTAGATCACAGGCAAGTCGCCAAATAACTTGGCAGCTGGCCTGGATCCAACCTGTTTGCATAAGCATGAAGTCGGTTCTAGCACTATAGGGGTTAAGAGTTACATTATACCATAACGTTTTTAAACAAGACGAGTATGTTTTTCAGTTCGACCTGTTTTCTCAATTATCTTTTTCTAATTTATTTGATCTTTTATCTCTATTTAATCCAAGTTTACCAGGAATTCGGGCAACCTATATGACCTCAATTTTTTATACCAAATCCATTAAACTATTCCCCCGAGACATTGTATTACTTACCAAAGGTAGCCTACATTTAGGACGTTCTCGGTAGTTTTATCTGCGCAAATCATGGCCGCATCCAAGGGAAATAAAAATCTGTTACCGAAGAGGTACTTGAATAGTAGTCGGATAAACGTTTTACTTCGGATGAAATGTTCTGTATGCATTTTTTTAAAAGAATACTCATATTATCCATAAAACTTTAAAAGATTATTAACAGTATTATGTATCTCTCATACATAATAAGCCCCCAGCTTCTATTTTTAAGTTAAAGTTATTTGAATCGTTTTTGTAAATGTTTTTCAAATACGGTTACCATGGGAACTGTCATTTTACAGAAAAACTAACTCGTTAACATATACTTTTTTTGCATTTTGTATTTCAAGATTAAACTTTTCGTCACATACTGAAAAATAAGGAAATTGTATGAGAGGTTTTTTTTAATATCTTCATTTATTTGTAATATTCATATCAATTTTCATTGTTTTTTGTCGATTACAAAAATTTGAAAAACTGATTTAGATTACAAAAATTGCTCAGATTGCAAAAAATTGAAAAAAACATTTGTGTGTTGATAAACCTTCCAGAAATTAATTTATTACCATTTAAGATGGTCTGGTAATTTTGACATTTTTGCCCTAAACAGTTACCATGGAAACTGTCATTTCACAAGAAAACTAACTCGTTGATCTGCATTTTCTTTTCATTTTTAAATTCACAATAAAATTCAAAATAATATATCAAATCTTTTTAAAATTCTATGAAGGATTATTTTCTTTTAAAACTGTAGAACATGTCCTTTAGCCCTTCTTTAACTACAGCATCTTTACATCGACGGTTAAATATATAAGGTCATGGCAAAAAACGTGTCTAGAAGGTGAAAGAAGAGTGTAGTTCCACAAACGTGCTATGTGAAAGATGGCATAATATAATATGGTATGGTATGGTATGGTATGGTATGGGTATGGTATGGTATGGTATGGTATGGTATGGTATGGTATGGTATGGTATGGTATGGTATGGTATGGTATGGTATGGTATGGTATGGTATGGTATGGTATGGTATGGTATGGTATGGTATGGTATGGTATGGTATGGTATGGTATGGTATGGTATGGTATGGTATGGTATGGTATGGTATGGTATGGTATGGGTATGGGTATGGTATGGTATGGTATGGGTATGGTATGGTATGGTATGGTATGGTATGGTATGGTATGGTATGGTATGGTATGGTATGGTATGGTATGGTATGGTATGGTATGGTATGGTATGGTATGGTATGGTATGGTATGGTATGGTATGGTATGGTATGGTATGGTATGGTATGGTATGGTATGGTATGGTATGGTATGGTATGGTATGGTATGGTATGGTATGGTATGGTATGGTATGGTATGGTATGGTATGGTATGGTATGGTATGGTATGGTATGGTATGGTATGGTATGGTATGATATGATATGATATGATATGATATGATATGATATGATATGAAATGATATGAAATGATATGAAATGATATGAAATGATATGAAATGATATGATATGATGAAATGATATGATATGATGATATTATATTATATTATAATATATTATAATATTTTATATCATATAAGATCATATAAAATAAGATAGAACAATATAAGATAAGATAAGTTAAGATAAGTTTGAATTTGGCATCACTTTTTCTAGCGGTCTCGCTGAGAATGCGGATCGAAGTATTTCAAATGCACTTTAACTTGGATTGTAACATACTATTTTACATTTACCTGAATCCATTACCAATTTGGTATTTGACCAGTTTGTTGCAGACAACTCAGGAAAATGAGAAATTGCTCGTAACAAGCAGATTTTCCTTTTCCCATAAATTGATTCGAAAACATTTAAGCGAATTGATTTTATGTTTCGCAAGGGTAATCAAGCGTCTTTCGTTGAAGGGAAATCAACGCATTCTACCAAATAATGATACCGCCTTGTAAATCACGTAACATGTGGGTACCGTGATCCAGTGGTTGGGCGTCGGCTTCGTGATCGGAGGGTCCTGAGTTCGTATTCCCGGCCGGATCATCGGAATATTCCTGAGCAAAAAAAAAAGCACCCCACGTTGCTCCTCCTCACCCAGGTGTTTAAATGGGTACCTGTGAGGGAATAAACGAATGTGCCGTGGTTGCATTTGCACCATATGTAAACGGCCGGTTTATCACCCAGTGATGGGGGAGGTTATTGTAAGAGACGCCTGAATATGCCTAGCATTGATATGAGACAAAAAAACCCTACCTTTACCTTTTTACTTTTTCACGTACAATGCATCCATTTGTTATAGTGTAGGAGCCCTTTCGGGACACTCACAACGTATTATTAAGCTGCTCTGTAAGTCCTATTTCATATTCATTTGTCGTTGAAAAAAAATCTTAAAATAAACGTAGAAGCATCTTTATCGTGTGCCTGAAGCAAACTGCGACAGTCGCCCCCGCTTTTAGTGCTCATTTCATTACCAAACAGTAACGAAATTTAACCACCTTTAGCAGACGACTCTGGAAAAAATTGTAGGAAAAGAAGAAATTGCTCTTAACGAGCAATTTCTCCTTTTCCCACAATGTTTTCTGCCCAATCAGATCATTCTTTTTCAATTTCATCACATTTTGAAATGTCGTCTGCAAAATCTTTCAATTTTGGATAGTCGAAAATTTGGCATTTGGTAAAGGGTTAAAGACTATATCTTGGTAATTGATCAGATGCCTTGTTGGTACCTAAATGTCAAATGCCAGTTAGATCCGCGGTAAATGAACTCTCCTTATGTAAGCAAACGTCGAGGTTGCTTCTTTAGAACTACATAATACCTCACCATGTTGCATACTCTGAAGGAAACTTTAGAAACACATCTTTGAAAAACGGATACATGTTCTCAAACTGATCAAGTTATCATATAAGGAGTCATAAAGAAACTGAAAGTTAGCAAGCTATAAGGTCAACTATTGCTGCATTCAATTTGGATCAATTGTGCATTTCCAATAAGGGTAACAGTTATGTCAACTAGAAACACTAATTGATATCACTACAACAGATCCTTGTTTTTCATGGCAGTAAATTAAGGTTAGCTGCACGACGACATTTGTATAAGTACAACTAACACGCTACTGAAAATTAAATGTGTCAACAGCGTATACGACACATATTCGCTGTCTAACCACTATGATTAACAAATTACAAGTTTTCATGCTGATTTGTCGCGTTCTTTTGATTAAGATTTGGACTATTCATAGATTAACATAGATAGTAAAGGACTATAATGATTTTGCAGTACAGTGTTTATAAGTCTCTGATTTATGGAATTGTAGAGCTTAATATACCAAACTTACACTACGTAAAATGAAACGTCAACGATGCAACAGTTCTTATTCTTAGAAATGATTATGATAACTTTTTTCGTTTTGCTTCCTGAAAACATATACATTAATCGCACCGTAATGAGCGCATTTAACGGTCGCGCGGTGGTCCAGACAATGCCGGGAATCGACCCCCTGACCCTCGTGTACAAAAGCCGACGCTTTACCTCAAGATCCATGTGTTTGGTTCAATGCAAGACTATAGTAAGTGCTTCATGTTAGTGAAGCACTTACTATAGTCTTTCATTGAACCCTCGATGTCTGCTAAAAAGAATTGATGGTGTCTTTATTGGTATAACATTTTCAGCAGCGTTTGAACGATGGAAATGATTTGTTGTTGTTGTTTCCCCTTCACTGAATGCATCTGACAGGCACAAATACAAATGCACATATTGGAATGAACAGCTCGCGCATAACTAAAATAAACATGCAAATGGCGCTTATTTTGCTGCTTGGTACTGGAATATGTTTTCTCTGGAAAAAGGCTTAATATTCGTTCTTTCGATAAATAAACGATGTGCACAGTCAATTAGCGATGTAAACCCCGTCGTTTGCATGCATGCTTCAACATTAGCAACTTAATGCTCGTGCACAATACACGCAATATCAGTTTACACGCTATACGGATACTCAAGGTTTTTGAACAACTGCGTAATAGCACCGTCTCTAGCAAGCATACAATCGCTGTGGGTTCATGCCCACAAATATCAAGGTCACCATTGTGCATCTCGTTGCTAACGTCCATAACAGGGTGAAGCTTATATTTAGCTCCAAGAATGCTGGGTAATTTTCTGAAAATATAATTTTGTGTTGTTTTCTTTCCAAAACCTTTAGTATCTGCTTAATTTTGTTGTGGAAAGATACACAGAGTATCAAATAGGTTAGATCACAGTCCTGGGTCTAACCTGTTTGCAACAGCATGAAGTCGGTTCCAGCATTATAAGGGTAAGAGGTCATGATAATTTGAATAGCAAGGTCATCGGATGTACCGCTGTAAAACGCTTAAAATAGTAATAAAACAGGGATTCTCAACAAATGAACCTTACAAAATTAACAGAGCAACAAAACTGTCTCCTTTACCCTTATAACATCATATTGACGTATTTGCGACATGTCATTGGAAACCATGGTGACTCACTCATAAAGACCGATTTCTCACGATGATTTCTACCCAATGTCATTAAGTATTCCTTTTCTCGTGTTTCCTTTTTTGTCATTTGTTGGTGTATTCATGATGAACAAATCACATATTCCTTCATAAGTGAATGAATGGGTTACATATAAACATTCATTTAAATAGAGAACCCCCATGAAATCCGATATGTTTCATTGAGAGCCGCAGGATGATGGAATAGTGTAATAAACTGGTCTTAAAACATATCGTCTATAGGCTACGAATTAATATACTGACATGTTTATTAAACTTTTACTGTCAATCCTTATGATCTTACGAAACTAAAAACCGCACCGAAAGACTTCTCATTGTATTACATTTTCATAACATTAACATTACTCGGACAGATTTCAAGGACGAATAAATTAAGCGACATCTTTAACGTATCGCGATCAAAGAAACTTCTTGATTAAGAACTACGTGTAGTTAAAGATGAGTTGTGTTTACTGAACTGTGATCCAGACAAAGATATTTAATTTCTCACAGCTGGGATGAAGTTCACCCCTTTATCACGTGTTGATTTCTACTTAAAGCAGGTGAATTAGCATCTTTTGATGCAAATGCGGATATCGCTCATGACAACGCATGTCACATTTCTTCCCCGAAATAATTTCTACGCAATATCAACAAGGAAATGATATGTTTCATACTTTATTATTGTTGTCCGTTTTACCCGCCTGGATTTTGAAACGTCACTAAAGTTCATGAACTATTTGATAAACGACACATGTGTTGACAATCTCAATAATAATGTAAACGTTGTTGGAGAAATAGAATCCACAAGGATTTGTTGGGAAGCATGATTTAAAAGGTTTTATCATTCAACTGTTTCCTTATCGTCTGCATTGTGTGACATGTGTCATTTTAACTCTTATAGTGCTGGAACTGACTTCATGCTTATGCAAACAGGCTAGATCCAGGCCAGCCGCCAAGTAAATTGGCGACCGGCCTGTGATCTCACCTGTTTGCTTCTCTGAGTATCTTTCCTAATCAAAAATTATGCAGACATTTAAGGTTTTTGAAAGAAGACGACACAAAAATCTATTTTTGGAAAATTACCAAACAATATAAGGGTTAATCCCAAACTTCAACGCATCTGATATGTGCAAAACATGTGACAAATAACACAAATTGCAAAAAATGACACACTCTTTCTTTAACTCACAGAGGTTATATCTGATATTGCGCTAAAAGATATACGTAGATGTTAAGCCAATGGCCTTAAGCAAACGTATTGTGTTCCGGTTTTCCTTTGAATTCTGACCAGTTCAAAACTGTGATAAGGACAGGTGGTTAAATTAAAAGGAATGCACTATTGCTGAAGTCAAAGTTGACTAATGAACATATTACTGGAAACTATTCTTATACAAACATCATTCTTCTTTAAGCATTTGCTATCAAAAACAAGTCGTCCAAGTGCATTGTAATTCGTGTTTTAGTAAAACTTGGGTCTAATATCGCTTTAATCGAAATCCAATTCCATCAAAGTTCACATATACATACTCCTTGTTAGCGTTTTACCCAAAATGAGGAAGATACTGTATATATATATATATATATATGCCAATCAAACCCAATATTTTGTTATAGTATCCTAACCAATTACAAAAAAATAACGCCAGTTGACCAGTTTGTTACAGACGACTCTGAAAAATATTGCGGAAAAGGAGAAATTGCTCGAAATTGCTCTAAACGAGCAATTTCTTCTTTTCCCACAATGTTTTCTGCCTTTTCAGAAGACTGTTTTTCAATTTCATCACATTTTGAAATGTCGTCTGGAAACTCTTTGAATTTGGGACAGCCGAAAATTCGGCGTTTGGTAAAGGGTTTACCAAAAGTCCAATCTTGTAACGTGACACGCCATTGGAAGGGTTGGAGACACGGTTCCAATGACGTGTCACGTGTAATATTTTGTTTTTCTAAAAATAGAAATAATAGGGAACAGTGTTTTGAACTCTGCAAGTTCCTATCATAATGTGTTTAGTAAACGTCACCCCTGGTATGTTATCACAACGACCATGTACACGTCTTTTCTGGTCCATTGGCTAATAAACCCATTACGTTATAATAATCTACTCTATCGTAAGTCCTGCAGAAGATGTCAGAAACCGGTTTTACAAAATAACAAACTTCTTCTGAAGATAAATTTACTATTTGTCACGCTATTTGTCACGCTGGTTTCCTCAGAATATCAAATGCGATAAATTTAAAAAAACTGTCGTCTGATGGTGGCAGCAATTTTGATCTTGCACAATCTAATTGTCTATAAGTCTGTGTCCGGGAACTGGTAATTGACACACTTATTCGTCATTTGACCAGTGGTTTTATTTATAGTTATATCTATTTATGGCACGGCGTTCATGGCAGTCACGGGACTTATTAAGATACACGCGTGGGTCGGTAACTAGAGGGTAACAGTCTACCAACATTGTCGAATATATCCGACAGGGTAGCAGTCTAGCAACATTGTCGATTATATCCGACAGGGTGACAGTCTAGAAATTGCCGAATATATCCGACAAAGTGACAGTCTATAAACATAGTCGAATACATTTCCGACAGGGTAACATTTTATCAACATTGTGGATATTTCCGAATACCATCTGAACTGGTACCATTCAAGAAATTGTGTACATCATTTTAGCAAGGCTATAAACTGTATTCATGCGCGATCATCCGTTCTGCAAACGGTTTGTGTCTGGCGGGGGAATCACGTGACCAATGTTTACGATCCTTTGTTCGAACAAGATGGCCGCGCCCGGGTACCTTTACTGTTTCATCTACTTTTGCCAATAATAGCCACATTGTGTACCCCGCATATGTTGACCATAGACTTTTCTGTTCTGGTGGTATATGATAACCATTGTTTTATAACTGTCGGTCTTCGACCGCGTTCCTCTACCTAGTTATAGACGTTATTCCGTTATAAACCATTAGTTATCATATACCACCAGAACTTAGTCACTTCATTCTCCCGCTTGTATGTACTTAAAGGCATACGAAATGTACAATAGTCACTCAAGTGATCGATCAATCGTACGAACAAGTCAAGTTCAATCATGTTTTTCATGTTTCATTAGTTTCTAAAGATTCATGGACAATAAAAGAAATAAGGTTCCTCGTAGACCAGATAGGTTCGAAGAACTTCATTCCGGTTTGGTTTGAACTAGTCGAATATACATGCAGTTAACTGGTCTCGTGACTGTCGAAATGTCACGGGGAATTGTTTGAACGTGATAGAGCAATACCCTAGGTTTCAATATAGACAATCAGACAGGTATTGCAGCTTAATTAAGGGAAGCGATGGCGGTAAACTCCATTTTCGGATTATTTTCTACAAATGAAATGTCAAAGGTGCCAATATTACCGTGCACAGGATCTATGTCATAGAGGAGTGTGTGGTTTCACGCGTCTCTTCGCCTACATACAATTCGAACAATTAGCTTTATTCATCTGTCGGTCGAGCTGTAAAAGACAACCCGCGTACTGTTTTACTAAACAGTTTAACGCTTAAGATTTGCGTTAGTCTAAAACAACAATTCCTCTTATTTCAATATCGGGCTTTGCAAAATTAATGTAAGTTCAAACGCAATACCCTCTTATTTTAATATCGGGCTTTGCAATATTGCAAGGTAACACATCATTGGAATCGTCTCTCAGAGATGCTTCCAATGACGTGTCACATTACAATAATCGTACTTTCATTGGAGATACTATCCATGTTTATCACTATGACTTACGCAAATATTTCCCTTAAGTTGTTTAGTAAAACAGTACCCGGGTCCCGCTCGTTATAACTGCATTCGTCATTGCTTCTCCGATTATTTTTAGCTTTACCATCTGCATTGTAAAGGTTATCGGTGGGTGATGAGTCTTTAAATTGGGATGAGTTGTCATTCTAAATTGAAAATGCGGAGGTTTCAGACTGCTTCTGAATCAGTTGATAAATTGTACCGTCTGAGATTGGAGTGTGTTTCTTAACCCTTTACCAAACACCAAATTTTGGACTGGGCCAAACTGAGGGTGTGTGCAGACGACATTTCAAAATGTGATGAAGTTGTTAAGTAGTCTTGCGATAGGGAAAAAAACATTGTGGGAAAAGGAAAAATTGCTCGTCAAGAACAATTTCTTCTTTTCCCACGATGTTTTCTAGAGTGATCTGCAATCAAGTGGTTAAATGTCGTTACTGTTTGGTAATGGGTTAAGTGGTCGGGTTCCGTCGGCTTATATCGGAGATAGAAAGTACAATACGATAAAACTTTAGATATATATACAGTATATTGTGATTATCAACCACCATACTACCCCTGCCTTTCCACAATGACGACCGACATATGACCCAATACTTACATAAGTATTGGATATTTTATGCCATCTTGGCTGATTGATAAGTCGGCTGCATCGTTCTATACAACCATGACTTTGTCCTCAAATAAAAAGCTTGTAATTATAAGAGTTGCCAACTTCTTGATCCATGGTTTTCAGCTAAGAAAGGATCTCTTTAAAGAAAATGGAACATACGTGGGCATACTCAATTGATCATCTTCTTTTAAAATACATCATAAGTCATATTATATTATACTTGAAACAATCATAACTATGTTATTAGGTCACTCTCTTGTACTGAACACGTATGTAAAATTTGTATTATGGGCCTGAGGCCGAAACTATTGAAATAAACATTTGTATTTGTACTTCATATAAAACCGATCTACATACATTTTACATACAGTAGGGAGGCGGGAACAAAAAACAACAAGAAAACGATAATGCCTTGTGACGTGCAACAAAGACCTAATAAACACAGATAAGCAACTCTGCAAAATACCGTTCTTTCTCGCGTTGACATCTCGTTCGCGAGATTTTGCCTTCCTGTAAATACAGACGCTTTATTTTGTTAATCAAAGCGTCTGCCGTCGCTGACCAGCTATGGTAGACCTTTTATTGACCCTCCCGACCCCAAAAACCAATAAAAAGATGGCCACCAGCTGTGGTGCCCTGCTGTGATAATTACCGGGGATTATAACTTATTGTAATATTGCGCTGTGTCAAACTGAAATGTTAAGCTAAATTTTATGACTGAGGAAAATTTCAGCAGCAAAATTTACTGTTAAAATATTAGCTTAAATCTATACTTTTGTGGAATGGGTCTCTAAATGGGAATTATCTTTTTTTGCGGCATATCATGTACAATATTCTATGAATTAATAATTCGTAATGGGGAACATTCTATTTTCTTTGAAAAATGTACTCAATACCATCATCATCACCATCTGCATCATCATCATCATCATCATCATCATCATCATCATCATCAACAATGTTAGAATTATAATATCAAACAACAACTAGCTATATACTTCTGCGCACAAATATGCACCCGAGTCTGCTTTTTATCTCTTGATTTGCAGGATGTTGATGTCATACACTTCCAGCACACACAAACATGCTGTCATTAGCCGCAAATTTTACTCTTTCTTATCATGGCAATTATTTCCATCTGAACCAAACAGAACATATCGTTTCATCTTCCACGTATACAGTTTTTATTAGGTCTTTGCGTGCAATTAACACAATGCTATTCCATTTAATGATAACTTTGTTCCGAACGGCCCTTAGACCTACTATATTGAATGAGAAAGTTGCCAACATCAATACGCGGAAAAGCGCTTTAGGGACTCAAAGATTCTAATAATCTTAGGGCAATAGGTATTTGCTCATGTTAAGCAATATGCCATTTAGTCAAAATGTTTCGAAATGCCGTCTTTTACAATGATTGTGTTGATATCAACCAAGAAAAGGGATCGCAAAACAGCACATTGAATCAAAATGCCTAAAACACCAATACGTCATTAAAGAAAAATCAAACGGACATAATCATTTTTATAACAATGATTAATAAAAAATCACCAAGAAAAATAACATTCCTTTTAAACATGTTAATCTACTGTAGTTTCCATTTTGAGCCAGTCCCATACTACCACATGGCGTCTCAGACTGTGTTTGTATTAGTCTATATCTTTTATTTCATTTCCACAGATTACAATATGTACATTTGTAACTACTTCCGACTATATATCATAAAAATATCATAATACACAGTAAGAGTGAGTGATGATCCTGGGGAACGTGGATCTAAAGACAGCATATATAAGTCAAAATAATTTCAAATCAACAGATAGAAAACTTTTAGGCACATTCCTTTTGTGAATATTCTGTATACAAATATGTTTAGACAACATTTATAAGTCTAAATAATATCAAATCATCAGATAAACAACATTTGAGCATATTATTTTGTTAATATTCTGTTAACAATGATGTTTAAACAACATTTATAAGTCAAAAAAATCAAAAAAATAGTTCTATGAGTGAAGTGGTTGGCGACAGACATATCGACCTTGTTGCGGAGCCAGCGCGATAATGGCGGAAATTGATAGCCCCAAACCGGAACCGGATGTCAAACCATAAATAGACGTGACCGGCCGCTGAGAGACAGATGCGACAACTTTGATGTGTCAATCCGATTTCATAAGGAATTCCCCAGACCATTGGATAGGGAACGACACGATTTAAGGGGCCCGCCCACGCTTTGGCGTCTGCTGTATTCCTAACTCTTTTAGTGCTTGAATCGACTTCATTGTGCAAACAGGTTAGATCAAAGGCCAGCCGCCAAGTAAATTGGCGGCTGGCTTGTGATCTAACATGTTTGCTACTCCGAGCACCTTTTAAATATTTGCCAAACATCGACTGAAAATCTGTATTCCATTATGAGACAATCGTTAATTGGAAAAAGGGTAAAGTGGACACTTCCAAAGAAAACCCGTTATCTGAATGAGTTTGAAGGATCGCAGAATTTGATGACTATGCAAATGTAATCTGTATCAAAAAGCGCCATGTGATTACACTGGGTTAAGTTTTCACGCATAGAAAACAACGTCTCGTTTTGCATATTATCATTTTTGCCTTTATCTAATGACCAACCTTATCACTACGAAATCTGTTTTATTGATGAGTAGACGACTTATTTAAGCAGAACGTGACCTTGCAGAAAATGCAAGATCGAATAAAAGAGGAGGGTTACGGACGGTGTCGTTGACACACGGAATTGAAGTATTTAAGTATTTAACCAAACATCGTCTCTATGACATCACGGAATCACACGAAATGGACCAATCGTAACTATATTCGAGACCTGAGAAAAACACTGCGGGCATAATAGTAGGGTTACACATTTTTTGTTATATGTCCAGGCTAAAAACATGTTTGCTGTGAGCGTTCACGTTGAGTAGTTGATTATATATGTACGTGTTAGAGATCATTATTATATCATTGATTTCAATCGGTTACTAATACATATAATTGAAATTATAGTTTGTGATATAACGTTGTTAACGTTGTTACCTTTATCAAATTGGATGCTTATTTGGTTATTGCATTTGATAGTTCCAATTGAAAGCCACGGTTTAACGTAACTAATATAGCATGAAGCAGTATGACGGCTGCATCATTATGTCAGAGATGTGTTCATTGGATAAACTTGACGATTTCAGATTGTAAGTAAATAACAAAGCATCGTCTTTATTACATCACGATATTACTCGTAGCAAATAAACCAGCATCGTTTTTTTTTACCATTCGGAATTTCACAAGGAACATAGCATGCCACCATCCCAATGAAAATACGGCACCCAAAACCGTTCAAAGCACACAACCATCTCCATGACAACATGGACTTTAACGCAACAAACACCACGGCATCGTTTCCACGACAACGTCATGAGGACGTTGACGTATTGCATACATCTTGTACAATTGTTGGTCCATTTTAGTCTCCCAAGATCGAAGGAAACCGTATATGCATCGTTGATAGATGATTCTTCAAGACGTTGTTGACGTCTTTGCTTAATCTGCATGTAATCGCATGCAGAATTAACCTGACCTTTGGGACAGCAGACTCATGTCTCCGGCTTGATATTGCACAACAAAGCATATTTAAGGCAACACCATTGTGTTACTGTAAAATGAAAAGCCCCATTGTCTTTGATTACGACAAAGACGATACGACAGTGTGGTTTTACGTCTCGGGTATGGAAACTAATAACCCTATGAATATTAATGTTCAGAACACATATGCATCGGCTAATTAAAGAATGCACTGCACTGTGATAAAATGGGGAAACCTGCTTCAACATCTGCACATCTTTCTTAAACTCCGTGTGTCAGTTATACACATATACTGCATCATTTGCGACCGGAGATATACAGGAGGTATACACAAATTGGAACAATGCTCAATTCGTAAGACAGCCCGATTCCTGTTTCTGTTTATAAAAAAAGTCTACCAACAAATCGCAACATTTTTAAGGTAAGAATGGTTTAAATGTAAGTGATACACCATAGCAGGTAATTTACTTAACCCATTCCCAAACAATAACGACACTTTGTTTCAGACGACTCTGGAAAACATTGCAGGACAAGAAGAAATTGCTCATAAAGAGAAAGTTCTCCCTTTTCCTCAATATTTTTTGCACTATTGAATGATTATTTTACAATTTCATCTTATTTTGAAATGCCGTCTGCAAACTCTTTCAATTTGGGACAGTCGAAAATTTGGCGTTTTGTAAAGGGTTAAACAACCGTATCTGGTATCTAACCTTATGACGGTGCAATGCTCTGCTTATCATTACTTGCATGTTACCAAACAAAGTGTGTTTTATATCATATGTTAGTAGCGGTAGAAAGAAGATTGTACAAACATAAGTGACATATAGTTTATCTGTAACATACATGTATGTTTGCGCAATCACCCCTATTTCATCACGTCCATGGTAACAATTGTTCACAATGCATGCGTATGTTTGCGCAATCATCCCTATTTCATCACGTCCATGGTAACAATTGTTCACAATGCATGCGATTCAATGTATGTAAGTAACGAAAGGGAGATAATTGTACAGAAACAAGTGACATATATCGTATCTGCAACTCATATCCGTAGGCCTACATACACTGTATATATCTTTACCGTTATGGTTCATTCATTGCAAACGCTTGAAATATTTTTCAACTTTTGCTTGCAAAGGTGTGCTATGGGGTGGATTACGATGTCAAACGCGTCAATTGCACCTGGATGCCATAAGTAATAATAACATGTTGACAGGTGTTTGATATTTGATCCGGTAAGAGGATGCGGATAAATGAAACAAAACATAAATTTCAATAGTTTTCATTTCACAAATACAGTAATGTTGACGCAATAAGAACGAATATATAAATATTACTTCACGATTCAAATATTTGGACCAAAAACAGAAACTTCGAATAGTAAGTCCTAATCCAAATCAGAGAAGTTACATTTAGAACATTTATAAAACAATGCGATACATAACGATTGCCACTGGTGAGAAACATGCAATTGGTTAAGGTAGAATACCCATAGTCCGCCTTTTAAAACATTTTTCTTTCGTCGGATTACTTGGGTTTATATCGGTATACATGGGTCTGAGCCGTAACTACCCGTATACAACCGGATAATTCCAGCCCGACCGGTGTACACCGAGAATAACTAAAGTAATCCGACGAAAGGAAATGTTTAAAAGAGCCTGATTGTGGGTGTCCTTAAGTCACGATTTTCTCTAAACGATTTGAAATGTAATTTGCAGTCAAACTATCTGAAATGCAATCCGCTGTAGAGACATACAAGGTTAACGGCATTTCCGGGAATGATCAATGCATGTTACTATCGCGCCCTGTGAAGTGATCGAGTAATGCTGGATCTTATTCGTGTCATTTAACCCTTTCCCAAACATTAACAACATTTGATCACTTTGTTGCAGACGACTTTAGAAAACATTGTGGGAAAAGGAGAAATTGCTCGTAACGAGCAATTTTTCCTTTTCCCACAATGTGTTTTGCCCTATCAGAAGATTATTTTCCAATTTTATCGCATTTTGATATGTCGTCTGCAAACTCTTTCAATTTGGGACACTCGAATATTTGTTGTTTGGGAAAGGGTTAAAACATCAAGCCCATATCGGTGCAGTTTATCTAACGGAGAACACGTCGCGTGTGATTGAAAATTAGATTTCTACATATCTTCCAAATCAAAGTAATGCGTTGGGGACTCTGCGCAAAATACATCTCCTTGAATAAGAGCGAGAAAACAACCTCCTCATATGGAATAGACACAAACATTGATGGGTGACCTGTAAAAACCTTTAAAAAAGAGGGTGATGATTCAAAAAATGGAAAAGGGGGAGAACTTCGACTAGCCTGTGCATTTCTTAACCAAATTAAGAGTATATCATTATATCGTATCGCCCATTACACCAACACGGTAAATGAATAGTTTGAAGATCATTATTTCCTTCTGTAGCATAGTATTTTAAGAGATCCGGATCTATACTTGTTCAAGTTGATATCTTTATCAAAATGATTTGTTGGCTGGACATAATGTGTAATTCTGGATATCTGTATACCTCATCTCCATGACAGCCATTTCCATAACAACAAACTGTCTTTTAGGTTTATACTTATAATTTCACATCAATTGTGACGGAAGCTTGAAGCTTATTGAACTCACACTCGATGAATGCTTCCTGGTGACATGACAAATGATCGCACCGATTTATGGATAACTCACCTCGTCGCTTACGAGGTTTGAACCAGCGACCCTCGACACCAGAGGCCGACGTTTTACCACTTACATCAAAGTCGCCTAAAGCATCTTTGCGGGGGATTAGTTTCTCCTAAACGGATAGGTCGGACACGCTGGTTTATGAAAGACTGTGAATCTGGGTACCGTTTTACTAAACAATTTCAGGAAAATATTTGCGTAAGTCAGAACTTATAAATATGGATAATATCCTAATGGAAAGTACAATATTTCAAGGTGACACGTCATTGGAAGCGTATCGGAGAGACTATCCGAATGATGTGTGGTACTTTGTTATATTGCTTAGCCCAATATTGAAATAGAAGGGAATGTTGTTTTACACGTACGCAAGTTTTAAGCATAAAACGTTGGGCGGCACGAACATCTAAAATACACCCAAATATACCCAATATACCAAAATATACCCACATAAACCCAAATACACCCACATACACCCAAACAAACCCACATACTCCCTAATACACCCAAATATACCCAAATACTCCCAAATATTTACATGTTAAACGGTACCCTGGTCCGTGCTTATTTACACAAATCTAGTCCAGTACGGGGTATTCGAGTAGGACCCAGGGTTGCTTTACGGATACCCCTAAGCCCCGTTTACCGTTCGCGCGTTATGTCCTAATCATTTACGATGCATTTGAGTGTCACATGAGAGAGAATACGTGTTCCCGGAAATTAGCGTGCATCAAATCGTGCATTAGGGAGTCGTACTTTACTCCATTTAGAAACGCAAAACTCGTCCAGATTCTCAGACCTGAAATTGAATCATCATTTAAAGTGTTCTTTTAAATTCATGATACGCACATACAGATTCGCAGATTTACTCAAAACAAAATGAAGTTTGGTGACAATGGTGGAGTGGTCGACTTTGGCTTCTGTTACCACGAGTCGCGGGTTCGATCCCATTTAAATGAAAGGTAAAAAATTGCGGGATCAATCATCTGACCAGAACTAGTTGAACAACCTTCGCTTGTGTTTAGTCCCATGGAGTCCTTGTTTTAAAAGTAAAAGATTGTTTGAAGCAAACGTGGACGTGACGGATAGACCGACTGGCCGGTGACGAACATTGTACAAAGACACACTTTTTAATTCTTTACCACCTGCAGACGACATTTCTTTGCTTGCGGCATGCAACTTTAAAAGGCTTTGTAAACATAGGAAACTTAACAAATCTGCTGTTGTGAAATATGAACAAAATAAAAACACAATGTAACAAAGGAATTTCGGCTTTTGCCACAATGCTTTTGACAGACAGCAGAAAGACGCTAAAAATTGGCGGTAGGTGTTAACGAGTTAAGCTCATATTAGGTATTTCGTTTCTGATGAACTGTAAAACACTTCCTCTTTGACACAATTTAAAGACCATTGTACAATAGGGAGAGAAGAGGAAAGCCATTGAGCAGTTACTCCTTTTGTGAAAGTAGATTATATTGTCTGTTGCAGGTATATTATATAATTTGATATGCCGTTTATCGTTTTGGTACAGGATAAAGACCTATGGCCGTGACTTATACGGCTTTCCTGGATCCTGCAGTACTAGGCTAGGGCTCTGAACTGCCTTTCCCAATGTCACTCACACAAAACCCAGGATATCAATATGGATCGAAACAGGGACCCAAAGTTCTAAATACACCACATTAAAGTCTGGGGCATGCTGTGTTAGAAATGATGTGAAGAAAATGGTTTAATTAGAGTCTGCAAATTTACAATCACTTCGTCTAGACGTATTTACCGTTTTTTACCGTGTCGTCCAGTCTCAGCGCTTGTGTTGACCTGAAGTGGCAGTTTTTGTGTCGAATTAGGTGATGATTTCCTCACCGATATAATTGTAATGTAGGTAAAAGACCCATAAACCAGCATGTTGTCAAGTAAAAGGCGTGGAACTGCCAACAGTGTTGGCACCATGAAGTGATACGTACACAGATCGTTGTCACGTGACTAATGGGCCAGACAGCCGAAACTGGCACAACACTAATGTAATTCGACACAATGTAAACAACACACAAACCGAAAACGGAAATCGTTTATTGCCTGTTTTCCCTCATTTGGCACGGAGTTCACAATAATACTAGTAAATAGCTGACTTTGTTTTCCACATCACTGTGCCTCTGTCGACGTAGTTGCCAAGGAAATGAATGCAAAACAACTTTACGCTTAGAATGCTGTGTACTTTTCTAATAAATATATTTTTGTGTCGTCCGCTTTCCAAAATCTTGAATATCTGCTAAATTGTGTTGAGGAAAGATACTCAGTGTAGCAAACATAATGTAGTGTAAAATATCTTTTAAATTATATAATTTCAAAAAAAATCAAAAGTTTCGCGAGAGAAATATTTTACTAAAGAAATCTATAACTACCAACGGCTTTCACAGAGATCTACGAAATTGTGCATTCGGCACCAATTTAAGGTTGTAAGAAAGGTACAAGAGTTAATAAATCAGTACCTACATTGGAATCATTTACCCTATTTCTTAAATCAAATTTGATTTCTCAGTCTCAACCAGGTGAGAGATGGTGAGAGATGTTAGGCAATTTTCTCCAAGTCAGCAGTCCAAATATTGAGGATTGATCCCTGGTATAATTCCCCCCCCCCCCCTCATTTTGATCATTTAGACATTGATTATGCCTTCACGGCAAATTATCCGGGACCGTCATTAAGGAGAACACGTTTTGTCAAGAAAACGAATAGCTCGTTATGACCTTTTCATTTTTTTTTTTAAATGCGTTTTCTAGAAAGGAACATTGCCTTTTTCGAAGGCCTGTGCAATAGCCTCAACCCTGTTTTATCTTGGCTCCGCACATACATATCGAGGGTTCAGTGCAATACTATAGTAAGTGTTTCATGTTTATGAAGCGCTTACTATAGTCTTGCACTGAACCCTTGGTATGTAGTATCAGGTTCAATCATGTGGCAATTCAAGGAGGTTTGGTAGTAGTCGTAACAATTTGATATACTATGAGAGCGGGTACATGTTCTTCCAGGATGACAGTTGTCCAGGGGTAGAGCGTCTGCCTCCGGTCACGAGGGCCATGGGTTCGAATCCCGTGAGTAGCGGGTTCCGTCTTGCGACCTTTTATTAATCCACATTTGGCGTGAGTACTGGTTATGACCTAGGAAGCAGAAAGAGATTTATCTAAGAACTTGTTTCACAATTAATGTTAGAAAAATAAGTTCAAACTAAACCACACCATAGTACCCGTGTTACGGTTCAGCAGTTAACCATTTCGCAACCATCCCAAATCGAAAGAGTTTGCAGACGACATTTCAAAATGTGATGAAATTGGATAATTACCTTCGGATAGGACAGAAAACATTGTGGGAAAAGGAGAAATTGCTCGTTTCGAGAAATTTCTCCTTTTCCCACAATGGTTTTCAGAGTCGTCTGCAACAAACTGGTCAAACGTCGTTACTGTTTGGTAATGGGTTAAACGGACGTTCAACTATTCCGGACGTTAACCGAGTCCGAATGCATCTCGGATATCTCTGCAAACTTCACGAACGATGATAGGTCGTAAATGTTACGGAATCGTTACACATTTGCTACCCTAAAGTCACTCAAGGTCACATAAAACCTGATTCATTCGACTTATTATGTCTAGACTGAATATAATGACAATAAAATGCAAGGTGTTCCGAATAATTGTAATTAACAGCTTCGTTGACGACACGGTTGGCCTATAAAAAGAATCGACAAAACCTGTCAATAAATGGAGTAGCATTTAAATGTGCTGGTTCACAGATGAGCAGATTTAGAAGTCAAAATACAATGTTGATGGAACGATTTAGTTTGTGCATTTTTGTGTGATATGCAATTAGAATGAGCTAGTAAAAGCATAATCAATTCAGGAAACGTTAGTAAATCGGAAAATGTACAGTCCATAATAGGTAGATTTTAAAACCGCTGCAAGCTTCATTCAATTTGATAAAATATGTATTGTATTGGTTAAAACGGTTGGCCGTGACACGTCTAGGACGATTTTCTTGTTATTGGCCGTTATTTATTGACTAATGATATTTCATGTTAATACGATTCATAATTTTAGTGTTGGGCTTTTAACATTTCATCTTTGCAGTTTTTGCCCTGACTAAGAACAGACCAATTCATCTTTCGATTTATCGAATGAGATGTTGTTCCTTTGGTGACGAAATGTAATTTCAGTGATCAAATATATCCCTTGCTACAATGGCTGCCTTCATTTAACTATGACGTGGTCAACAACACGCACAATTCTCTAAAAAGCTGTTTTGGTGTTTGACATATCTTTCCTCAAATTTCCCATTTCAGAGAACCGCAACGCGTTCATCAGCTGTCCCACTGACTCGCCAGCTATATGGAGACGTAGAGAAACTGAAGAAGACCACCGAGTTCATCGGGAGACTGGCTTGACTGTGTAGAACGAACGAAAAGAAGAAGGTGAACAAACGTGGACAATCTGACAAATAATCCTACAAGCATAAACCAAGCCATACGACCATGGACTCACACAAAACCTGTCCAACTGCGAATACGGATTCACCGACAAAACATTGTCATTTTGACATGTCTAGGTAGAAACACAAACATGAGAAAACAAAAAAAACTCTGAAAGGAAACGAGAATAAATGAAACAGATACATCCCATAAATCAACTCGCACGTTCCTGCATAAATCAAAGACTAATTTGATTCTAGCAGAAAGAATCCACAGAGAATGTAGAGAACGTATTAACAGATCGTAAACCGATCTTCACATGTAATTACATCATCGACAACTAGACTGTAAATCTACCATTACTCGAGTTACTGTATACAGTAGCGGTGTTATGGTATTGCAGCAATTCGGACGTATGCTAGCTTACACAGTTGGCAAAAGGTATCATAATGATTTAGGGTATCTATACAATCTTAATGAGGTATTGTTTGTCCGAAACATTGCGAATAATTTGCGAGACAATTGCAAGAATGCAAGCTTTCTAAGTTTAGATTCGTGATTGGAAGAAAATCTTAACTCATTACCAAAGTGATTGCTATCAATGAAACACTAACTAATTAATGTTTACCAAACTAAAACAGGTTTGTACTCTTGTATGAATCAGCCTACCTTCACATCTATGTAATGAATAAACATACTAGGTTTACGCTGGGTCAACCATATTCTACTAATTTTACCAGGTAGGGTCCGCAGTCTCTTGCAAAAGGACACACCTACAAAAAACATGCAATCGTTAAAGCTTTACCGAACGCCCAATTCTTCAACTGTACCATAGGCGTAGGAGCCGGGGGGCCAGGGGGCCGGTCCCCAATATCCAGACTGGGGGGGGCCAGAGTATACTTTGGCCCCCCCCCAATATTCACAATGAAAGATAAAGATTTTTGGAAAGAAGAAATGAAAAAAATGAAATTTAACAGCAGAATTAATATAAAAGTGTATTTTGTGCTTTATTAAATACCAATTCGCCTTTTGTTAGGAACAATAACCAAAATATTTTGACGTCATCATTGCAAATGGCAATCTGAATACATCGGGTTTATCCAATGAAATCTCAGCTCAAGGAAAGTAGTTTTGACTAACGAAAACAGTGATGCAAAACGTACTCTAAGCAGTCAGACCCTATATTGTATTTAAATATAAACTCATTTTTTTGTTCAAAAACGTAGACGAAATCGTGGCTTTGGTAGCATGGTGGCTGTCACTTTAATTCATTCTCAATACAATATGCTTTCCGCGTTAGTTCGAGACTCGGCCTATCCTATTTTCTTTTTCTTTTGGTTATTTTGTCTTAACTAAGATACACATTTTCATACGCTTTCTTTTAATTCATTTAATGATATTGAATTTGTAAACGCATATTTAGTCATGAGAAAGTTTAGGAACATTTATTCTAAGACCGGTCCTCATCTGAAGTTGGCCCCCCCCCAATGTTGAAAACGCTCCTACGCCTATGTGTACTGAATTGAAAGAGTTTGCAGACGACATTTCAAAATGTGATGAAATTGAAAAGTAATCTTCTGATAGGGTAGAAAACTTCGTAGGAAAAGGAGAAATTGCTCGTTAAGAGCAATTTCCCCTTTTCCCACAATGTTTTCCAGAGTCATCTGCAACAAACCGGTCAAATGTTGTTATTGTTTGGTAGTGGGTTAAAGCTTTAATTTGACATCGTATTTCCTCGATATCGATCTGAACTTGAACAGAAGGCTTCCATTGATACTACAATAACTCGTAACCTTGAACATACACGTGAATTTGGCACAGGAACCACAATATCCTATCAGTCGCTGTGATATAAGACGTGGGGTTTTATGTTATGTCGTAAGTCGGCTCAAAAGCTAATTAAATCCACAAATAAAAAGGAATTGCTAAAAGCACACATCATAAAAGCGTGGAGTTATGTAAGGCTTACCCTTATCTAAGTCATAGGAGCAGAACAGAACAATATCTAATAGTAATAAGTAAACATTTCTAGTAGGCGATGGTGCCATTGTTTAGTCTAGAGAAATGCCGAATCGTTAACCATGCGCACAGAGCCTCGTTATAATGTGAATCCTGATCAACATTTATTCGTGGCATTGTACCAGGTCCAATCGTCGAAATCGTGATTCATCATTGAGATCTCCTTAAATCAAGACAGGCCCGACAGTGGTAATGCTTGCTGTGTTAGGGCGTCGGTTTCTAAAACGATACCCAGGGTACCGTTTTACTAAATATTTAACGCTAATGCCTTGCATAAGTTCAAAACAACAAGGATACCAAAGGATCCAGGGTACCGTTTTACGTAACATTTTACGCTAAAATTTGCGTAAGTTCAAAACAACAAGGATACCAATGATCCAGGGTACCGTTTTACTAAACACTTTACACTTAAATTTGCGTAAGTTCAAATCAACATTCCATCTTATTTCATTGTTCGGCTAAACAATATTGAAAACTCCGAGACGCTTCCAATGACGTGTCGCATTGCAATATTGTACTTTGATCTAAGGTACTATCAATGTTTATCGGTTTTGACTTACGCAAAAATATTTCCCGTAAATCGTTTAGTATAACGGTACCCTGAGTTCGATCCCCGTTACCACCGAAATGAGCATGGTGGGACTTATTTCTCAGTTCGGCGCAATCATTTGTTAGGTTTCCAGAAAGCAGAATCGAGAGGGATGTTTCTAACATGTTAGTATTCGTCTCGCAATCGATCCAAAATAAATGAATCAAAATTTCATTCCAAAACATATTTAATAGACAAAGAAAGTATAAGGCGATGTAACTTAAGATATTAGAATATGCAGATAAGTGCATCAAATTGTGGCTTGTCAAAATTTAAATATCTGTAACTTCAATTCAATTATTTGTTTTGCAGCATAGATAGATTAGTTTGTAAGAGCAGTTTCTAACATCTTGAAAATGTATCATTCAGAAGGAAGTTCAATAAAAACAGCCATAAGAGCTCTGATCATTTTGCAACATTTAACTCTACTAGTGCTGGAACCGACTTCATACTTATACAAAGAGGTTAGTTCCAGGCAAGCCGCCAAGTAAATCTAAGGATGGCCTGTGATCTAACCTGTTTGCTACTCTGAATATCTTTCCTTAACAAAAGAAGAAGTAGATATTTAAGGATTTGGAGAGCAGGCGACACAAAAATATATCTTTAGAAAATTACCCAGCATTCTAAGGGTTAATAATCAAGACGATTACTCTGGCACTTAGTTGAGAGCTTTATCGTGAAATTCGTCCATAATCAACACTTGGCACAGGCGCTCTTTACGTTACCAAAAAGCAGAATCGATGCAATACAGAAATGTCAAATTTAATTCTAGAGATTTTTTTATCAATAAATGATTTCAAGTATAACCGAATAAAAGCCATTGCATAAATCATTTTTAAATCATTCTGAAAGGAGAAGATATCAGAAACGAGCTAATCATCTTGCCAACATAATGCCACAAATGAAACATGAACATTCATTCTTAACAAGCTCCATCTACCGTTGATTTTATGATTAGATCATCAAGTCAATAGAATACTACTTGTAATATTACCACCTAACGCAACATTATTTTTTTCATTTTCCAGCCGACGACTTTCAAAAAGCATTGTGACAAAAGGAATAATTGCTTGCCACAAGCAATTTCTCCTTTTGCCGCAAGCTTTTTCAATCAATTCACATATTGCAACAGAAAACCTGACAGATTTTTCATATGTTTTCAAAGCCTTTCTAAAGCCGTCTTCTTCAAGTAAAGAAAATATCTTCTACAGGTGGTAAAGAGTTAACATATATAGACGGATAGGGAAAATTTTACGCACGGGTTCCTGGTGTCACGGACGTTTCCCAAGGGCCGACTCAATTAACATAGATTTTAACTTTCCTATGATATCCATCCCTTTTGGGAAAAGTCCGGGATTCATCTACGTGTTTTGTTATGTAAATCCATAGCGCCGTAAGTAGATAAATATGTAAAAATTCAGAAAATAATGCAACGCAATCCATGCAGTACATCTGACGGATATGAAATGCCAGGCTTTATTAACCTGGTTACGCATTCTAGACGATCGTTATTCGGGAGGTTAACCTTTCCACCGTGTCAAACATAGCGAAAAGCAGGAGTATTACCCCAACCAACTAATTTGACGCGATAGTAAAATATTGAGAACTCTTTGCATTGGGCAAATTTCCCGTCGCGTCAAACATTCAGGTTTTATTTAAAAGTTACTTATTTAGTAATAGGAAGTTATTGACACAGATCCCATATTGGTCCTCTTCGTCGGTGCCGCAGCAACAGTTTTCAGCTTTACAACAACAGTACTAGGCTAGAGCTCTGAAATGACTTGCCACAGGCCACTCCAATCACTGAGCCACGCAGGACCCTTATGGTGGACGGTTATGTGGACGGTCATTTAGATATTGTATCTATAATCTATATTGAAAACCAAAGGGCAAAGAAAGTAATATAGCAATAAGCAATATGGCGGCCTCCCTATTCTATCAGATTGACAAAGGAGGCTACCTGTTAAAATTGTGAGGATCTTCCTGTCAGCCGAGAAGGCGTTTTCTAGTGATAATCAGAGAAGTCTGAGTGAACTGTAACCCATTACCAAACTATAACGACATTTGACAAAGTTTGTTGCAGACGACTCTCGAAACCATTGTGGGAAAAGGAGAATTTGCTCGTAACGAGCAATTTCTCATTTTCCCACAATGATTTCTACCCTTTCAGAAGATAATTCTTCAATTCAATAACATTTTGAAATATCGTCTGCAAACTCGTTCAATTTGGGTCAGTCGAAAGTTTGGCGTTTGGGAAAGGGTTAATTGACCGCACGATCTAGCCTTGGACACTCCAAGCTGAATGTGGCTTAACAGATAACATCATGAGGAAACGTGTCAAACTGAAGCAGATTCGAAGGCGAGCGCACGTCATATGGTTATATCTTTTCCTTAATACAGACGATTGTCTGCCAAGTTGAGGACTTGGTTAAAATCTCGTCTATATCAAACTACTTGGAACAGGCAACATGTCGCATGGGACATGAGAAAACCCTAGGGCATTTATAATTACTCTTCAAAACAAACAAACGATGGATATAAGTGAATGTGGTTGTTATACATATACACGTTGGTTTAAGTTCTATCTATTTGACACCATTTAAAAAAGCCGGTAGCTAATTTTGTAATCTTAGAAACCTCAGTTTTAAGGTCCTTTTTCACAGGTATGAGGATATTTGGAAGGTGAATCATGATTTCTTTAAAGCTGCTCAATTGCGGCATTGTTATATGATACCACATATCAACTGTGCAAGCTTAGATAAATTTAGGCTGTCTGAATAAGTTATGCTTTCAAAGCCCTCCTTAAACTGTAAGTCAAATAACAGTACACAACCTGTATTGTTTCAACGACATTTTATTTTGACTTTCAAATAGTCTTTTTGTTTGGACAAAAACCTTTAAAAGCATAGTTTAAACTTATTTAGTTTAGATCGATTGTGAAACAAGTTCTTACAACTTAGATTAATCACACTCGATTCTGCTTCGTGGATACATAATCAGTATTCGCGCCGAATGTGGATTAATAAAGGTTCGCAAGGCAGATCCCGCTACTCACAGGATTCGAACCCACGACTCTCGTGTTAAGAAGCCGACGCTCCACCCCTGGACCACTGTCCTCCACTAGTGTATATCAAAAGCCCCCCACCTATGAAAAGCCCCCATATCAAAAGCCCCCCTTGTCTTACGTTATAGTCTGTTTCCCTCATCCGCACATGATGTTAGTCTCATTTCCTGATGTCCTTAACAAGCAATTTATCCTTTTCCCACAATGATTTCTGCCCAATCAGCAGACCGTTTTTCAATTTCATCACATTTTGAAATGTCGTCTGCAAACTCTTTCAATTCGAGACAATCAAACTTTTGGCGTTTGGTAAATGGTTAATTAAAGCCAATCCATGCAGCATAAAATGGATGGATGGAAGATGTGCATTGGTTTGTCCGCCCACGCTCATGGCTAGACTTGGAATAAAGAGGAAGACGTATGGCGCAGCCATACAAAAAGCTCTCAAAGTACATGTAATAAAGTCACGATCGTATAACCCATTGAACAGTTATATTTTCGTCGCGGTGTCAACTTTTAGGGGAGGAGATAGCTTTCACACTTTCTTCCCGAAACGTTGTTCAACCTATTACCAAACAATAAAGACATTTGACCAGTTTTGCAGATGACTCTGGAAAACATTGTGGGAAAGGGGGAAATTTCTCTTTACAGGCAATATCTCCTTTCCCCACAATGTTTTCTGCCTTATCAGCAGAATGTTTTTCAATTTCATCACATTTTGAAACGTTGTCTACAAACTCTTTCAATTTGGTACAGTCGAAAATTTGACGTTTGGTCAAGGGTTAATAATGGGTCCGGGACGTTAAAACAATAACAGAAAGATTTCAATCTTAATTTAGTATCTGAAATGAGATTGGTTTCAGATGTGAGCAAAATTGACATTTAACAATTCGTTTCGTTGAAACTGCACAACAGCTATACTGTCATTTGATACGCAGTAAAGGTTAGAAAGAAGCAAAATATACCACTTTCAGTTCTTTAAACCGTGTATAAAGGAACGAAATCCAAACTTGTGATACCACATTTAACCTTTACGTACTAGGATTAACTGTCGCTTCCTGAATTAATTATGCTTTAAATCGCTACTTTTTATTGTATATCAAAGAACATTACTATATATGTACATTTTCAGTGCATAATTCTCTTCTAAACCGGGCATCTTTAAAGTTTTCTTTTGAAGCCAATGTGACAGAAGACAGTAGAGGACCATCGATTGTAAAAAAAGGTTGAGATTCAGGTGCGTTAAAACAAGTAAAAAGGAAGAAATGCGTCATAACATTATACCCAACCACTCGGCACAATACTTCGTAAAGCCCTTTATTGTCCAAAAGACTTTGCTTACGATCGCGCTTAGCCGAAGTCCAATGGAAGTAGTATAAACCAACGACATGCGGATAAGAAAATTTATCGGCAGTGTCGCAGAGCTAACATTAACCCTTTACCAAACGCCACATATTCGACTGTCCCAAATCGGAAGAGTTTGCAGACGACATTTCAAAATGTGATGAAATTGAAAAATAATCGTCTGATATGGCAGAAAACATTTTGGGAAAAGAAGAAATTGCTCGTTAAGAGCAATTTCTTCTTTTCCCACAATGTTTTCCAAAGTCGTCTGCAACAAACTGGTCAAATGTCGTTTCTGTTTGGCAATGAGTTGAATGTTAACATTGGGACCGTTACACATATCCGTAGGGCTGTCATTAACTCTGGAGACATAATAACCAGTCCTTGTTCTGACCCCGAGGGCACCACTGAATAATGTTCATCATATTATAAAAGAAGCATTAGGATTCCATATGAAATCCCCCATTACCTTTCCCAATATCGTATGTGTTATTAAAACTCTACAGCCATAATGACGACGCATAGCTTTTTCTTCAAGGCTAGAGCCTAGCACAGATTTTATTTTTAAAATATTACATCGTAAATCAATGTACTTTTCCAGGATAGGTGTTTGTCATTTGGGTTTAACGTTTTGCAATTGTTGCATATGTTCAAAAGCTCTTCAATCGTGTTCAACCCATTACCAAACACTAACGACATTTGACCAGTTTGTTGCAAACGACTTTGGAAAACATTGTGGGAAAAGGAGGAATTTCTCTTTTTCCCACAATGTTTTCTACCCTATCAGAGGATTATTTTTCAATTTCATCACATTTTGAAAGGTCGTCTGTAAACTCTTTCAATTTGGGACATTCGAAAATATGGCGTTTGGGAAAGGGTTAAAGAAGACGCAAACCATTGTGGCAACTGGTAAAATGACCGGATTGTGCTCGTGATTTGATAATTGTTTTGCTTCCTGTACGCCAACGCGAGAATACATAATGGTCTTTAATACAAAGAACGAACTTCGCCATCCGGGAAGGAAGTTTTCCTAAACATACATTTTGGATACCTACTTTCGTAGCATCTGGACAATATCAAAAGACAATGATAACATTTTGGTGAAATTCCGTTTAATCCAACTCGTTTTCTACAAGAAACAAAACCAAACGCCTTTCTATTTTACCGAATGGTCTCTTGATTGTTTATTAATTGAGAAGTGTGCGTGGAACGTTTTGTCATTAGGAAAATTAATACCGGATTGGGATTGAGGCAAATTACACGATCCTATGACCTGGGTACCGCTTTACTAAACTTTAAGCTAAAACTGTGCGTAAGTTCAAAACAACATTCCTTCCTATTTCAATATTGGGTCAAACAATATTGCAAAGTAACAAATCATTGGAATCTTCTCGGAGAGACGATTCCAATGACGTGTCACTTTGCAATATTGCACTTTCATTTGAGATACTATCCATCCATATGAGTTTTGACTTACACAGCTGTTTTCCTAAAGCTGTTATGTTTTACGATCAAGGATGGTCCATTAGTTCTGACGATGTGCAGGTATTTCATCACACATGCCAACCGATCTCCCGTGAGCGAATTTTGCATTTCAATTATTTGTCACGAAGCACTCTTGATCGTAAAATATCATGGCACCGTTTCAAGCATGCGTACTCGAAAACTAAACATTTGTTTTCCGGTTTGTAGAAACCTAGTTAATTTCTGTTATTTGCAACAAACTATGATGGTCTAAGTGCATCATTGCCAGGAAATATCTTCGTAGTATTTTCATCTTTTCAAGCATACGTCTCGTACCATTAAGTACCCTGGTGCTCTAGTAAAGATATAAATATCATTTCTGACACAATACTCTACCACAATCCATTCTGACCGCTGTTTGATGTTTCATGCACTTGCGACTTACACTTCAATCAGCCACGATTTTCTTCAACAGCCACGGGTTGATTCCAAACATGAGCAACGTTGATCATTAGCAATGCAGAAATACAACGGTTGTGCATTGATAAAGGCCCAAAAACAAATGCTGTTGGTCTAATCAAGTTTGGGACGCAAACCAGAATATACCGTTTTGGTTAGCTAACTGCATGTCGGCATCACTACCGATTTTACCGTTAAGGTTATCCATTTATGTTACGGCGCTTCTTCAGCAAAATTGGTTGTCAGGAAAGATAAATTTCCCCATGCCATAAAAGTCATCCTTTCATGAAATATTTATTCTTCAAAATATTATACAAAAAATGGATCCGCGATAATGCACTGGTTAGCGTCGAGGACTAGAATTCAGCCAACTCGGGTTCGATCCGCGAAGGATCTATTTTACAATCGAGTGTCCTTGGACACATTTCTAGCCTAGAATACTGGTAGGTCCTCCAGGGAACATGTACCATCGATAGTACTCAAAAATGAGTGCTATACATTCATAGGAAGAATGTTTTTCGTGGCCTAGTGGTTAGAGTACAGAACTTGAAATCACATGGCCCCTCTCCACGTGGGTTCAAATCCTGAGAGGGATATGAATTTTCATGAGAGGCAGTCTCCCGACTGACTTACGGAACGCCGATGGTTCTACCCGCCTTGACCAGCCCTTATGGGCATTTGAGTATGGGGTCTTCTTCCATCATTAAGAGTCGGGCATTGCAACATAACTGAAATAATGTTGATGTGATGTAAAACCCATATATAAAAAAAAGAGCGTTTTCCCCCGGTATGTTTGTCGTCTGTTGATACTTTTCACCTAGACAAGACAAATAGTCCTTAATGAAGGGGTGGGTTAGACACAAACGTAGCGTGCTGTCCGTCTTTCACGGTACAGACGACATAAATGGCGCTGTTTTATACGCAATACTTGTCCTATTACAGCCAATATAACGGGTTTAACACGCAACATTCGTCTTTTTCATTGGTGTTCGACCAGATCAAATCAAATTACGAACGAGACAGCTCAAGCAAACAATGGGTGTAAAACATGATGAAGGTGAATGGCTTACCAAGCGGGGCAAAGACTTGGGGATATCTCTTTTATAGTTTGCAGTATTCATTAGATGATGACCCAAAAACATTCATAAACGGCAACACAGACTCTTTAGTTCGGTAAGAAATTCGAAGAAGCATTGTAAGGCTGTTGTAAATAGTTCAGTTTGCTTAAGTCATGCATTTAACACTGTGTGTAAAAAGTGTTAAAGTTACCGGTTACTTATACAATATTAACAATAATTATTTGGGGAAATTTAATTCCAAATGCTTAAGGAAACTAGGCAACATAACTGGCTGCTTTGTTTATCGCATCAAACCAAAGCTTTTCAAGTTATTTCACAATACACGACTTGGAAAGGACAGAGACACATGCGTACCACAAATCTGAACACATCGGGTTTATCCGATGAAAACGTGATTTCTCAGCTCACGGAAATACACGAGTAGTTCAGATTGGCGTATCACACATCCTACATACAAAGTTGTCCGTGTTGGAAAGTCAGCCTTCCACAGGACATTTGTAATAATTTAATCGCCAGTAAAAATTCCAGAAAATTTGAATGAAACAGATTGGGTTAGATATCGATATGTCACGGCTGTTACATGTCGGTCGGATTAGCCAATAAACTCGTATAGAATTAAGTGTTCTTTCAAATGTCATACAAAAGACCCAACAATTTGTCTCATCGTGATTTCTAAAGACTTCAAAAACAGAATAATAAAACTGATATATTCTGAAGAATATATTAATCTACTGTCTAATTGTTTTGGTTTTTACTTAGAAGCGCGAGTTTGTTTATTCCTTTCGAGTCAGAGACGGCTTTTCTTGATAAACATAATACTCCACTGCTATTAGAAATCGTAAAACATTTTCAAAAGTAAAATAAAAACAACGGTCCTTTGCTCTGTATTACATTTATGCAAATGAATATGAATTTGTAATGAATGAATGACAGAAAATAGATAATTAGTAATGAGTAAATGAAGTTAAAAATTAACAGCTTGTAATAAATGAGTAATATCAATTAATGAATTTGTATATGAACCATGTTAAAGGCTAATAAACGTAGGACCGATACATGTAAATGTATATATTATATTTTCGCCGATTTATTTAGCCCATTTCCAAACAATGACGACATTTGACCAGTTTGTTGCAAACGGCACTGGAAAACATTGTGAGAAAAGGAGAAATTGCTCGTGACGAGCAATGTTTCCTTTTCGCGCACTGTTTTCCGCCTTATTAGAAGATTACTTTCCAATTTCATCACATTTTGAAATGTCGTCTGCAAACTCTCTCAATTTGGTACAGTAGAAAATTTGGCGTTTGGTAAAGGGTTATGAATAAAGCAAAACAGTATCAGTCATCTTCGAGGTAGAGCCTTTACCAAACGCCAAATCTTCGATTGCCCCAAATTGAGAGAGTTTGCAGACGACAGTTAAAAATGTGATGAAATTGGAAAGTTATCTTCTGTTAGGGTAGAAAACATTGCGGGAAAAGGATAAATTGCTCGTCAGCAACAAAGTGGTTAATTGCCGTAACCGTTTGGTAATTGGTTTATCCCCTTCCCCAAATGAGAGACTTAGGTGCTTGTCCGAAATAATGGCAAAGGTCGAGAATAGAAATAAACCAAAGGAATTACATCGTCTCTTTAATGCTATTGAGGAGATGCCACTATATCGATGGTACGAATTGCTAGATAAGAACGATATTCCTCTTTAAATATCACAATGTTCTCATAAGATAGCTCTCACAGTATATAAGTCAAAGAAAGGTTGTATGTTTGGAGGATGAAGGGATTGCGTTTTCAAATCACCATCTCTGGATGATGTATGACTATTAAAGCTGACGAAGTAATTTCTGTGCAAAGAAAGATTGCTAATCGAGGCTACCCAAATCTTTCAAGCCTCATGCCATATCCTGCACACAAAAATCTCAATTTAAGACGACTATAAAAAACGTATCACATATAAACTCGAACAATTTCAATTTAAGACGACTATAAAAAAACGTATCACATATAAACAACATCTCTTACCGGAGAACGCGTGCCCAATTTCCTGCAGGGATCGACTAGATTTGCCAGGAATCCGTTAAGTTTTTGGTCCCATTTATTCCGAATAAGTTTTGTCATTAGATTTGTAACCGGTTAATTTGAGTTTCGAGTGCTCGTTTAATAGGTCGTTTCAATAAACTTTGTAAAATTAATCAAATTGATATACAATTTCCCTTTAATTAATTAATTAACCCTAATAAACATGCAATTACCGCTCAGGGTATACGAGTGAATCCTCTTTAACTCTTCATCAAACGTCAAATTTTGCGACTGTCCCAAATTGAAAGAGTTTGCAGACGGTATTTCAAAATGTAATGAACTGAAAATAATCTTCTGATGGGGCAGCAAACATTGTGGGAAAAGGAAAAAAATGTTCGTTACGAGCAATTTCTCCTTTTCCCACAATGTTTTCTAACGTCGTCTGCAACAAAGTGGTCAAATGTCGCTATTGTTTGGGAAAGGATTAAAAAACATTGATTAAAACGGGGGTTTGATGCAAGGGTGAGTTATTGTATGTTTGAGGGGAAAATGTTGGGTTTCTTCCATAAATCAGAAGATGCACCGCTATTTCATTCGAATTAAAAGATAATCTCCGAAGATTATACGAAAAACATCTTCAAAGCACGATATCATCTTTAAAGTGAAAACGAAGATATACAATGTAATGGTATTTCCTTGCTTCCACACAAAGCACAGCAAACAACATGCAAGTCGTTTACGAGAATTGATGAACTGATGAAGTTCGTCTACAAGGCTTCCTAACCTTGGGATCAATGTCGTATATTTGGAAATAAGTAAAGCTTTTGATCACGAAGCAAATTTCAAATCACGCTTTACCACTGTACCCATATAGCGCTGTTACCGACTTCATGCCCTTGCAAACTGGCTAAATCAAGACCAGCCGCCAAGTTAATCGGCGGCTGGCCTGTGATCTAACCTGTTTGCTACTCTGAGTTTCTTTTCTCATCAAATTTAAGCAGAAATTTACGGTTTTGAAAAGCAGACGACAAAAAAAATCTTTTTTTTAGGAAATTTCCCAGCATTCTTAGGGTTAGTCATATTGTGTCTTCTCTAAATGACTGATGAACATTGTGATTGAACGTAAATGGTAAGTTACCTATCTTAGTTGACAAGGGAAACTCATGGTTTTTCCATGACAGCATTTTAAGTGAAAAAGAGCGGACACTGTGCTAACAGGCTACATTCAATCTTGGCATTCCCTCACCATTGATTAACAATAGTCTTTCTTCGTCATCGACATAATATAAAAGCATTCATTAAGTGACGAGAGAGGTATAAACCATTAGTCATTCTTGAAAACAATGTTGATTTTGAACGGTGGAACAAGGTTTTGCTATTACAGGCTCGCATTTATTCGAATGATGAATTGGAATCTTTATATAGAATGTTCTTTTATCAGAAATAAACATGTAAACCCTTTTCTTCACATAAACATATGTGACGGGTCACCTTCAATCTCATAACAGGCGACAAAAATAAAACGAAACACCACCTTTTCCTGAAGATAGTAAGTAAAGACCTTTCGAAGTATTATGCAGTACATATAGTCATTTTAACCCTTTCCCAAACACAAAACTTTCGACTGTCCCAAATTGAAAGAGTTTGCAGACGACATTTCAAAATGTGATGAAATTGGATAACATTCTTCTGATAGGACAGAAAACATTGTGGGAAAAGGAAAATTGCTCGTTACGAGCAATGTCTCCTTTTCCCACACTGTTTTCTAAAGTCATCTGAAACCAAGTGGTCAAATGTCGTTATTGTTTGGGAAAGGGTTAAGAAGATGTAGTTGGGGAAGATGTCAAAAAAAAAGAAATAAAGAAGGGACCGATACGTGTAAATAGGCTGTTCCAAGTGTCGGCATGCTCATTTGTATTCCGTTATTGTATGCTTAACCCATATAGTGCTGGAACCGACTTCATGCTTATGCAAAAAGGTTAGATCACAGGCCAATCGCCAAGTAATTTGGCGACTGACCTGTGATCTAACGTGTTTGCTACTCTGATTATCTTACCTCATAAAAATTAAGCAGATATTTAAGGTTTAGGAAAGCAGATGAAACAAAAATCTATTTTTTGAAAATTACTAAGGCATTCTAAGGAGAAATCAGTCAATATTGGTCGCCCGTACATTGTAAAACTACTCCGTGCCCTTGTCCTATCCTGGATTCTAGTGACTATAAAGATAATCGTAACTCCTGGGTTTTGTAGACAACGGTCTATATAAACCCGATAATTCAATTCCAAAATATAGCAATCGGTGTCTGATCCTAAAGCATTAACAGGCGACACGTTTAACGTATGAGAAGTCGCACATTGTCATTGGTTTATGAGAGAAACCAGTATGGTAACATGGAAGTGCTCATTATGAGAAACATATTAGTTTGCCCGGGTGAATGTGTGTTTGATATTTTTTTATTCCTTGACAGCATAGGCGGTAAATGGAATTATGGAATACAAACGTTAGATGTAACATCAATATGTCGATCCATAGATCCAGGGGGCGAAAATTGGTTGTCTACCCAGGGCTTATGTTGTATAACTGATTACATCAACATTCAGTAAAACAGAGGTTGATATACAAGGGTTCTTTCTTTCTTTGTTACTTTAATGTTAAGGACTCATTCTGAAGCATTAACATACATATTTGAAGGGTAGCCTGCCAGTTATAAGCTATGGACAGGGTCTTACCAATGGACAACCCACAGTGAAACAATTAGCCGCCACCAGGAATCGTACCAGGACTGTCTGGTCAAAAGTCGACGATGATAAACACTCCATCACCACTACATTTTCAATGAAACGTGGCCTCACAAATAGGGCGACATTAATTAGATGGAGTGTCATCGGTGAATGAATAGCATTTATGAGAGACTCAGAGAAATGTTGCAAAGTCTGTGCATACATCATAACAGCAATTTCTCCTTTTCCCACAGTTTTCCAGAGTCGTCTGCAAGAAAGTGGCCAAATTTCATTATTGTTTAGTAATAGATTAAGTAAATTTCATTCTAACTATTTTCGGATTAACTTTGACACAGTTCTGACATGTCTCCTCTAAAGTGTTATCGCTTTATCAGTTATTGACTATATCTCTGGTGCAAACCAGTACAATGCCAAGAGTATACCAAATTCGCGAGCAAATCAGAAGAATACCGAAAACAAAACTTTGGTCCTTTAATTTCAGATATTCATGTTATTTCCTGTTTTCAAAAGACGTGTGTGTTTTGCACATAGCCTTGATGTAAGCAAGGTACCGATATCATCGATTCACCCTTTGTACTGATACTGTTGATGTATTGCAGTACTACTTTTTACGAAAACTCTTGATGGTTTAATGAGTGTTAATCTTGCGTTGGAAATGTTAAACCGTCTGTGAACATGTAACTGAAAAACGTAGTAAAAATGGGGACAGACCTACGTAATTCAAAAATCACAGGCAAATTGTTCCGAGTGAAAACAGTTCATTAAAAGAAAAGGCATAAGTTATCCATGGCATGCAGACTGCAGAACCAGGCTATGCTCGTTCCATTGCTCTTTGTAAAAAAAACACACAAGAGAAAAGGTCAGTAAGAACGGGAACAGTGTTTTATTTCGACATACAGACAACTAGATACACAACACACAGGTACAGGCAACAAACAGGCATGCACATACACAAGTAGTCAGCTGGCTTGCAATGCCAATTTGACCCATAGACTAAAATCGGAATACGTGACTGGATCAAATTTAAACTAGAAGCAGATGACACACGCAAAGCAGTATAATGGATTGTCTCCGCCATATTTGGTACAATAATTGTGACAAAAGTAGAAATTGATTGTTTAAAAGTCGTCTTCTACAGATGCGTCTAAAGGATCGACATAGAGAGTGGTGATTTAACCCTTTACCAAACAATAACGACATTTAACCACTGTGTTGCAGACGACTCTGGGAAACATTGTGGGAAAAGGAGATATTGCTCTAAACGAGCAATTTCTCCTTTTCCCACGATGTTTTCTGCCCTATTAAAAGATAATTTTATCACATTTTGAAATGTCGTCTGCAAACTCTTTGAATTTTGGACAGTCAAAAATTTGGCATTTGGTAAAGGGTTAAAGAGTTTCTATAAGTGTTAGTAATTTTTTATTAAATACAACACCAATAGCTGTCCATACAGGAGGACTGATACACTTACACCACACACACTGCAAAAGGTGAAATAGTCACGTACCTGAAAAGAGAACCGAAAAAGATGAGTTAAAATACAAATAAACTCATTGCAAAAGGCAAGTTCTACTTTTGCCACATTGATCTACAATGATCTATGACATTAGTGTGTCTTTGTGAAGAATTATTCTTAGCCATATCGGAAAACTCCGTTTCGCATTACGCAGCTCAAGCCTAAATTAAGTTAGCCCTAAGATAAACGACAAAGATGCTGAGCTCAGATTACTTTTGGAGAAACAAATACATGAAATTAATAACCAACAAGCGGATTGGGCGTAAATCAAGTGGAGAGTCTGTTGAACTGGTATTTTAAGTGATTCGCCTACGTGGGAGATAATGACTGGTCCAGTCCATGAAAACTTTAACCACTTACCAAACGCCAAATTGACGCATTGAGGATGTTCGGTAGAAATCATTGTGACAAAAGGGGGTAAATCACTCAATATAAACAAGTTATCCTTTTGTCGAAGTGATTATGAATGATCATGCAATGAAAGCGTCAAAATGGGATGTTATAAAGTGATAACCTATTTATAATATGTACATATAGTTTCAGTGTTGTAGTGTTCCACGTAACTTAAACAGCTAAATCTCTATTTACCCATTACCAAACAATAACGACATTTAACCAGATTGTTGCAGATGATTCGGCAAAAACATCGTGGAAAAAGGAAGTTTTCTGTCCTATCAAAAGATTATTTTTCAATTTCATCACACTTTGAAATTACATCTGCAAACTCTTTCAATTTGGGACAGTTGAAAATTTGGCGTTTAGTAAAGGGTTAAACACGAAACGGACTCATAAACACCTGTGTCACACCGATAGAAATTCGAATTGTGTTTATTTAGTATGAGTTAACATCACCTCAACTGTACTGCAGTAATAATGCGATACCCGGCTCATAGTGATAGAGGATAGCTCCAAACTTGACCTCGAGGGTAAGTAAAGCTTAGAAAAAGCATCTGTATTCCGTGAGTCAACAACTGCGACATTACGTCTTGCGAAAATGAAAATGTCACCACCTGAATTTGAATCAACATGCAGATGGGCAATGTGGTTTTTACCCTTTCAGTGCTGGAACCGACTTTATGCTTGAGCAAAAGGTTTAGGTCACGCCAGCCGCCAAATAAATTGGCGGCTGGCCTACGATCTAACATGTTTGCTACTTTGATTATAACAAATCTTTCTTCAACAAAATTAAGCAGGCATTTGAAGTTTTTGAAGGCAGACGACACACTCATCTATTTTTACAAAACTACCCAGTATTCTAATGGTTAAGATCTATACTCTGATCACAAGGCCATTGGAACCCCGAGGATAAAGCCACTGCTAAAGTCTTCCAATGAGACCATTTACAACATACAACGTCCAAGATAAATTGATTGTCCCTTTTCTTATAATATCTTAAAAAAAAATAATAAAGGCTCCGTTAGTTACCCCCTCCCTTCAGAACATAGAACCAATGTCTCATGTTTCAATTCGACATACGAGATAAATTATTTTATTTACGGCGAAATCATAAAAACAATTCTTAGTCTGCTCAACAAAAACAGTTAGCTTTGATTGATTTATACATGGCCCTAAAACATGGTCTAGAATAATTGAACCGTCTCGCCAATATATTTCTTCAGTTTGCAATACAGATCCCTATAGAAGGAAAAGTTTAATTATGATTTACGCACAATTTAGTATCCACATAACACGAAATGTCATCCAAGAATGACAAATGCACCTCATAGAACTTGTTTAATACAGCTAAATTTAAAAACTGTGTGTAGTTATGCCAGAAACTCAGCGGTTTATGGTTTCTGATATAATACACCGGTTTTCAATGAAGTATGAATGGACACGACCGTGCATCTATGGCGATAAAAGAAGTATGCATATCTTTGAAAAATAACCTGCAGGACTAATCCAGAACCTTTACAATATGAAAATCACTATTTCAGAGCAAGACCTAAGTAAGTAATTCATATTTGTGTGTCTTGCATTGAATCCTCCAACCTAAGGTTTCAGTGTAGTTCTCATTAAAACTCGCAAAATAAAGTTGCAAAATAAAGATCCCTAATCGGTAACAGATTCAACTTGAAATGCACGGGTCCCGAATTATACATCCAGATCGAGTTATACACCCAGATCGGCCAATTTTCTCTCAGATGTATTATAAAGTCAATGCAACATGATTTTGCCCTCTCTCACCACTAATCAATGATATCCAGAAAGCATGACTGGAAAGCATAGTGTGGAGTACTGCGCTGAAATACCAGACACATATAGGTGTGCTGAAGACATGTCTCTTGCAGATTGTATTTATCCAAAATATAAAATGTGTAAAAATAATCTGATAATTAAGTCACCTTTGTTCTTTTCTCAAGAACAGTTGTTTAGTAATTAACCCTTATTGTGCTGGAAACAACTTTATGCTTATGCAAACAGCTTAGATACAGGCCAGCCGCCAAGTAAATTGGCAACTGGCCTGTGATCTAACCTCTGTTCTACTCTGGGTATCTTTGCTCAACAAAATTAAAGAGATATTTAAGCTTTTGGAAAGCAGATGACACAAAAATTTATTTTTTGAAAATTACCCAGCATTCTAAGGGTTAATGGTGAAAGCAGAGTGTTAACTATTTACATTGCCTAAAGCTAGCAAGCATTAGATCAGGATTTAAAATGTTATATCTAAACCCATAAAATGATTGCATCAAATAGTTCTTTGGATTTTCTTCAAAACAAAAGCAACAGCAGACAACAAGTAAAATGAATGAAAAACACATTTTCTTCAGAGATTGGGTAGCAAATAATAGACATATTTTCTGCCCATCCGTATTGTTCGAATTTACAAGTTAAAAATAAAGCACCTCATAAAAAAGCAATAAACATACAACAAGGAAATAAGTGAGTGCACTTTATTACCCCTAACACAGGAGTGATGGCAATTAATTTCCTATAGACATCACCAATAAAATTCTTTAAAGTTTGAACTAATGTCAATAACGCACGAATAACCATTATATGGGAATAATGTAAGAAAAAAGGATTTCCACAGAAGTAATTTAGAAACGTAATTAGTGTCCCTATGATTATAACATCAATAGGTTTTAAACGTAACAGAGTTGCTCCTTCCTTTATTCCAAATTGGAATTAGTGACTTGTCAAAATGAAAACATTGGCCCTAACTTATTCCATATAGTAATTGGTTAAAATTAACAGAAAAAGCTAGTAACAAAAATACCATACACAAACCATTTAAGAGCTATGGTAGAAAACATTGTGACAATATAATAAATTGCTCCAAAGCAGAACCTCATCCTTTGACCACAGTGGTTTCTCAAAGCAACTTCTGTAGCTGAAGTTTCAAAGTGAGGAATCTAATAACAACAACAGTTTTAAACTAAATGAATGACTTTTTTTCATAGATTTTGATACACCACTGTGAAAAAATAGAAAAATTGCATATCATATGTCATTCATGATGATTCCTTGTATCCTCCTACTGTAGACAAGATCAAACAAGTATACCCTGTATATGAACTGATCATTTTACAAAGTGTTAACTAACCCTTTACAAAACACCAAATTTTATACTGTCCCAAATTGAGAGATTTTGAAGACAACGTTTAAAAATGTGATGAAATTGGAAAATAATCTTCTGAAGGGACAGAAAACATTGTGGGCATTTTGAGCAATTTTTCCTTTTCCCACAATGATTTTCAGAGTCGTCTGCAACAAAGTGTTAAATGTCATTATTGTTTGATAATGGATTAAATGTTCACTACAGACTTATTCTCTGAAAGAACCATTCTCTCTGTAACCAGTACCAATTAGTTCAACTGAAACAATCAATTCAAAACAATGCATCAATGATTTATAATAACAATGCATTACACAAAGTAGGACCTTCACACTCACCTATTGTTACACACATGTTTCTTATGCCACTATGCATTTGACTTGAATGCCATTAATGTTTTGCAAATAGCAATCTGTTTGTTTTTTGTGGAACATTAATTTAATTAATTCTCAATGCACACAATTAATTCACTCTTGGGTAATAGCCTCATTGCCTGCAGACATCCATTCCCAATTCTTCTGCAGTGAACAACATCAATAACAAACACGGATTAAAATTCCATTAATTCTGTTATCTAATTTAATGTTTAACCAGCACAGTGTTGCATTCAAACATATTTAGAATCCAAGAAACAAATTAGACCTTTGTTCAGAATGGAATGGAAACACAGACATTGTGAGGGTATTGAACACCACTTTACATAATAACAATTTGGTGTTGTCATAAATTGCTAATTACTTACAATAACAAATAGAATCCCTCTTTTATATGACAACATAACTCTAATACAATTAAAAAAATATTGCTTAACCCTTTCCCAAACAATAACGACATTTGACCACTTTGTTGCAGACGACTTTAGAAAGCATTGTGTGAAAAGGAGAAGTTGCTCGCAACGAGCAATTTTTCCTTTACCCACAATGTTTTCTGCCCTATTAGAAGATTATTTTCAAATTTCATAACATTTTAAAATGTCTTCTGCAAACTCTTTCAATTTGGGACAGTTGAACATTTGTTGTTTGGGAAAGGGTTAAGAAAGGGAGTTTGCTTATGATTCGTCTTTTTCTAGATGAAATTGCGATAAACATCTGGATCAGATTTGGTATATATATCAGGGCCGTTTAGTACAGACATAAACGCAACCAAATCAATTCAACAAGTCTGTGGAAAATTCTTCTAACATCGCCATCACCATACACAATTCAAACTTATGTCAACAGGGGAGTCAATGGCACAATAAACATCATTGCATTAATAGGTCTATATATCTAAGCATTATGAAGACATGTATTAAGATCAATTGTTGCATTTTTACAGGACAATGTTGCAGGAAAATGTTTGTTCAACATTCTTTGTCCATCCATTGCTAGCCTTTGAAACTAGCTGAAGGAGAGTTTAAAGCAGAGAATTTCAAGAAGAAAGGAGTGTCGCAATTGCACAGGAAAACATTTTCAACGTTTAAACAATGTATGATACAGAATGGCATTCCATAGATGAAGCTTGCAAGCACAAGGTACATAAGTATCCAATCAAGGACACCATGTATTATATTAGAGAAAAGGGAAAGATGATTCTCAGTTATCTAAGAATAATATGGGAGATGAAAACAGATAAGACCACAATAAGATAGAAAATTCCATAGGCAAAGAGAGGGTTTAGTAATAAGCCTTTGCACGTGGCAGTCTTAAGGCAAAACAAGGCAATTGAACAAAACATGTCAATTGTATATGTGTCTAACTGCAGGACACAAGGCCTCATGCAGGAAAGCAATCAGTGGCTTAGCCCTTAGAATGGTGGGTAATTTTCTAAAAATAGATTTGGGTGCATTTTGCTTTCCAAAACCTTAAATATCTGCTTAATTTTGATGGGAATAAATACTCATAGTAGCAAACACGTAAGATCAACATTTACTTGGCAGCTGGCCTGATCTTACTTGTCTGCACATGAAGTCGTTTCCAGCACTATAAAGGTTAGATAAGGTTATTGAGCATAGGTACTCATACTAACTAGCATAATTTGTCTTCAATACAAGGTATGCAAGGTTTTACTCTAAGCAATGGAATGTTGTTAAATGCAATAAACTTACGAAAATCCAAATACTAAAGATACCTGTCAGCAGAATCTGAATGTATATTGACTATGTTTCTGTAAACACTTACTGCACTTCTGTTAAAAAGTGTATCTGTGTTGAATAAGATTTTGAGAAATATTTTAAAGTGATGTGAATGTTGTTAAATGCAATTAAACATTGAACACAATGTTTTAATTGCTTTGTCAGCCATGTCTTTACACTACATGGCTTGATTTCTACAGCTCATTGACATTTTGTAGCCCAAAGAATTTTGGTAAAATGCTTAATTGTAAATCAATTCAACTCTACACTTCCACATTTCTTTGTCCTATTCAAAGTATTACCACCTAAGGCTAAATGTTTGCATCTTGCAGCAGATGATTTTCAAAAAGCATTGTGACAAAAGGAGAACAACAGAACTGAAAGGTTTTCAACATGTTTACAAAAAACAGGTGGTAAAAAGTTAGGCATTATGTAAAACAATTTGAAACGGCAAAACACTCTTTTTCCTATAAAGTAAAATGGTTATGAAATCACTTAAAAGGCATAAACACAACATGTACATTATAAGAATATTCATGGTTGCATCATTGCTTTAAGCTTCGTCCTATGCACCACAATGTGTTGGAAGTTGCTTAAATTAAGAAATTGTGTTCTTGAAAGTAAAAAAATACTTTAATTACCATAAGACTTCCTTCTAAAATATTGCAATAAAAAGCTAATTTGCAAAAAGGCTTTGTACCAAGCAACTAATATGAGAGATGAGAACGTTTGACATTTGCATAAAAAACTGTACCTTTATTACTTAAAAATGAGTTTCTTTCCTTCAGACTTATCTTAAGATAATTCAAGGCAAGTTGGAACAAATTCTCTGTCATTACAGAATAGTTCCAACAAGTAATGCTTCCTTATTGTCTAGAGCAGTCTCCAAGTCTCCAATCAAGCTACGAGCCACTGCCAAATTTAATAGGATAATTGAATTTGCACATCTGAGGTGAATTTTATTGTTTATTTTTAAACCATCTGCTGCACTAAAATGTGCCCTTAAGCACCTTCAGAAAATTTCTGAAGGTTATTTCCGCTAGACCTACCCTTGTATTGGTATAACCATGGCACTTTGGGGGACTAAAGCATGTTCTTTACAGAAATGAAATACTGACCCTATCCCAAACACCAAATTTTCAACTGTCCCAAATTGAAAGAGTTTGCAGATGACATTTCAAAATGTGAAAAAATTGAAAAGCAGTCTTCTGATAGGGCAGAAAATATTGTGGGAAAAGGAGAAATTGCTCGTAAAGAGCAATTTCTCCTTTTCACACAATGTTTTCCAGAGTCGCTTGCAACAAACTGGTCATATGTCGTCATTGTTTGGTAATGGGTTAAAAAGTCTTGCATTAACCCTTCATATACTTATTCTGCTTCGCCTATTACAGAACATAAAGGATTGATAGGTAATTAGATAGCGTTATATCAAAGGTCTTCACTGGAAAACAATTCAAACTGAGGGAAAAGTTCAATTCCCATGATTTTTCTAAGTTTCACTTCCTCAAATTTTAAAGAGTTTATGAATTTTGATTGATATCTAGTTTGAAAACGCTTTCACCAACAGATAAGCAAATAAAACCCTTTAAAGAAGATCATTTGATAGCATAAGACATGTCTCCTTTTCACCCTAATTGAAAAGAATATTTGGCAACATACAAGGAAGTCCTGTGAGTTCTTGGTAAAGACTTTTCATTAAGTATCTATTCATATAGTCTTAGTTTGAAGGTGTTTCAGTGAAAAACTTGAGAAACCTCCAACGAACCAATAAACTGTTTCTTAGGTCTCTGAAGTCACTTTGAAAAGGAGGGACTTTCATTTTAAGGGGGCCATTCTATTCTTGCAACATTGGTTACTTCCTGCAAACAACATGTTTATATAGGTTTTTTGTTTTTTGATGTCATACAAAAGAAGCTAAAGTCATTTTTTCAGTTTGAAATGCTATATATCAATTATGTATTTCTTATGCTTTTCTACTTTGTTTTCAGTAACTTTACGGTACTTATTTCAGTTGTCCTCAAGTTGTCAGTCTAACCTGATTTGTTGAAGATGGCAGAATATCTCTTCAGACCTAATATTCTCGATCAGTCAGTTGGGTAGAGTTATCAACCATTTGGTCACGACATTTTTGCTAATGAAATTCTAAATGTTACCAAGCCAGTCATCTCCAGAGGGACTATACAGTTACAAGCTAAATGGCTACTACCACCAGGTTTGGGTATCCCCCTCAAAATAAACTTGGTTGATCTAAACTGTAACAGTGTGCACTGAATCATTCGGACTAGCTCTGTTCCTCAAACGACAGGGTCAATATACCTTCTCATGGGCTAAGGTGTCCAGCACAAAACAATGCATACAAATTAATATCATTCAGGCTTTTTTTTCATCCCTATAGCTCTAAAGATAAATTGATAGAAGCCTGATTTATCAGTTGGGCTGCAGACAGGGATACAATATTCCCATTATTTCCCCCAAGGCACCCACAGTTTCTATATCTGATTCATTCATCAATTATCCAAATGTTTTCATAAGGATTGCCTTACGCTTTCTTTCAAGACGTGTTGAAATTGTTAGTGCTTGATTTACAAAAGTATTTTTTTTCACCTCTGTAAAGGAATGATGGGTTCATTTTGAAATAAGCCATTTGAGTGCTCTGTTGGCCACTGCTCATATATGTCCACATAAAGGGAGAAAAGCTTGATTGCTATGTACTGCTAAACAACACTCAACCCTTCACATCTGTGATTGACTCAGATTTGTACCAAAGTAAGTCATCTTATTGTCCTAGTATTGTGACCATTACCCATGTGTCAAAATTTAGTGAAGAAAGCTTGATAGTTTTACTACGAGAAAACTTACTCCATCACGTATGTAAAGGACTAAATTTTGTATTACATAAACCCATCTTAACATCTGTTTCCTCTTCTACATGTAAATAGTTGGTGGTCAAATAACATGCGAAAAGTCAAAGAGTCACGAGCAATTTCTACTTTTATCACAATGTTTTCCAGAGTCGCCTGCAACAAACCCCGGTCAAATGTTGTTATTGTTGGTAAATGGATCAAGAAAAAACTGGGCCACTCTAAAGAACTAAAAACAACAATGGTTGTGGTGGCTTAATTCCCTATGTTGAAATCTTGGTTGTAAATATAGAGACAGAAATATGACCAAAAATCAACTTCAATGTCAAAAAAGAAGAGTAATGTTTTGAATATAGAAAGTATATGAACTTCCACGACAATACGAATGTCAAATAAAAAATGTGGGCAATCCAATTAAAGCCCAAGACAAACACTGTTCTACTGACATAACTACTACAAGAAGCATGGAAAAGACATCTTTATTGGCTTCAGACCGCATTTGTGTTCTTGAAGATGACTTTTGAACCATCAATCAAATTATTCCTGTATTTTATGTGTCTGGTGCAGACGAACATTGAAACAATGTTTGTACTACATGGGGTGAACAGTGCAATGCTTCCATGATGGCAGGATTTGTTACAGTAGTGCTATCATATTGCTTCCAATGGGTTACACATGATTCAGGATCAAAATACCAACCATTTATGAATTGCTATGTGCGATTTACCATGTTCGATAGGACAGCAGTCTTACTTGTCTGATATGATGCAATACAATACATTCTTTGTCTGATTAATGATTTCTGATGTACATCAAATGCTTTGCAATTTACAGTGTATATTAGGAAGTTTGACAAATTTCATGCATCATTTACGTACTTTTGATAAAAATGGGTTGATCTCAATCAAAAGTGCCAACACATGATTAAAACCCAATTTAAACAGGGCCCAGGCGTTGTTTGACATGGGATAACAATTGGCTGATTAATTTGAGAGATGCTGTTACATATCTCAGCCCTTTACGATATAGGGTATTATATCTGATCTATGATACATGTTTATGTTACACATTCACCATACAATTGTATACCATCCAATACATTCATTCAGTCTGATACAACCTGATGTGATCTGATGGGTTACGGTCCTATTTGGAATCTGATTGGTTACGATACAAAGGATATACACTGCTTTCCGAAACTCATACAATAGCACTTCTGTACTAGTGAACGCTTTCGATGTGAGATTAAGAAAGCAATTTTTGCTAGGAACAAATACTATGTAGTGTTGGTGAGTAAATGTCATAAACACAAATAATGGTACTGCCTGCCATATTGTATTGTTGTTACAGCAAAAACAACGTCATGTTAACCATTTCCCAAACAATAACAACATTTGACCACTTTGTTGCAGACGACCTTAGAAGACATTGTTGGAAAAGGGGAATTGCTCGTAACAAGTAATTTTGCTCGTTATGAGCAATTTTTCCTTTTGCCACAATGTTTTCTGCCCTATCTGAAGATTATTTCCCAATTTCATCACCTTTTGAAATGTCGTCTGCAAACTCTTTCAATTTGGGACAGTCAAAAATGTGTTGTTTGGGAAAGGGTTAACGGTACATATTTTGGTATATCTATGTAGTAACAGGGACTGAAAATTCCCAGTTTACTTTGTTAACACTATATTAAATTGTGATATAGTTCTGTAACAATTTGTGTTGGTAATGCTGAAATATTTACCCATGAAGGATTTGCAAAATTCATCGGCAGCCCAACCAAACCACATGAGATATATCTGTGGTTTCTCTTTAATGTTCATTTGATTGCCGAAAGGGATTTTGAAATCTGAAACTCTTAATCTACTCTTTTAGGTTTATCTGTATAGAAAACAAAACACCTGCCATTTATCCGTTTTAACCATTAAAGACTGATATGTTGATTACCATGTAGAGTATACCTGTGAAGTCTCCGCAAGATAGGGCTTTGATAACCCTACGACTGACTGAACCTTGGGAAAAAGCTTAATCCAAAGGTTCATGGATCAATCAAAGGGAAACAACTTCTATGATAGGCCAAACTTTTAAGGTGTAGAAGTGATCTTTCCTCAATCAATAATATCACACTTCCACTTCATCTGTTTAGTCCAACCTCTGTGCATCGACAGATTGTATTTAACAATGAAAATAAGGCAAAAAAGGACTATTTTTCTTATCATAACTGTCTCAGGTATGGAAGGTTTGATGAACAATAAAAACCTCTTCTTCTACAAACTTTGCAGTAAAGAATGCCACAAATGCCCACATATACACAGCCAACAGCCCCCCCCCCCACCCCCCTCACCATATCTTGTTCACATGAGATTAAATACAACCATGCTAATGAGGACATGTTAAAGGTCCATACAGCTTTAAAAATTCTTACAAATACATAAACCTGAATCAAGCCAATTTACAATATACATGTAACTTACATTTACCACAACATTTAAGATTAACCAATATGCTAAAGGGGGATAATTTGGGTATGAACCACTGTCAGAAAAATGTGTTCATTCAGAGTTACATATCTTTTACAATCAGCCGTTTTACCAAAAGCATTGACAAAAAAAATCAATTCAAATCCTCGTAATGGAAAGAAGGTATTGTTGGAAAAGTATGCAGCGTAGTTCTATAGAGGACAAGTTAGGGTGCATTGAAATGTTCACCAAATAGAAGTCATGTACTGGTGGATAAAGGAAAGCTGTAGGAGTCACAGGCTTAGTTAGGCCTTGAACCTGTACCAAACGGTACAAACCTGTACCAAACGGTACAACCTATTACCAACAATGACCAGTCTGTTGCAGACGACTCTAAAAAACATGCCTACAAGGTTTTCTGCTCTATCTGAAGAATATTTTTCAATTTCATCACATTTTCGAAATGTCATCTGCAAACTCTTTCAATTGAGGACAGTCAAAAATTTGTTGTTTGGGATAGGCATAAGGTAAACATCATATAACAAATAGTAGGTTACATTATACACAATCAATATGGTGACCACTTAAAGAGGATATGTAACTCCTATAGATCTATGTAAAAGAATGATAGGGCTTTAACTCTATCACCTGCAGATGTCATTTTTCTATTTAAAGCAGACGACTTTAGAAAATCTATGTTAACATGTGAAAAACATTTCTGTTCTGCTGTAGTGAGTGATATGTGAATAGATTGAGAAAGCATTGTGGCAGAAGGAGAAATTGCTTGTGACATTTGGTAATTTTTCATTTTGCCACAATGCTTTTTGAAAGTTGTCTGCTGCAAGACTAAAAAATTTAGCGTTAGGTGGTAATATGTTAAGCTATCTTAATACTCAAGTCAAGCAATTAAGAAAGCTACTTCTACTTTTATAACTGCCTCATTGCCTTACAGATAATCATTAAACCTAACAGTGCTGGAACCGACTTCATGCTTATGCAAACAGGTCAATCTGAACACATTGGGTTTATCCAATGAAAACACCTCTGAAATAATAGGGATGACGCCATATTGTTTCCCGCGAGAATGACGTCACTTTACTTTCGTTTTTAAAAATAGATCTTAAATGTGAAATCTAAAAAGTCGTTAAATTTGATTGAGGAAACAACTATACATGTCACAACAACAATTTCGCCATTTGGTATGAGTTACTGATAAAAAATGATTAAAAAGGATGTCCAACACTTCCATACACATTGAACTACTTACCTTGCACGCTTAGAAAATGTGTTAATTGCCGGATGCCGATTTACCCGAAAAATTTTAACCCTTCATTTACATCCGAGGTGTATTTCACAGCTCACGGAAATGCCCGAGTAGTTCCGATTGGCAAACAGGTTAGATCCAGACCAGCCGTTAAATAAATTGGCAACTGGCCTGTGATCTAATCTGTTTGCTACTCTTAGTATCTTTCCTCATCAAAGTTAAGCAGATATTTAAGGTTTTGGAAAGCAGACGACGCAAAAAACACAAAAATCTATTTTTAGAAAATGTCCCAGCATTCGAGGGGTTAAACAAGAGTGACTGAAGTAGACCATTGATTCACTTCTAAATCCCTGTTCATAACAGTTTGGTAAAGAAAATAGGCCATGTATCTTGCAGATATAGAAAAATGTTATTACATTTATTTTTTAAACAATGACCCTTAACATGATTGCATAAGCATAAAGTCGGTTACAGCATTACAAGGGCTAACTTCCAAATTTCTTCACAAGACAATCCCAAGAGCACACAACTAACAAGTAGATAAATCAAAACGTCATCTTCATGACAGATCAATCTCTATTGGAAAAGGAATCCAGTTATCATTTGAAGAGTGAAAGTGATACTGTTCATTTACAAGAGATTTTGAATCCCTTAGTTCATGTGCTAACTCATTTAAATGTTAATTTTAGGGAAAGAATTGTTACAAACAATAAAGTTCTTAATCAGTTAGCACAGTACATGTAAACACCACGTTTTTGCTTCTTGCAGCAGACAACTTTCAAAAAGCATTGTGGCAAGATGCCACAATGCTTTTTCAATCTCTTCACACATCACTACAGCAGAGCTGAGAGGTTTTTCACATGTGTACAAAGCTTTTCTTAAGTCATCTGTTACAAGTAAACAAATTTAATGTCATCTGCAGATGGTTACAAAGAGTTATTCCCTCACTCATCTAAATTTGGGAATCAATGTTCAAACAAGATAACGTCCCTTATCGGGTTATGCAAGGAAACCAGTACATGTTTTGTATATATATTCATATCTCCTTTAATCTTCCATTTTATGAATTTTTGACCAGCAATTGAACTCATTTCCCAATATGAAAAATTGTAACTTATGTCCAAATTGAAAGCAACAACAAATATCAAAATATAAAATGAAAAAGAAATATGTCAATCATATTCAGTAGAAACCACTATAACAAAGGAATTTAATCCCACCATTATTTGTAAACTGACATTTGTATTAAAGAACTGAAAGGTGCAAAATGTTGTTTCACATTTTTATTGTTTTTTTTAATATTAGAAGTTTTCAGAATTTCTAAAATGAAGAAATTCAAAATGTTCTCAAATTAAGAAAAAAGATGGTTGAAATCTCCTTTGAAATATGTGTTAACCCTTTCCCAAACAACAAATTATCGACTGTCCCAAATTGAAAGAGTTTGCAGATGACATTTCAAAATGTGATGAAATTGGAAAATAATATTCTGATATGGCACAAAACAATGTGGAAAAAGGATAAATTGCTCGTTACAAGCAATTTCTCCTTTTCCCACAATGTTTTCTAAAGTCGTCTGCAACAAAGTGGTCAAATGTCGTTACTGTTTGGGAAAGGGTTAATCATTTACAACGCTGTCTCTTAGAAACACACTTTGAAACCATAAGAGGGAGTCAGTCATAATGTGAGTATGATGGGAGATGTGCAGGTGACAAATAAATGACACCTCTATATCGTAAAGGAAATATAAATCCATCACACTGCCCGCTCTTTCTGTAATAAAATGAATAAATTTTATCAATCATCCCATAAAAAACATAACAGATATAGCTATCATTGCCGACATTTCAGCTGCATTGTCACATTCAAAGAGTATATTAATTTTGTATATTATATAGATTTTGCATCACTTTAACACTATCTTACTATGTTGCAATGCCTGGTTCGTAATGATGGAAGAAGACTTCAATCCTGACTACCCAATGGGGCTATAGTCAAGCCAGGTAGAAATATTCACATTCTGTCAGTCAACAGGGAAAATTCTTCTTATGAAAATCTAAATGCAGTGAGCAGGATTTGCTCCTATTAGAGGAGCCATGTGATTTCATGTACTTAAGAGACCCTCATTCAAAGAGTGAGAATGATCCAACATTACACTGGCAAAAAATCTATGTAAAACAATGAAACAGTTTCATTATGAAGAGAGAGATATTTTTCTTCTCGATTTTGGAATCTATAGTTAAAAAGATATGCATGAGAAACAACCAAGGGGTACTATACAACTTTTCTTTGTTTGTAATTTTGAACAAACATCAGTAATATGACTTAATAGTTATTGCCTGCTGTCGCTTTGAAAGAAGACCTGAGTCAAGCAGTCAAATATAAAGACTTGGGTTAAAGAAGGGAAATATTTAAATGCAGTGAGGATTATCACTTTTTATTCACTTCTAAAAAGTATATAAAGTTCTAACAATATACACATGTAACACACTATTTTACCAGAGAGCTCTGTAACAACCCTAAATGTAATAAAACAAGAAATGTAATAATCGTTTCAATTCCTGTTTAATTATAATTCCCGTTGACACAGGCAACAGGAAATGTAATAAAATCTAAAATGTAATAAGTTTTGATAAAAGGATTGGACCAAACTGGCATTTGCACAGGCTCATCCTTTCACTCTATTGTTTATGCTTAACATAAAAATCTGCTTGGTTTCTAATACCGTCTGACCCAAAGTGATTTATTTCAAAACCTGTAATCGTGCTGTGGGATACTGTAAAGCATTTTCGATCAAGGTTTACTGTATGTAGATACCCAATGCAATATCTTTTAAGAGTTATGAAAGCTTAAATATTGATATCAACAAACAAAATAATATCACAAACCAAAGTCTGTCTCAGCCACAGCCACTTTTTGGACACTTTACCACAATTGTTCAGTCAGTGGTCCACATAGAAAACGAATAAGAAATAATGTCATTGATTTGATGGACTTTCAAAATGGGGATTCATATTATCCAAACTGAGTCAGAAATCTGGACGCCTATTTCGAGTGGAATTCACATAAAACAAAACTGAATCTCGCTCATTTGGTTCTGAATAAGAGTTGAGAATTTCTGCCTAGAGTGTTTCCTTTTTATTAGATCTGACAGCAATAAAACATAATTATTGAACTGAAGTTCAGACGATCTTATGATCTATAAAGCACAATCACTGTTTTCTGTATATCCCCATTACACTAAGTTACAATCGCAGAGCACGATGAGAATTTTGAGTTATCAGTTCTAATAACCCTTTACCAAACGCCAAATTTTCTACTGTCACAAGTCGAAAGAGTTTGCAGACGGCATTTTAAGATGTGATGAGATTGGAAAGTAATCTTCTGATAGAGTAGAAAACATTGTGGGAAAAGGAGAAATTGCTCATTAAGAGCAATTTCTCCTTTTCCCACATTGTTTTTCAGAGTCGTCTGTGACAAAGTGGTAAAATGTTGTTATTATTTGGAAATGGGATAAACTAATTCCCCCATGGATATGTTTGTGGTTGTTCTGATTCAAAAGCAACAAATACAACATTTACAAGATAAAAACAATTACATGAACCTTGGCATCTTGGATAGGCGTGCCAAACCATAGTGATATTGTTAGGAGCTGCTTACTTCCAGCATAGTTTTTTTTTGTCACAATAATTATGTCTTGAGTTAACCCATTACCAAACAATAACAACATTTGACCAGCTTGTTGCAAACAACTCTAGAAAACATTATGGGAAAGGAAGAAATTGCTATAAACAAGCAATTTCTCATTTTCCCAAAATGTTTTCTGCCTTAATAGAAATTTATTTTTCACTTTCATCACATTTAGAAATTTTGTCTGCAATTTCTTTCAATTTGGAACAGTGGAAAATTGTGCGATTGTTAAAGGGTTAAATACTTAAGGTGTTTGAAATTGCGTTTTAAAAAAGGAATGGGTAAGGTATAATATGGACTGATGCCATAAACTGAAGATTTATTTTGGAAGTATCTTATGTGTAAATCAAAGTCTCGTAAAGCCCAGGGATTTAATGCTGTAAATTGCTTAAGAAGACTGCCTTTAGAAGAGGCTGCCCATGTAAATTATTACCTCATATAGAATCTAACATGTGATTGCCGTAAACTATGGCAAATATTTTATTTCAAATAAAACGCTCATATAGAAAGAAAATTTGATGACTCAAACACCTATAATGTTTGTATTTTAAACAAAATTAGGTTTAGTGCAATACTATAGTAAGCGCTTCACATCTGTGAAGAACTTATCATAAGTCTCCCACTAAATCCTTGAATAAGAAAAGTCTCTTTTAAATACAAGGAAGGTAATCCATAAAGCCTGTTCCCCATACAATTTTGGAAATTTGTGTCTGGTCCTGTTTGGAAGCAACTGCAGAAGATATTACAAAATATCATTAAAATGCATTATGTTTATGATTTGAGTATAACAAATCCAATGAAACTGATCATTAAAAACATTTGATCTTTTTACCACTGTAGTTTGTAAAAGCTTTTGCAGCAGATCAATCAATTGGAAGTATTATGGTTTAAATGACTATACTTAGCCTTTCTTAAGCTGACTAACTAAATGTAATGATTAAAATACCCCAATAATACACATGAAACACATTTGTATCCTCAAAGAAAAGTGAGACATAATTCTACAAACAATTCCAAACAGACATTATACTCCATGTGATTTGTTACATAACGTTTCATAAACCAATCATTTAAAATTTTAATAGCTTATGCTTCCTTATTCTGAGAGCCAATATCTTTCTTTCATAACAATGATGTTTAATTCAAAATTGTATCACTTTTAAAGAACGTTAAGAATAATAAGCAATTGCAATATGAGGATTCAATGCAAGACTATAGTAAGTGCTTCATAAACATGAAGCACTTACTATAGTCTTGCATTGAACCCTCGAATAGGCTTTATTAGTTGCATACTATTAGGAAACCCTTTACAACAGTGATTACCTTAGACTAGTCTTGCACTTGCACTTTTTATTATCTGAGCTAAAATACAGGTACTTACTTCAATAAGCCACAGCTATAAACTTTGATAGACATCATATGCATTTAATAACGCTTCACATATGTAGTCAAAATAATTTGATGTGAAGATTGCCTTTAATTTTCTGATGGAGCAATCTAACGTCGAAGGACCAAAATAGTGGTGGAAATTACCAAACTCAGATTTCAGATTTAAAGCAGAAAAGTCATTTGATAAGGCAAGAAATGTAAAATGAAGTTACATATCACCAAATAATGGCTTCTATTGCCGTTAAACAATAGTGTCAAATTTATTTTGTTTTCGCATGTCAGCCAGTGTTGTTGTTTTTACGGAAGCAAGGTAAGCGGATATGGTCACCAAGTGTTAATCAACCCTAGTGAAAAACACCATTGGTATTCCACTGGTTTACCAATGGTATTCCACCGGTATGCCGGTGGTAAAATCTGCCGGTATTTCATTGGCTTTCCAGTGAAATACCACTGGTATTCCAAGGTAAAACCACTGATATTCCAGTGGAATACCACTGGAATCCCAGTGGAATACCACTGGCATTTCAGTAAAACACCAGTGGTAAAATCTGCCGGTATTCCACTGAAAACCAGTGGCAAACCGGTGGAAACCACAGGAATACCAGTGAAATACCACTGGAATGCAAGTGAAACACCACTGGAATACCAGTAAATTACCACTGGAATGCCAGTGAAACACCACTGGAATGCCAGTGAAACACCACTGGAATGCCAGTGAAACACCACTGGAATGCCAGTGAAACACCATTGGAATGCCAATGAAACACCACTGGTATGCCAGCAAAATATCACTGGAATGCCAGTGAATCACCACCGATATTCCAGGGAAATTTACTACTGAAAAGATCAGTCTGTTTTCTTCTGACAAACAATAAATGCATGGGCTATATACACATGTAAACTAAAATTGTAAAAAAAATTCAGTGTCAATTATACAATGAAGCATTAATGAACATTTAGACAAATAAAACTAGAATGACATCTTTAATGCTAATTAGATTAAATATAATCATCAATATTCAAATGAATTGTCAATTTTCATTTTCTGTATCCTCAAAATTATACCACCATCTTTTTCTTTATATTCCGGATCTTGAAATTAATTATGCTGCTGAGTTCTTCCTAATTCACATCTTTAAACATCTGAAATATGTGAGCTGAAAATAAACAAAAGGTCAAAACACAATTAGAGGCATTTGTAAAACTGGTATGTCTCTACTGTCCTAAGATTTTTTTTTATCTTATTACCACCTGCAAAAGACAATTTTTTACTTGAAGCTGGTGACTTAAAAAAAGCTTTGTAAAACATATCAGTGTTGATGGTGTGTTGATGTTGTGTGTGAATAGATTGAAAAAAGCATTGTGGCAAAAGGTGAAATTACTTGTGATAAATAATTTCTTCTTTTGCCACAATGCTTTTTGAAAGTCGTCAGCTGCAAGATGCAAAATTGCGGTGTTATGTGTTAAGGAAAGCTTACAGAAGGATGCAGTAAATATCATAGTTATGACCGCTTTGAAAGTGACAATGCTTACTAGAAATTAAATAGTCTTAAAGACTATTGATACAATTGGCCAAAACTTTTAACATGCAAATGCTTTCAGTGGAATTTAGGTTTTCGAGCTTATGGAACAGGTTTATCCATTTAAACTGATTTCTTTATCACCTGCAGCAGAAAGAAGACTACTCTTACAAAAGGATAAATTGCTTCTTATGATCAGCTTATTATACAATGGTTAGTTAACACATGTCAATTCATTCTGACAATGTCATGGTTTTTTTTATTTAATTACACATACAGTACTTAACAGGTTGGTTCATACCTTTCATGATAAAAGTGGTGCAAATGTTGTTGTTAGAGCATTCCAACAGTGGGGCGCCTTCATTCACTTGTGCATGTCAAACAACTCCAGAAAACTCGGTCTTTGTTAGAACATGAAGTTAGGGTTCTAATGCACCTCTGAAGCTGAAAATAAAATCAACCACAAGTCCATTATTCAATTTAATATGGGCTTGATTGAAAAAATGCATTATTTATAATGGTAAACAGACGAAGTCAATGCCTTCATCTACAACAAATACAAATATTGAATGGAAAAAAATGGTGTAAAGAACCATTGCAAGCGTAGAAATCTGTCAAAGAGTGAAAGACATGATCCACATCTGATCAGAAATTTGCACCTCCAAAACAACTTGTCCTCAGCATTGGCCAATGGAAAATATATTTATGTTGGCAAGCTAACTCTTATAGAAAGAGAAAGTCATCACATCAAATGACCATTGCCATTAATGTAACAAACTTAGCAAACAGACAATCTAAAAAAAATAATCACATCTGATCATGATAAAATCTGTCACAACTTTGTTTTGTTTGTTTGTTTTTCTATTAATGTACTCATTGAAGGGCTTTTTCTCGTAATATAACGGCCAACCGATAAAATGCATCTTCCTAACTGGAAGTTTCTTTAAAATCATGCAGTTTTCTAAAAAAATTACAAATACATGACTTCAGCAATTTGGTTTCCCAATTAAGCAATTTCATTGATACTATGTCCAAAAATCAACAAGCCTTTTCCCAATTTATGGGGAAAAAACCCACTGCACTGTAGAGTTATAGTATTAGTGTACCTACCAGTATTTAAAAGCATGCAGTTTTCTAAAAAATTTACAGACACATGACTTTAGCAATTTGGTTTCCCAATTAAGAAATTTCATTGATACTATGTCCAAAAATCAACAAGCCTTTTCCCAATTTATGAAAAAAAACCCACTGCACTGTAGAGTTATAGTATTAGTGTACCTACCAGTATTTAAAAGCATGCAGTTTTCTAAAAAATTTACAGACACATGACTTTAGCAATTTGGTTTCCCAATTAAGAAATTTCATTGATACAATGTCCAAAAATCAACAAGCATTTTCCCAATTTATGGGGAAAAAACCCACTGCACTGTAGAGTTATAGTAAGTGTACCTACCAGTACTATGCTAGGATACATGTCTTGCCAAATTAAGAACACTCCCCAGTGAAATAGTTGATTGCCATTGTGAATCAAACCTGATTTGACTGGTCTTTAGTCCTCAGGGCTAACCATTACCCAAATGCAGCTTGTTGTAGTGTGTTAACTGCAACACCTGTCCTGAATAACAGTGTGTGAATGTTCTGTAAAACATAGAAAAAATGGGAAAATCAAAATCTGATTCCGTTTCAACATGTGGAGATCTAGCAAAATCATTAATCATATATATATTTTTAATTTGTTCATTTAAAAAGAACCACCACCTTTCAAAACATAAACTTAAGAAAGCCTTCACAGACTATTTTGAATTATGATCATGGAATGACCCAGGCCCCTGTGCTTGAGACAACTTGGGGAAAAAAGTTGAAAAGATTCTCTATATATATCAATAAGGCACAAACTGTATGTTTCAAACTAAACGCATATATCCATGAAAAAAGATTTTACCCGTGATTCTCATGATAAATGCCAATAACAACATATTTAATAGGACTTTCAAGGTCTATATTCAACTTGTGTTAACACGTTCAGGAAGATGTCTTTAAAATATTATTACACATCAATAAAAGTCAACTTTGTATGTCATAAGACAAAATTGACACAATCAGGGCAAATATAGATTTGAGGGGGAATTATGCTCGGTCAATTTGGGTAAAATGACGATTTGATACTTCAAAAACACAAAACATCATCTCATATGAGATAATAAAAGGATAGAAAAAACTTCGTACTTACAGCTAAAATCAATAATGATTCCCGGAGATGTTTAACTTTTACTGTGTAGTTCGCCATTGTGGATTTGACGACGCGTTTTTCTTCGAGAAAGCTGCAGTCTGTTCGAAATTGATTTTAAAAAACGCGCACTGTTTCATTTTGGCCAATGAAAACCCGATTCCAGATTTGCGCATGCGCATTTACTACTTCCTGATTAAGGCAAAGACCCAGGCAAAGGTAAATAAACTTGTTCCCCGATCATTTACATGTATATTTTTCGACGAATTATACGTCTTTTGTTTTCCTTTACAGGTGAGACAGCATGATGAAAACACTGGTCGATCTTTTGATACAACAATTCATTGAATTGTCTGTTAACATTTCTACAAATCACCCCATTGTGATATTTCTTTATGTAGGTGTTATTTCGACCGTTCCACCAATTCGGATGGCCGTGAACATTGCTTTGCATTGCTTTTTGCATCATCCACGGATAGTTGTACTTCTGCATATTTTTTACACAAATCATTGACTTCTTGTTTCCATGCGAGTTTGTGTGTGATAAAATATGATAAGATTCTAATCAAGAGGCAGTGACAAAGTATATATATACTTGTATGTTGTTCATCATTGCAACTTATTATGGTTCCTGACGAATTATTATTATGGTTCATTATCTTCATAATTGATTGATTGACAGGATCTTTGATATAAGTTTGGAATTTCACCAGTACTAACATAGCGTTCTGAAATTTGATGTCAAAGGACCACATTTAAATGTGGTCAAATATTTTAAGGATTTGATTTGTTTCCTGTCTGCAATGGTCATGTAATTTTAAGCTGTGTTTGACAATCAGTTTCCTCCTTGCTTTTATGTGTTAATTATGTCAACCAAACTGAACAATAAAATGAACTGTGTGTCTATATCTCTATATGGGGTTTAATGCAATGTCAAGATATTATGCAGTTATATTACAGCTCTCTTGGGATTTTAATTACCAGTATTATGCAAGTGCTTTGATCTAAGTGTCTTGGGTCACAATAATTGATTACAAATATGGAGATATTTAAGCATGCAGTATCATTGAAATATTACTTATAACTAATTCATGAAGTCAAAATAGTAAGATTTTAAGAAAACATATCCAGAGTTACAGCTTTTTTTTATTTGGTCATCACATTTAAAACATAACTTTATTTTTCCAAAGACCAAATAAACACATTTTTCAAATGATCAATTTTATGGTTTTCTTCTTTATTCAAGATGAGGTCTTACGTACAACACTGCAAGTGAAGGACAGTTGCATACGTCATGTTATGGAAGCCAAATGTTAAGTTTTGCAGATGAAATTGGATAGTGTGCAGGGAAAGTCAAAAGTGTTTTCAATAACAAACATCCTGTCTATACCTGACCTTCATTTGAAAATAGGTGGGTATTTTCATGAAATTGTCTTATAAAATGTGACATAGTTGCATACAGAACAACTTTTATCTCATCGATGTCAAATGTTAATAACATCATGTATCTGACTGTAGAGTCAAAATAGTTATTTTTGATTGAAAATTGGAAGAGAAGGAGAGTTTAACTTCTTCATCTGGAGTAACATCAATGCGTTAATGGTTACAGATTAGTGTGTGCAAGTTAGTATCTTATTAACTACCTTAAGAAATGTATTGAAAGTGAATTCTTTTGGTCATAGTATGTTTTTATGAAGACTCCTTTCTACTGCCTAAGAAGGTGTGTGAGGATTGGTATAATTAACCACCAGAATTTCGTTCTGTTAGTTAGCTGAGTCAGACACTACCTCTCATTAACATTCAAATCTTGTGTTACCATAATTTGAAAACATGCTGAGAGAGGCATTGTGATTCGAAGTTTCTGTTCATAAATGTACAATAAGCTTCCTAAAATTGAGCTTCACTGTTCTTATGATTTCAAGTTCTGTTTTGCAATTTATAGTCTTTTCCAATATTTTGTTTGTAGACTTTTCGTATATCTTTTTAAAGAAACACATTTGTAAATCAAAGTTTCTTTTTTCGCCTATTGATTTTAGGTCTCGTTTGCTGTGGGAATGTCAAAGTATTCTTCTTAGATTGTTTTGATGGAGTTGATGAAGAAATGCAGCATATATCTCAGCAGCTCAGTTCGATATTATTTGGTAAGATTACTTTATAGAATAAAATTTAAGTCTTCAGAGCTGTGCTCATAAAGTCAATCGGAATTTCAAATTTTTCTAAATCATGCAGTATGATTGATCTTAAATGATCACATAAGGAATTTGTCTAAAAGGGAAGGATTTTTCAAGAACAGATATATAACATGTGCTATATAACTATTCAGGACAGCCACAGGACACATTTGATGCACCTAACAAGACTGTGTTGTCAGACTTATTTTTTGATCATTTCTGCTTCAAAAGTATCTTGCCTTGCATACAAGAGAGCACAATTTTTTTGTAATTGTAAGCCATCTTAGAATAGTTTTGTTTCTTGATCTTATCAGTTATAATTTGAAAAAGAACCTATGTATATCATAATACATCAACCACAGTGTAAAAAGCTTTTCCCAAACTTCATCTAGATTGTTATTCATGGGCAAATATGATCCTTCTCCACCGCTCTCATGTTTGACCTCTGGTAGTCCTGCCTCCAAAACACTTAAACAATGATGCTTGTCATGACTATTCTTTCCTTCCCTTCCACCTTTTCATTAAGTAACTGTCTCACGAATGTTGGTCTGTATAAACTGATGTGTGGATCTGTTGACCATTTTTATCATGTGAATATAAGGGCCTTCAAGAGTCCATATACATGTAAGCTACAGTCTGTCATTAAATATCTTTTTTATCATTTGCAGTTAAATCTTGGTAGAACTTGGAGAATACATCTACATTGCAGACAAAGGCGACTTGAATCAACCAACACAAGACATGAAGACCCCCTGACCGCATGTGACCCATTGTAATGTATCAGGAAGTTACCTAAAGACACTGGTTTCTTATTTCCATGCATTTCGTTTACTTTAGTTTGGGAAAAATGTGCAATGTGTTCTTGGGATAACCATAGTTATGCAGTGGCTGACTAGTGTGATTGACTAGAAGCTGGAAATGGAGCACACAACTGTACTGCTAATCTTGACAGAGTATTTATATTGTTATTCAACCATGAAAAGCAAGAATTATCAGGATGTCTTTTATTAGCAAAAAGTAAAAAAGGTTTCAACTCATTCTAAGAGTTCTTGTTTTGACTCCCTTTTGTTATTTCTGAAAATGTCAGTATATGTGGGGATTTTCAAAGTCATTCAGCCAATATTCGCAGAGTTTTCTTGATTTTGGAAAATAAATTCAGAACAACTTTAAACAAATCTTAATTCAAAAATATTTCTGGAGATAATTAAGCACTACTCAGATAATGTTCAGAAATTATTCAGACTGTAAACAGCTTGTGTCAGACAATATTCAGATGTATGAATCTAACCTCAAGACTGTTTTCAGAATCAATCCAGACTACCTCCAGACAAAATTCAACATAACAGCTTCATGAGGGAATGCCACTGACATACCAGTGGTACTGTTCTCACTGGTATTCCACTGAAATGCCATTGCTAGTGGCATTAATGCAGTGGTATACCAATGAACAGTTGCCAAATTCCACTGAAATACCACTGAAATACCACTGACCACTGGAATACCAACATGATACCACCGGTATTCTAAATACCAGTGGATTCCAGTGGTATTCCAGTGGTATTCCAGTGGTATTCCACTGCCATTTTCTGTGGGGAAACCATTCTAACAAAGTAAATATGTGGAATAATGACATGTTACGTTTATTAATTGATTAAAAAAAAAAATTGATTTATAAACTGTGAGAAATGATAATTTGATATCTTACTGTTATAATTAAAATATTGGTATACCAAAGTTGCACCAAAAATTTTGTCACAACAGTCCACAATTATACGAATGGTTTAAAAGTTTGATATATTGCCCGATACAAAATCTTCTCAATAAATTCTGATTGCTGTCAAATGAGATTGAGTATTCACATCTTCATTCACTATTCATCATTGATCGCCCGCCAGAAGGCGGCGATCATATTTGTAGAAGCTTTTGGTTAGTGCATATGGGGAAAGGGATGCTATATTGAATTTTGTTTCCATTATTTTGAATAAAATTCATAACAGAGGCTTTTATCTTATTACTTCTATACCTTTCCTACTTTCTTCATTGTTTCAAAAAATGTTGAAAGTTTGATTTTGTGTTCTTAAAAGGTTTTATTAAGAGAATTGGTTTAAAATAAGATCTATTTCTAACAATAACAGGTCCATTTTTCAGCCTGTATCTCGTTTAGTTAGCCTAAAAATCGGTATTCTTTATCAATAATATGTTACCGAGTGCCAGTCCAATGTGTAAACTCGTCTGACGAGGTATTTTAGACTTGCTCTATGATTAATATTCTAAAACCCTATATTTTATAACGTAATCTACGAGGTGCCAGTCAAACAATTTGACCAATGAAAAGCGTCTGCAGGTGCTCGTATCATCTCAACTGTCAAATCGCTTTTGTTAAAAGACCGACCCTGTTTATTCCCTCAAACATTTCTTTTAACCGCTTAAGCATTGATTGAATATAGTTGTTTATAATTAAATGATAATTAATAAATGCAGCGATTCAGTCTTTAGTCCATCGCCTATAAATTCCATTTTAATCGACGAAAATAACAAAGAAAACGAAAGGTGTTACGGTCTTAGTGCCGATGAAAAAGCGGGTTTCAGCCTCTAGGCAGAATTATCGACATTCTATCCTTTAAATCGCCTACTTTCTTTCGGTAAAGTAACATTTCACAATCAGGAAGTATTTATACAGATGCTTTTATTGTTATATTGTTAAAAGCAAAAAGATAATCACTAAAACACTTCGATCTTTTTCTATGCGATTCGTCCCATATTACGTTCGTACCGTATATTTAATTTTAGGACACTTGGCGCGATAGCATCAACAACTGCTTCGTTGTAGCGAATTTCTCATTCCGTCACAATGATTTCCCAAACCGTTATAAAAATGACAAGTTTTGGGTCTATCAGTATTATGATAGTTGGTAGTCATTTAAAGAAAATGATTAATAGTGCAGCTTCCATGAACATTTTCATTGTTTCAGGGTTTTTTTTTGTATATGATAATTTAATTATCCAATTTGTAAGCATAAACTGACACCAATTACAAAGTATGACAAACAATATACAGAAATTGCTTGTATTGAACATTTTTTTCTTTTGCCTCCCCAATAGATTCTAGCTTCTGCTGCAAGTGTATCATCGTGTGTTCGTTTGACATCTGTCTTCCAAATTCAATATCTTTAAACAAGCAGTGTCCAATACATAATTTGTGTTGGCAAACAATGAAAACAATTACAGACAACTTTCATAAAAGTTTAGAAAGACTCTGTTTCTATATGGGTTTGCTGGTTAAATTCTTCTGTTGCATATTTCTTAACACATTTGATCATATTGATATTAGATAGTTTTCCAAATGGAAAACACCTGCACAAAATTAATATTGTGAAATTTGGAAGAAGCCATATTGATAAACGGTAAAGATAAGTATTAAAAGCCATATCTTGTTTTGTTACAATGTCTTTTAAGTTGCTGGTTTCATAATGTCATGTGCAATTGTTTTCATTATCTGAGTAACAGGCTCTTTCTAATGGGTTTGAATGACTAGATAGGTTTGTACATATAATAAATAAATTTCTATTCTATTCCTTTCATGTTTTGTTGAATGTTTTGTTTAGGAAGAAAAATCAAAATAATTTTTGCGGGCGACTTTGAGGCTTGCATCAATTTTCTCTTGTAATTTAATGAAACTCAAATGCCAAAGATAAGATTGGTTCTGTGGTTTGTTAACAAGGATCAGGAAAATGCCGGTTTTAGATTAGATTAGAGTCATTAACTGACAAAGGGCCCATATGGGTCCTCTTCATCAATGCAGTTCCTACATTTTTCAGTTCTGAAACAGTTTTTGACCGATTTCTGTTGTACAGAACTGGTTACAAGTTGAGATTCGATGAAAAAATCAGTCCAGATAATAGACAGATATGACACTCTACACACCTAACACTACCTCCAGACGTATGAAGGGTTTTCAGCTGATTCTCGGACCGATTGGGATTTGGAGATTTCGTGATCCCTGTTTGTTAGTATTTCAAAGCAATCAATGTCATGTTAACATTTTTTCCAGTTTTTAAACAGCTATCCATAGATTTCCCGGTACTGGACTATCGTGCAGGCCCTGATGTGTCTAGCAAAGGACATTCCTGCGAAGCAGCAGTATTTACATTATAATGTATGTACAAGACAATTGTGACAGTAAGGACAAGGTGCTCAGATAGAACAAAGTCTCCCAACACAGGCACGTCAAAGTGAGTTAACATGAAAGGTAATGTGTAGCAGCTTCTCATTATTACAAAAACTCAGCACACAATCATCTGATCTCTTTGGCAATGTTTCTGTTAATGGAGAGTTCAATGCAAGGCTATAGTAAGTGCTTCACAGTTGTGAAGCACTTACTATAGTCTGGCATTGAACCCTCGATATGTGAATTGGTGAAGAAGGGATTTCATTATCAGGTCCATCAACAGCCACTGACATTGGCAGCCACCCCCTATGTAGAGCAACTCTTCTGACCAGTCAAAAGATCAAGCTCTTTGATTAACCCCTTACTTCATACAAGGAATCAGCAACTCCAAAGCCCAATCGGTCCGAGAGATGGCACAAAACACTCTAATATATTCATTTACATCATAAAACCCTCCTATAAATGCCTTGAGCAGACACTGTTTGACACTGGGATAATAATATAACAAGTCACAGATTAATTTTGCGATTACCAAGCTACATGCACTGTTGAGTATGTGGGATGCCATACATGTCGATACTTTCTGGACTGATTCATTCATCAAAGCTGAACTTGCAATTAGTTCCAGAACAAAAATCAGTCCAAAACCAACAAAACTAGCATTTTCCTGATCCCTCAGCTCCATTATACCTCACTCTGTTAAACCATTACCAAACGATTACGGCATTTGACCATTTTGTTGAAGACGGCTCTGGAAAACACTGTGGGGAAAGGAGAAATTACTCGTAACAAGCAATTTCTATTTCCTTTTCTAAACAATTCTTTCTTTATGTCATCTCCTGTTGCTTTCAGTTAGGACAACTCATGTGTTTTCTCATTGGAGCAGAAACGTTGGGCCTTGATGGCCTAGTGGTTAGGGTACAGAACTTGAAATCACATGGCCCCTCTCCATGTGGGATCAAATCCTGATGAGGGATATGGATTTTCATGAGAGGATGTCTTCCAACTGAATTACGGACAGTTATGTATGGGGTCTTCCTCCATCATTAAGAGTCAGGCATTGCTACATAACTGAAATGATGTTGATGTGATGTAAAACCCATAAATAAAAAAGAAGAAGAAAGGTTGATATGTATTGTAATTTTAAAACACTGCAGCAAGTAGGTGGTCAAGAGGAAGTGTTACAATCAGAGGAAATATTGTAATTTTTAGCACACCTGTCTGCTCAGTATATCAAGAAAGGAATAATGCAAAAGTTAGCATCAAGGTCTAGACAAGATACAAAGGGTTTAAGTTGATATATCTAAATGCTCATGATCTTGTTATTGAAATTGACAGGAACATGTTCAAGAACACCATAATGTGTTCTTTTGTGAACGGCCATATGTCATTCATGTCTGTTCATGAATTTCATGAACACAATTCTTCAATCCTATACAGGTGGAAAAAAAAAGGAAGAGATTTCACCCTTAGAATGCTGGGTATTTTTCTTGTTGTCTGCTTTCTAAAACCTTAAGTATCTGCTTCATTTTGATGATGAAAGATATTCAGAGTAGCAAACAGGTTAGATCACAGGCCAGCCGCCAGTTCACTTGGTGGCTGGCCTGGATCTAACCTGTTTGCATAAGCATGAAATCGGTTCCAGCACAATAAAGGTTAAAGAATACTTGAAAAGAAGGATGAGACAAGTTAAGTTGTGCCCTTGACCTTTGTGAAGGAGTTGGAATAGTCTTGCTTCCAGCCCAATTAGCACTTAGACCATGAAGTGGATACTTGCTAGTTATTACATTACTGTACATGGCATCAGGCCGAAACTGACCTTTTGGTAATGACAAATGTAAGTGACCCCTGGCCTCAGTTGCTTGGCAACACTGAAACTCCATTAAAGCTTTCTCTAAACTGGAATGTTTGTGAATTGCCCAAATTGAGAGTAATGAAGAAGATGGCAAACATGAAGTATGTGAATTTGACTTCTTTGAAAAAAGACATTGGATAATTTTATTAAACAGTATTGTGAATTGAAATCAAAATAAACTATTGTGACAAAAACAACGAGAACAACATGAAAAATGCCTGGTAATCTTCTCATTTCCGTTTGTGATAGGTTAGATAATTGAAGCACCACTCATACGTAATTCAATGACTATAGTTGTACATGTAAAGGTTTTTGCAGCTGATGTTGAACATCCATTTAAGTCAAATGTTTCAAGTCAAGTTGTTCATATGGACAATGCCAATAATTGAGGGGAATCTTTGAGGAGTACATGGCCTCTCTTCATGGTTCAAATCCCAGTAACTGGGATTTGAACTTGCATGAGTTACATAGTCTCCTGGCTTGGATATAGATTGCCAATGGTTCTTTCCCTTTTGACCAGCCCTTAATGTGCAATCAAGTTTGGAATCTTTCTCAATTGTTTAGGAGCTGGGTGTTGTAACATAACTACAATAATGTTGATGCAATGTTAATCTAACAAATTAAAGACGATACTAAGGCAATAACCATTTAGCTTATACAAGTTCTGGCGTTAAGGTCTTGAGAAGATGGATCTTATAATTTCAGGTTCAGTTCTCTTACCACTTAACCCTTTACCAAACAACAAATTTTCGACTGTCCCAAATTGAAAGAGATTGCAGACGATATTTCAAAATGTGATGAAATTGCAAATTATTCTTCAGATAGAGCAGAAAACCTTGTGGGAAAAGGAAAAATTGCTCTTTACGAGCAATTTCTCCTTTTCCCACATTGTTTTCTAAAGTGGTCTGCAACAAAGTGGTCAAATGTCGTTATTGTTTGGGAAAGGGATAAGGCCACAGTGGAATTTTGCATTCAAAGCACATTGATATGTTTTTCCATTTCTATAGGTGTCTGTAAAGTGCAAATTCATTATACTCTATTATTATTGTTTTCATTTATTTTTTTTTAAATCTCTTTTGTTACAGTGATTTCATTAAATCTATTTTTTCAAGGTTAAAACAAATTAAATTTCAGAACTATCACCCTTTTCTGTTACCAGGGATCAGGAAATCTTCAAATCCAATTCGGTCCAAGAATAAATCGGTTCAAGAATAAATCGGCTGAAAACCCTTCATACCTCTTCGCCACAGGAATTGTGGTCTGTTTTAAACTCTTGAAGATTCCTATTGATGATTTCTTAATCTCAAATAAATTTGTTCAATGTTAAACATTTTTGTTGTGTCTGCTTGGGAAGCTTAATTTTAAGATTATCATACTTTACACATTTAAACTTTGATTTATCTCAATTTAACAAGTCACTTTACACATCGGACCGAATGTGCATACTATGATCAGTGTCATATACATGTACATCTATCATCCAGATTAAATTTTCAGCAAATTTCAAATTGTAATCGAACTAGTACAACTGAAATCAGTCCAAAACCAACAAAACCGGCATTTTCCTGATCCCAGCTGTCTATAACCCTAAACTCTGTTATATCTCACTTTCAACAGTAAGCTACAGAACTGATGCATTCAGAAACTACAGGTGTACTGTGAATTAAGAGACAATTGCTCAAAAATGTTTTTTCCAAAAAAACATTTAACATTTATTTGTCTTGCATTGTTTTTATCATGTATTCTGTTGATTTCATAATAACCATAAGAAAGCTGGTTAATTCTCTAAAAACAAATGTTTGTGTCATCTGCGTTGCAAAACCTTAAATATCTGCGTCATCTTGATGAGGAAAGATACTCTAAGTAGCAAACAGGTTAGATCACAGGCCAGCAGCCAAGTCGATTCCAGCACTATCAGATTAAACATTTATTTGTCTTGTGATATTTTTTATCATATTCTGTTGTTTTCAATTTAAACATGTCAAATCTGTTTATAGGTGAGGCAGTCTTAGAAGGAAGTACATCAATGATAGGCTTTTCTGTATTGGCTGTATTGTGAATATTTTGTAATCTTAGATTATTTGTAATGCAACCTCTGTCTCCCTAAATACGGCATCTCATTTCAAGGGTTCAATGCAATACTATAGTAAGTGATCTAAAATCATTGATTTACCAGAGGATGTCTAGGGTATCTGTCATTATTTGTTTTTACTAACAAGTTATTTTACATTCAGACAAATATCAATCCAATGGTTGTTTTGCAAATTGTTTTTTTCTAAAGAAAATGTAATGTTATTTTCTAAATGAAATAGTGAAACTGGTTCTCATAAAGAATGACTGTTGGTAGAACCAAGATTTGAAAATTGAAGTCAATAAGTGCAATTCAACATTAAAGGCGTATGCAATGATATAGTTACAAATAAATTACTGAAAAAATATATGGAGTTCTTTTATTACTTCATAAAAATCATGAAAATTGATTTATGTTTGCTGTAAACCTCTACTTAATAAACTCCTTTTACAAAAGACATTTTGTGTTTAAAATATAGTTGTCTCCAGTACAATCATGTTTATCAAAAATCTGTTTGTTTACATATATATATTCATAATAACGAATTCTGATTGGTCGCTTCAAAGATTTGTGTATTACGTGACCAGGTCAGAGGTGAAGAATCAGGCAATCTGAATTGTTAAACTGGCTAATCTTGGTTATTTATCGTTGGCTTTCATGTTTAACTTGTGCTGATGTTTCTTTTTTGTGTAACTATTTGAAACTGACCAAAAGTTTACCAGATGATATAGTTTGATATAGCATTTAATTTAGTCTCCTTGCATGAGCCTTTAAGCATCCTAGCATAGAGACAAAAATAGTTAGCATGAGTAATTTCTCTTTCACCAATGTAATGTCATGTGCTACATCATACATGGTAACTTTTTTCTACAGATTTAGACAAAACAAATATCCTTCTAGAAATATTTTGGAAATGTAATGAAATGAATTTGAAATATGTATCACACCTCTCTGAAGCACGCAAAATAATGCACTTGTCAGTTTTGGTTTTATGTGCAGTAAACATGTTACATATGTTTGCAACAGTTTAATATCATATGAACAGGAAACCACTTCATGAGAATATCAATTTGTGGTTTTAATTCGATTAGTGCAAATTATAATGATAACGGGAAGGGCACAATCAGTCAGATGACTTTAAAAAACACTATATATAAAGAAGTTGCTTTAGCTGATTATTTTCTCCTTTGTTTTCACAGTTTATATTAACCAAATGAGTTAGATAAATAAAAACATATGTGGTATGTAATATCCTAATGGCTCTTGTTGCTATCTATGTGGACAAGTAACAAAGAACCATATTGGGGAATGTGTTGAATAAAGGAGAACAGGAAATCTTTTGCATTTATGCTAAAACATGTAAATCATGGAATCAAATAAGACTTGGTTATGTAAAACAATATCCTTGCCTAATCACAGGTTATGGGAAATAGGTTAATATTTCCCCAAAATGGGATTATGTCATTGGCAAAACATTAAGATCAGTGTAGCAGAGTGCAATAATGTCTGGACAATACCATTTCATCTGTTATTATGATAATTTACCCTTGTGACTTGGGTATTTACCATTGTTACTTGGGTATTTACAATTGCATCTTCGGTAATTACAATTGTTTCATGGGTTTTGATAGTTATGACTAGGATACTTATAAAATATTGTGTCTTTGGTATTTACCATAGTTGATTAGAATTTGACATTGTGAATTGGGTATTTACCAGTGTGTCTTGGGTGTTACCCATTGCAACTTAGGTGTTTACCATTGTCTCTTGGGAATTTACTTTTGTGACTTAGGCTGTTACAGTTGTGTTTTTGGTATTTACTCTGGTGCCTTGGATATATTGACCATTCTTGCTTGCGTATTTACCATTGTGTAATGGGGTTTTACAATTGCCTATTGGGTATTTACCAGTATTGCACGGGTATATACTATTGTGTACAAAGGAAACAATGCTCAACAGAAGCAGTCTCTTCTTTTGATGGAATGTTGTTTCAGTCTTTTACTGTAGCTGGATGCTTCGGAATGAGCCATTATATCGGGTTTTAAGAAATTCAAAAGTTGCTGAAGTTGATTGAATTGTCTAGTATGGCTGGTATGGTATATAACCAATGGACAAGGCTTCATACTGCACATACATAATTGGCATCAGTGGAGGTATCATTTTTAAGATTAGCAAAAAAAATTGTAATTATTAAGTTTATCAAGTTTTTCTTTGTAGAAAGTAGCATATGATATCACTGCTCCTGCCAATATATTCTGCATGAAAAGTTCATATAATCAAAGCGCTGATAGCGCTGAAGAGAGCTGAAGGACTAAGGTAGGTTTAAAGCAAGATGATTGAGGATACATTTGAAGATATCTTTGGGCAACACCTTGAGGAAAACAGCTGCTGCTTTTACCACCATTACTGTAATCATTATTTCTGTGAACAGAGACTGAACGATAGTCTTTATTTCGAACATCTGGACATTTTATGATTTCCCATGAGGCAACAGTTATAATAATATAGAGCACAACAAAGCGAGTAAATCCGGACTAAATTCCTAGTTCCAAGAAGGTATCAGTCTGCACAGTGAAGGGGGATGTTTAATGAGTAATTGGGGTCAGACTGCTGTTTGTGTATCGATAAAGTACCGTCCCTCAAAAAGTGGTATGTAAATTAAATGGACTAAGCTGCTGACGCACCCTTAGTCCAAAAACAACTCGACAGAATGGTGTTACTAATCACAGACTTGTGGGCGTATGTGGTGGTTCCTATTTGAAAACTACAGCAGGTGCCATTAGATATCGAGGGTTTAATGCAAGAATATAGTAAGTGCTTCACAAACATGAAGCCCTTACTATAGTATTGCATAGAACCCTCAATATCAAGTATAAAATAAAATCATTGGTGTGGCTTTGGGTAGAAACATTTTGACAGGAAGATTAATTTATCATGAGGAGCAATGAGTTCTGTTTCAGTCGACTTTGAATACTATTCATGGCTGTGGGAAAATACATAGCAATAAAAGGATTAATTGCTCATTAAGAGCAATGTCTTCTGGTTCAGTAGCTTCTAAATTCTCCAGTAGCATGTATGTTTAAGTGGGTTGTCATTGGGTAATGGGGGTTACTGACATATGAGGATGTTATAAGCAATATCAACAACCAATCATGAAAAGTAAAGGTATCCAATAACAGTTTATGAATTCATCTTAATGATATATATATCATCAGTGGTATCATAAGGAACGTTCACCTTAAAACAGATCATCATATTCCAATAACAAACAATCAAATAAAGCTTTTGTTCTCTGTAATTGATTCTTGAACAATTCTTCGAATAAGCTATTGAATTACAATTGAACATTATTGCTTTCCATTCCAGAACTTCTTGAGGCAAAGATTTCATCTTTATCTCTTTTCCCTTTACCAAATGCCAAATGTTCGACTTTCCCAAATTGAAAGAGTTTGCAGACGACATTTCAAAATGTGATAGAATTGGAAACTTATCTTCTGATAGAGTAGAAAACGATGTGGGAAAAAGAGAAATTACTCTTTATGGGCAATTTCTCCTTTTCCCACAGTGTTTTCCTGAGTTGTCTGCAACAAAGTGGTAAAATGTCTCTATTGTTTGGTAATGGGTTAAATCAATACATATCTCATTGTCTTGCTACCAAATTTGTGACAGTCTAAAATTGGAAGCAAACACAGACAACAAAAAATAACATAAAAGGGTGCATTCTGTTTTGTTTAAACATATTTTATAGACACCTTCCACCATTTTAAGGGTAAACTGTCTATTAAGATCATTCACACTCAAGACTCTTATCAAATACACATTACTTTATTATGTGACTAAATTGTTAAAGAGTGAAAACACTGCATCAAAATTGATGAAGAATCTTATCATATCAAGGCATTACATCTCATATCTTAACACTTTGGGGTTCAAACATTGATTATTCATCTATGCAAGAACTGCAGCTTCAGATTGCCTCACAATGGCTTTAAGCTGATTGATCCCATGCAATAGCTTTGCATCAAACCATTAACATGTGTTTATCTCTGCAGATGTATTGCATGTAAGAAGGAATTAAGAAACCTTACATCTTCTTTAAGCTTGAAATACTGTAGGTCTTCACCAGTTTCTGTTAAAATAGCACATTGATGGCAAGAGATTAGACACAACTTATTAAAGACATTGGGAAATATGCAAATTGAGAGTTAGACTTAGTACTTATCTCTTCATTGTGACAATTCTAAACTTGTCGAAGGTGAGGGGGTTATGCTAAGTTTATCATCATCAAAGGTAAACTAATGGTTATTAATTGAACCAAATCCCCATATTGTAATATGATTGGTCAAGTATGCCTGAACACCTTCACAGTTTTTGTAAAAAAGCAACATTAACCCTTAGACTGCTGGGTATTTTTGTGTTGTCTGCTTTCCATAACCTTAAATATCTGCTTAGTTTTGTTGAGGAAAGATTCTCAGCCTAGCAAACAGTTTAGATCACAGGCCAGCCGACAATTAACTTGGTGGCTGGTCTGGATCCAAGCTGTTTGCAATTTACTTGGCGGCTGGCCTGGATCTAACCTGCTTGAATAATCATGAAGTCAGTCCAGCACTTTAAGGGTTAAGGAAACCCAAAATGAAATTTGTCATCAGTTCCGACATAAAAGTCAATAATGATAAATCTCTGTTAACTCATTTGTTCATAAATGGAATTCACAGTAAGCATTAAAATTAACACTGAACCCTTTACCAAACACCAAATTATCGACTGTCCCAAATTGAAAGAATTTGCAAACGACATTTCAAAAGATGATGAAATTGGAAGATAATCTTCTAATAGGGCAAAAAACATTGTAGGAAAAGGAGAAATTGCTTGTTAAGAGAATTTTTCCCTTTCCAACAATGTTTTCCAGAGATATATGGATATCTATATTTGTATCAGGAACAGGGTCATGATTATGATTGAGAATGATTGGTTACCATTTCCTAAGCTTTCGTTTGATGTATCATGTTTGCTCAGTCATACTACCAATTACACGCAATTTTAACGACATCGAGTAGAAATTCGTCATCAAAGACAAGAATATTGGCCCAAGGTGGAATATCAAACCTTGTCAATAGGATAAGATGCTCCCAGGAAAAAAAAACCTCTGATACTGAAAGGATCAACCTTTTCAGAAATGTGTTTATTCTGATCGAGGTTAAAGTCTGAAAGGGCATTGGATGGAGTTTATATTGCGCCATTAGCATATGTTGACCAATGACCTCGCCAGCATCAAAGACTAGAATATTGGCCCAAGGAGGAATATTAAATCTTATCAATAGGATAAGATGCTTTTAAGGGAAAAAAATCTCTAATACTCAAAGGATCAACAGTTTCAAAAATGTGTTTATTCCCAATTGAGGTCAGAGTCTGAAAGGGCATTAGATAGAGTTTATCCAGTGCCGTTAGCACATGTTCACCAATGACGTGGACAGCCATACGTCAATACATTATTGCTTCATATTCATGATTTTCTTCCCCGATGTAAATCCTTAAGGGACTTGTCCTTCAGCATGGAGACAAACATATTTAACCCTTAGAATGCTTGGTAATTTTCTAAAATAAGTTTTTTTGTGACATCTACTTTCCAAAACCTTAAATATCTCCATATTTTTACGAAGAAGGATACTCAGAGTAGCAAACAGGTTAGGTCACAGCCAACCGCCAATTCAACGCCTTGATCTAACCTGTTTGCATAAGCATGAAGTTGGTTCCAGCACTATAAGGTTTAAGGATTATTATCCATTTTTCAAGATGTAAACAGGGGCGGCAAAATTGTCCATATTGCCATTAAGTTGTTCAAGCCTTGAACGGACAAGTGAATTTTTCATAAATTTTACTGTATTATAAGAGCAGGAAAAGATTTGGCATTTACTGACAAGTAAATATAAATCATATTTCGCAACCCCTGAAGTGAGGCAGTATATATGCAGGTGCTAAATATTTATTACCCAATTCCTGTGACTGGTCTTAGTATTCAATAACAGCAGCACTTCATAAGAAAAGAAGAAATGGCTCATAATTAGCATTGTGTTCATATTGGCACAGTGCAACTAAAGTCCCCTGCTTCAAGGGCATGAAAATAATTAAGAAACATGAGTTTTTATCTGCTCAGTCCAAATGCTTCAATCTTGAAATCATTTGAAAATGCAAGATAGAAAATACTGTAAGAAAAAGAGTGGTAAAAATAATTATGAAAACATGATCTATTCTTTCTTTTCTTTGATATTAAGCATCATAATGGTATACATTTATGCACTTTGATTTGTCAGGGTCATCCATTGCTAGAATTGATCACTAAATATTCCAAAGAAAGATATAAATCAGTACTCTGCACTAGTATTTCATAACTAATCGCTGTATCCTATTTTGTAGGCACTAATTAGAATTGTTCATCAAGGTTTGGAGAGTACAAGCAAAATTGGATTCAAGAATGGCATAATTAAAGCCTTGGAGTTCTGCAACATAAATCCCCAATTTGTAAATCTCTAAATAGATAGCATTAGTAAATGTTACAAGCAGAATTGTGTTGATATAGGTTTATTTGTGGATGCTAGATGATAAACAACATAAGATATCAATAAACACCTTATTTTCAAGGCTTTATTTCTTCTTTCTCACCATGCTGTCTGCTGTAGGTGCAGTGAAAGGAAAATTCCCCCACCACTCAAACCACATTTCACATGATGCATGAGAGCAGTCCACATCAATTAACTCTATTAACGATCTAATTGGGAAGTAACTGGGGGAATTAACAGTAATTAAATCAACGCTGACAACCATGTTAATCATCTACAAGGAACGTTCCACATTACTCTAAACTAATACAAAATACAAGAGAGCTGTTAAACCAGACAGGCATCATCTATCACCACTCAGAGCTGGTACATTCAGTCTGTTCCTCTCTAAAACACTCATTATAAATATTCTAGCTCATTGCAGACGGATACATTCAGGGATCAGGAAATCTCCAAATCTTAATTGGTTCGAGAAACGGCCTAAAACTCCACAACCCCACACACTGAAAATAATCTAGATTTCTTTCATGCATCTAACCATACACTATACTTTATATGACAATATCAAAATAAACCTTTTATTTGAGATAACATTGATTATGACCTTAATCTTGTTTCTGCATTCTTAGTTTTATAAATATTTAGAAGTGTCCGATGGAATGGAAGCAGTAAATAGGTTTTAGGGTCTGTTTTTTTTTTTTACACTTTCCAAAACAATAACGACATTTGACCACTTTGTTGCAGACTACTTTAGAAAACATTGTGCGAAAATTTAAAATTGCTCGTGACGAGCAATTTTTCCTTTTCTCACAATATTTTCTACTCTATCAGAGTATTACTTTCCAATTTCATCCCATTTTGAAATGTCGCCTGCAAACACTATCAATTTGGGAAAGTCGTATATTTGGCGATTGGGAAAGGGTTAACTCTGGAAGACTCCCATTTGATGATCCTAATATGGCTAATTAATTGTTTAATATCCAAAAATTGCATTGGGTGGGCGAGGGAAGCGATTGTTCAATATTATCATGCTTTTCAAATCAAAACTGTTTGATATTTCGCAATCTAACAAGAAGTCAAATTATTTATACATCAGGTGGAAAGTACCGAATAATATCAGTTTTTTCGGAGCAAGTGTGTCATGTGCACTTCTCAATCAATCGTGCTGGTTTGCTTACAATTTAACTGCCAGTTAATACATAACTTGGGCCTTATTTGACAACAGGGAAAACAATTAACAGATTAGTTTTGTGGTTCTGGAGATATTGTTAGGTGTGTAGAAATTCATATCCGTCTTATATTGGGGACTGATTTTTTCATTAATTTCAAAGTTGCAATCCGTTCAGTAAAACCAAAATCAGTCCAAAACCAACAAAACCAGCATTTTTCTGATACCTGGATACATTGGACCCATTACACCCGGCAGACCAAATTTGAAATCAATAGAGGAATAAGATAATAACAGTTTAGGATGATAAAAATCATATAGATCTGTAAATGAATATCAGACTTCATAACAAATCAAAATTGAGTTGTGGTATGACTATTTCTCTAGTACAGACTTTCCTTTTATTTACCTTACAAAAGTATATGCTATTTACTTAACAGCATGTAGAGGGATTTACTTCTTCAAACGGTTGCGAGGAAAGAAGAAATTATCTGAAATCCATCCTATCTAATTATATCATGATAGCATCACCTATGTGATGAATTGCAACATTTATCCATCAAAAGTTTATATATAGTAAGTCCTTCAAATATCATGAAGCAAGGACTATCATTCCACTGAACCCCCAAGTTGTGGACATCTGACAGATGTGTGAGAGAGAGTTTCTGAGTGAAGCCCCAGGAGAGTTGTAATTTCCTTGAACATGTCCTCAATTATAAACAATATTACAAACAAAACAATAATCAACAAGATAAGCTTGAACCTTTGACCTTCTGGACATAAACAGCATAGGCATGGTACCCTTTGCAATGTTAGAACTCAAGAAGCCATGTCATATGATTTCTTTTAAATGAACCAACAAACAGTTTAAAAAGGTGCACTCCCTCCAAAAGAAGCAAACACAAACATCCATTCTTGGGCTACGTTTTTCTTCAAATGTGAACCGATATTGGATTATGGTTTCACACCACTTGCAACATTATTTCAGATATATTGGGATGTTCAGTACACTTAACTATGGTCCTGATGATTCCTAACAAGTTCTGATACTGACTACCTTCCCTCATAACCATTATTGACCATTGTTGTGAGACAAATAAATCTTTCTTCATTGACTTCAATCTATGTTGGAAAGAATATTAGCCAAACTGTGTCTCAAACTCATGACCCTTGTGTAACATGAACCAGGTCACTCTCGGAGTAATCCCATCCAGGTGACTAATTGCAATGCACATTGCTAAGTTTGAGAGAAAGCAAAGCACTACACCTCATTGCCAATAAAAGCCAGCTTCTACAGCAAGACTGTAGAAGTTAGTATTAATACATAAACCCTATTACCGCCACACTTGTATGCTATGTCAGATTTAGAGTTGGACACTATACTGACTGAGCTTAAACACCTAGGCAAACTGAAAAATGAAACCTGCTGGCAGAGGAAATTTGATATAGAGGCACAAGTTTATGAAATCTCTAGAAGAATTTAACATTCCATTGAAAAAACACAAACTCCACCTTCACAAACTCCACCTCACAAAGTTTTCTTTTAAGGCAGAATACCCATACTCTGCCATTTGGAAACTCATTCTCTCATCTGTTTACTTTTGTCTTTGATTGGCTTATCTGCTATATAAGTTACAGCCAATGATATTTCTTAACACTGATGACCTTTACCTGGCAATCATATAAACACTACAAATTCAAAATTTGGACAGGCACTTTTGGTTTCAGACCACCACCAATTTTTCATATTTTTTTTCATACCAGAGCCTGTATTCTCAAAAATATTACCACTGCATGAATCTATACCCTTACTTATACTTAAGTATGGTTCATTATCAGCTGAGTGAGAAAGTTGAGCCTTGTTCTCAATGTTGTTTTCTTGAGCATATATCACATCTATTGGGACAGCTTTTATGTCGACTCAAAACCATTGGTTAATCATGTTTGGGCAAAAAAGTAGAAAAAGAGAACAAGTTCATTTAAAGATCACCACTTTACATCATCGCAAATGCTTATTCTTAAAGTTGAGCTAGAATTTAAAGTCAACTCTTAAAGTACTGGAACAGACTTCATGCTTATGCAAACAGGTTAGATCCAGGCAAGCTTCCAAGTGAATTGGCAGCTGGCCTGTGATCTAACCTGCTTGCTACTCTGGGTACCTTTCCTCTTAAAAATTGGGAAGATATTTAAGGTTTTGGGAAGCAGACAACACAAAAATCTGTTTTAAGTAAATTACCCATCATTCTAAGGATTAAAGTAGGATATCATGCTTAAATTCCTTTTGAGAACACAGGCCTATAGATTTCTTGTATGTATTCCAAAAGCAGCCAGTGCAACATGTTAGGTGTTATAAACCCCCTCTGACATATGTTTGTTTGTCCAAGAAAAGATACTTACTATTCTGGCAACTGACCGCCACCTGGAGTGGCCTGAAATAAGCCAGTGTTAATTCCCAGTGTTTTCTCAAATCTTCTTGTTTATTTTCATGGTTAGCAGGTGCTGGTCAAGCCAATGACCTCAGCCAACCACCTTCCTAAGCTCTTCATCAAATAAACAATGCCTCATTGTCTCAAATTGTAAGTTTTTATCCCTTACTGAAATAGAAACATTTTATAGGAAAATGTTTTTTGGGTAACACAATTATAGGGTTCAATTCAAGACTATAGTCAGCCTCTTGTACTGAGGGTTCAGGGTTCAATCCCCGTTAGGAGATGTGAAAAATTGCCGGGACTAACCAACACATTGAGGTGAGTACTCGTTTAGTATCAAGGAAGCAGTAATCAAGAATTTAATAAGCTTCAAGCTTCCATCACAATTGATGTAAAATAAATAAGTTTAAACTAAGACTATAGTAAGTACTTCATAATTGTGAAGCACTTATTGCACATAGTGCACATAGTGCATTAATCACTGCAGACGTCATTGGTTACAAAAGGACTTCTCTATTACTAATACGATTTCAAAAGCCATCTACAGCAAACCTGCACAATGTTGTTTGTTATAACAGTGCACTGTTGCAATTGTACATTGTGAATGTAGTCCTAGAATGCATTGATCCTCTGATCAAAATTAACCCTTTATCAAATGCCAACTTTTCCACTCTCTCAAATTGAAAGGGTTTGCAGATGACATTTCAAAATGTGATGAAATTGAAAAACAATCTTCAGATAGGGCAGAAAACCTTGCGGGAAAAGGAGAAATTGCTTGTAAAGAGTAGATTCTCCTTTTCCCACAATGTTTTCAAGAGTTGTCTGCAACAAACTGGTCAAATGTTGTCAACCTTAGGGAGACATAGTTTAACCCTTTACCAAATGCCAAAATTTTGACTGTCCCAAATTCAAAGAGTTTGCAGAAGGCAGTTCAAAAACTGTGATGAAAATGAAAAATAATCATATGATAAGGCAGAAAACATTGTGGGAAAAGCAGAAATTGCTCGTTACAAGAATTGATTGTTTTGGGCAGTTTCTTTTTTTTCCCATAATGTTTTTCAAAGTCATTTGCAGCAAACTGGTCAAATGTCGTTATTGTATGGTACTGGGTTAAATTAAAATATCTAAAAACCATCAGTCTTTATTATCATAGCAAATCATGTTGCTGATCTCCATGACCAAGTACTCACAATAAAATGTCAATTTATTTAACCACTTCATATGCACTTTTTTCAACAATTTGCCTCAGGAGATTCTATACCCCATTTTGACAAAGTAAGAAGAATACATTTACATTATGCGATAATGTCTCTACTCAATCCAAAATGGGAATAAATATAAGTTTCTAGAACTTACCGGTATATGATATCGTATTCTGTAGCACATTCCAGTTAAAGTATGGTTAATTAATCTAAAAACGCTGGCAAAGCTGCAGTAATAAACTTACAATCTTTTGTAAACTGATTGTTCTTAATTACTGATCCATATAAGATATCGAGGGTTCAATGCAAGACTATAGTAAGTGCTTCATAAACATGAAGCACTGACTATAGTCTCGCACTGAACCCTTGATATGCAACAATCAAAATTATTCATGAGTGAAGTTTTGTAGTAGATGAGTCCAGACAAAATAAGTGATATGATCAAGTCACGCCATTCCCATATTAGCCTGAAGATCAGATCTCAAGGCCAAAGCATGTCTATAGAAAAGGTGTTTCCATGGTAAAGCAAAACCCATCGATCACTAGGCTTCAATGACTTCCTCCTGCCTGATTGCTGCAACATAGAAGCCATTATATCTCGATTTATAGCGGTGGTTGGATTAAATGTCTGCTACCAAGATTAGTATTGCTTAATCTGTGCCAAGTTATTCTTGTCTCTACTTATTTGTTGTTTGATGCCTTGGCACTGACGGCTGTGACGAAGATGTCTGTTTTCTGCGGCATAAACATTGATGTTAGAGATCTTTTACTTAAATGGAAGAGTATCGCAACAATAAGTAAGATACAATAATATTTGAGGGTTCATTGCAAGACTATTGTAAGTGCATGAAACACTTACAATAGTATTGTATTGAACCCTTGATATAGTCCCCTGCCCTTTAATTTGTGGATTCCATGCAAGACTATGGTTTGCCCTTCATAATGGTGTGGCACTCATTATAGTGTTGCACCAAACTGCCAATATGCTTTAAACTTTTGGAAATCTTTCCAATAACCATAAATAGACATGGGGTCGCCAACCTATATGATAATTCTTACACTCTGACATTGGTTTTACAACACCAATTTTGGGCAAACTGTGGATGACAATAGTGTAATAGCAGAGCAGGCGCCTTTAATACCAAAGGTTCCAGGTTCAATACCTGTTAGTCGCAAGATGAAAATGCCAGGACTACCCCACAAAAGCAGCACAAGTGTTTAGTTTCCAGGAAGAAGTCATTAAGAGTCTATTCAATAAGCTTCAAGCTTATGATAGGTCACAATTAATGTAAAATAAATAAGTAAAGATTAGCACCAATCAAAACTTTAGTAATTGAATATAACAGGAAAAGGAACAATGCTACAGAAAATATGGTGGGATCAATGGTGGTGTTAAAGTTAGCATCAGAGACTTGAGGTCAGACAACCCAAATTTGACCCCTGGCAGCAGCTAGGCAAGGACACTGAAGTGTCCTGTAAAGGGACACTCTAACCAAATGGCAAAGCTTTCACCAAATGTCAAGGTTGAAGGGTTTGAACCAGAGGCACCTAATTAACAAGCCCACCACTTTAGCCCCCTGAGCCACACAGAACCTTTACAGTAGACTCAGAACCAGTGAATGGTGTATTGTGGAAGAAGGCCTTAACTATTCTCTTCATACTGGAATGTGACAGACCAATTCTAACCCTTAGAAAGTTGGGTAATTTCCTAAATAGATTTTTGTGTCATCTTGTTTCTAAAACCTTAAATATCTGTTTGACTTTGATGAGGAATGATGATCAGAGAAGCAAACAGGTTTGATCACAGGCCAGCCGCCAATTTACTCAGCAGCTGGCCTTGATCTAACCTGTTTGCATATGTATGAAGTTGGTTCCAGCACTATAAGGATTAAAGAGACAAAGGATAAAAACAAAAACTAAGAAAATGTTTTTTATGATTTTGAGTAAAATCTACTGTTACAAAAGGATATCATTCCCATGCAGTACAATTTGTGGTTTTACTGCAGTGCTTTCCATAGAACCATGTGGCATATCATTAAAATGAGGAATTAGATTGATGAGTAAGCACACTCTCTCATAAGGAAATGTGATGAATCAATATTAAAAGTAAAGGCTGGCACCAATAAAAATAATATTGGTGAACATAAACAATTTCTTTAAATGTGATATCAGGTTTGAAAACCATTGTAAGAAAAGGTGAAAATTGCTTGGGATGACAAATGTCTCCTTTTGTCACAGTGATTTCTTGGATCTGGTTTTTCCTAAAGGTATTTAGCAGTTTTATAAGGTAATCGGTTAATAGCCCAATTGATAGCACTAATTTTGTCCTTTAATCCCCAAGTGTCATAAAACAATATTGCAATATGCAATAAAGAGAGGCTGCTAATTAAATTAGCATTTTTCTAGGGGCAAAGGCCACTAACCCTGAGAGAGAATACAATCTCTGTATGCGCTCACAGAGAAGAGACATTGTACAATGTTCTGTTCTTTAGTTTAACCAATTCCATTACTTTAATTGAATCAGAAAACATTATGTCACTGCAGTGGAAAATTGGGCCTGATGTGCTCGAGTTGAGCAATATAATCTTATGATATACATGTAATTGAAATGTACATGTTTACATGTATACAACAAGCTTTGTGGATTTTGAAACAATGGTTTTCTTCTATTTGATGCTTGTTTCAAATATCCTATGCTGCATATTAATCCAAAAAGGAGAATAGTTAATGCTATACTAAGAACGAAAGTTCTTGTTGAATTGAAAAATCTTATTTAAGAGACCATTCTTAAATAATTACACATACAGCTCTGAGATGATCTGATTATCTAATTACTGGGTAAATGTCACAAAGAAAACTCAAAAAAGGAAAAAGATATATTGACTGCTAATGACAACCTGTGCTAAATATATAGACCAGCAAAAAACCTGTGATGAGTGAACAGTCTGTCACCCTAAACACTGAGTACTGCAGGTCGCTGAAGTGCGTTTGACAATCCAGAAATCATCTGATACACCTTTGATAAGACAAACCGAGCAATATGTTCCAGATAATTGGTACCATCAAGACCGGCAACCAGACAGTAACATCTAAACCAATTCCGTCATCTAGAATTCTTAAACAGGTTCAACTAAATGCATGGTATGGTTACAAGAGCAAATTGAAAAAAAGCAGTTCCCATATGACATTGGTTAGAAACCATTGTGACAAAAGTATAAATTGCTTGATAAAATTAATGTAGTTCCTCCATATCTCAACATGGTTCCAAAGATCAAGCTTTAGCAAGAGATCTTTGTTTTACTTAATGTCTCATGCTAAAACATTTAAGTGAGTTTAGAACAACAATGACTCTTATTGTATTTAAATGAGCAATATTGCAAGGTAACATATCATTTGAATCATCTCTCTGAGATGTGCCACATGGAAATTTTATACTCTTATTAAAGATAATATTCATGCATATCAGTTTTGATGTACGCTAATATTTTCCTTAAGTCATATAGTGCATAAAAGTAATTCCATAAGTAGTAAAGGGTTTTGTCTGCACCAAGCCCAATGTCTTGTTCAAGACTAGACTAATAAGCACATACAATAGAGTTATTTGATGAAGTTTTCAGAGGACATTGCCTTGTCTATTGCCTAATCATGACCAAGGTCATAAAGGTCAATAGAGGTGCTAAATATCCTAGTATGCAATACCAAATTGTAGACAGCGTCCATTTCAAGGGCTAAAGAAATTAATTAACAAATGCGAAATACAAGCAAACACTTTCGTTTTCAGCTTTTGTTTATAAACCGAATAATAAAACGAAGGCGGAAATGTTCAATCACTAAACAAATCCATATAAAATAACAACTTGCGAGGTCAAAGAGTGTGGACTGAGGGCAACATCACAAGCGATTGACATAATCAAAACACCAATCAACATTGACAATAGAATATGATAAATGATATTTCCATTCTGTATCTCCTTACTTATCACAATAGATTGGGTTCCTTTATATTCACCATTATGTATTCACCGTATTTGTTTTACATCCATTGTGAAGGAAGCTTAAAGCTTGTTCAAAGCCACTCTCAATGACTGCTTCCTGGATACTAAACCAGTAATCGCGCCGGTTTGTGGGTTAGTCCCGGAAATTTTCACCCCGCCTAATGGGGATTCGAACCGGGGACCCTCGGTACAAGAGCCCGACCCTCAACGTCTGCACCAATGTTGCCCACATAACTTCCATTCCTTTTCATATTGACCTCTTTCGGGAATATCATTTATCTGCCTATTCTTTCTAGAATCTGCTTCCTGGATACAAAAACCAGTACGAGATAGATTAATCTTTCTAGAACCTGCTTCCTGGATACATAGCCAGTACTCACTGTATGTTGATTAGTTGGAAAGCATAGGGGATTTCTTGCAGGATTTCAAACCCACTACCCTTGTGTTGCTAAGTTGATGCTTCACACCTATGGCTACACAACCAGTACTTGTGCTGTATGTTGATTAGTGAAGGGTTGGAAAGCATAGGGGACTTCTTGCAGGATTTCAAACCGACTACCCTTGTTTTTCTAAGTTGGTGCTTCACCCCTATAGGTACACAACCAGTTCTTGTGCTGTATGTTGATTAGTGAAGGGTTGGAAAGCATAGGGGATTTCTTGCAGGATTTCAAACCCACTACCCTTGTGTTGCTAAGTTGATGCTTCACACCTATGGCTACACAACCAGTACTTGTGCTGTATGTTGATTAGTGAAGGGTTGGAAAGCATAGGGGACTTCTTGCAGGATTTCAAACCGACTACCCTTGTTTTTCTAAGTTGGTGCTTCACCCCTATAGGTACACAACCAGTACTTGTGCTGTATGTTGATTAAGGAAGGGTTGGAAAGCATAGGGGATTTCTTGCAGGATTTCAAACCCACTACCCTTGTGTTTCTAAGTTGATGCTTCGCACCTATGGCTACACAACCAGTACTTGTGCTGTATGTTGATTAGTGAAGGGTTGGAAAGCATAGGGGACTTCTTGCAGGATTTCAAACCCACTACCCTTGTGTTGCTCAGTTGATGCTTCACCCCTATAGGTACACAACCAGTACTTGTGCTGTATGTTGATTAAGGAAGGGTTGGAAAGCATAGGGGATTTCTTGCAGGATTTCAAACCCACTACCCTTCTGTTGCTAAGCTGATGCTTCGCACCTATGGCTACACAACCAGTACTTGTGCTGTATGTTGATTAATGAAGGGTTGGAAAGCATAGGGGATTTCTTGCAGGATTTCAAACCCACTACCCTTGTGTTGCTAAGTTGATGCTTCACACCTATGGCTACACAACCAGTACTTGGCTACACAGGACCCGAGTACTTGTGTACTTGTATGTTGATTAATGAAGGGTTGGAAAGCATAGGGGACTTCTTACAGGATTTCAAACCCACTACGCTTTTGTTGCTAAGTTGATGCTTCACACCTATGGGAGTACTTCTGTATGTTGATTAAGGAAGGGTTGGAAAGCATAGGGGATTTCAGGATTTCAAACCCACTACCCTTGTGTTGCTAAGTTGATGCTTCACACCTATGGCTACACAACCAGTACTTGTGCTGTATGTTGATTAATGAAGGGTTGGAAAGCATAGGGGATTTCATGCAGGATTTCAAACCCACTTCCCTTGTGTTGCTATTTTTATGCTTCACACCTATGGCTACACAACCAGTACTTGTGCTGTATGTTGATTAAGGAAGGGTTGGAAAGCATAGGGGACTTCTTGCAGGATCTCAAACCCACTACCCTTGTGTTGCTAAGTTGATGCTTCACACCTATGGCTACACAACCAGTACTTGTGCTGTATGTTGATTAATGAAGGGTTGGAAAGCATAGGGGATTTCATGCAGGATTTCAAACCCACTACCCTTGTGTTGCTAAGTTTATGCTTCACACCTATGGCTACACAACCAGTACTTGTGCTGTATGTTGATTAAGGAAGGGTTGGAAAGCATAAGGGACTTCTTGCAGGATTTCAAACCCACTACCCTTGTGTTGCTAAGTTGATGCTTCACACCTATGGCTACACAACCAGTACTTGTGCTGTATGTTGATTAAGGAAGGGTTGGAAAGCATAGGGGACTTCTTGCAGGATTTCAAACCCACTACCCTTGTGTTGCTAAGTTGATGCTTCACACCTATGGCTACACAACCAGTACTTGTGCTGTATGTTGATTAATGAAGGGTTGGAAAGCATAGGGGACTTCTTGCAGGATTTCAAACCCACTACCCTTGTGTTGCTAAGTTGGTGCTTCACCCCTATAGGTACACAGCCAGTACTTGTGCTGTATGTGGATAGTGAAAGGGCAGTAAAGTGGAGGGGACTTCTCACAGGGTTTCAAACTCATGACCCATGTGAAGCCCTCACTCTACCCCTCCAAATGCATTACTTACATGTCTGATCAAGAGGTTTATATTCAATGGTAAATTTCTCATTTCGCCTATATATTGCCTGCAAAATCTTATATTAAGGTACATTTTGTAATGGTTGGCCACACACGCCAGAATTTTTTGTCTCTGCCAATAAATGCTGTTCTATAATATACTATATATATTCAGTCAAACAATATTTGTAGAGCAAAACTTGTGAAGGTTTCCAGAACTAACAGTGCTCATGAACTCTATGTCATGAATAACATTCATGGAAATACAGTCAAACTTGTGTTAAGAGGCCAGCCTATGGGACAGAGTAAATTGGCTGTTTAAGACAGGTTGGCTGCTTAACATAAATTGGTGTACACTATAAATCTAACAATGGGACTTTCTGTAGTGGCTGTTTAAAGCAGGTCGGCTGCTTAAAAGGGTGGCTGCTTAACACAAGTTAGACTATACTTTTGAGCACATTCTTGAACATCAATAACAGCTTCATGAATGTTTTCATGAATCTGTTCTTGATATTTATGAAACTTATTTTGAAATTCATGAAAATGTCTGTGCTCATGAATGGTCATTTGTGGTTTGTATCTATTCATGAAATTTATGTTTACAGTTATTCAATCCTTCACAGGGGACAATATAAACCTACTTTAACCAAATCTATATTTTCAAGCGAATTCTATTGAGATTCCTGGTATGACCAAGAAGTACTTTGAATCAGTTTGCGTGAAAATCTGGTAAGCATTCAGGATGCAGAGGGATAGCAGTGAAAAGGTAATCCTTTCAAAATGAACAAGTGTGTGCAAATTAATGGGAACATTCATTATGCAAAGAGATAACAATTATGAATGGCAAATCCCTTTAAAGTAATTTGCATTGGACTAAATTAAGACTAACATGCAGATTGATTAACCCTTTACACAATTATATCTCACTAGGACACATTTGTTTCAGAAGACATTAAAAAAACAATGTGAAAAGAAAGTACAAATTGCGTGTAATGAACAATTCATTATTTGGCACATTTTCTACCAATTATTGGTCTGAAGGAAAGATAAGATTTCCATCCTATGGTTTTTTGTCTTATCTTTCCTATATATGTTAAGCCAATCACAAAACGACTTTGGTGGAAGAGTTGAAATTTTTGGACCGAATTCAAAAACATAGTGAAGGAACAAGTATTTCATCATGATCAAAATGTTCTTAAATCACAGATGCACTGAACGTCTTCAATGATAAAGCAGCTTGTGATCAAGAGATTTGATCTCAAATGATGTTGTGACAGTAATAGGTTTTATGTAGAAATACTACTTCTACAGTCTCCCGGTGGAAGCCGGCTTTCATGGGTGATTTGGTAGAATGGTTGGCTTTCTCTCGAAGTTAAGCAACATACTAAGTGCTTAGTACCTGGATGGGTGACCCACGGTGGCTTTACTCCGAGAGGGACCCGATACATGTTACAAAATTGGTGGCAGATGTGGGATTTGGTTTGATATCACCATCATTCCCATACCCTTAATTGATCGTTGCATGTTCTTGATCCTTGTTTCTGCTTTGAGGCAGTGTTTATAGTGGCAGTTGTATCTTCTTGAAGAGTAAAAAAAGTCGGTAGCTGCCCATGTATGTCTTTGTGACATTTGTGAGTTCGGGACAAAATCAAGAGAAAGGTGGGAGAAATGTGACGGTAATTGGGTTTATGTATAAATACTACTTCTACAGTCTCGCTGTGGAAGCCGGCTTTCATGGGTGATTTGGTAGAGTGGTTGGCTTTCTCTCGTAGTTAAGCAACGTACTAAGTGGATAGTATCTAAATTGGTGACCCATGATGCCTTTATTCCGAGAGTGACCAGATACAGGTTACAATGTGATAGATTTCTATACATGCTCAATAATCTTAGTGTTATATCACAAATTCCTGGCTCATGAGTGTGAGAGAAAATCACTTCTTTACTGAACTGTCCATGAGAGCTAAGTGTTTAGTTATATCAACAATTCCTGGCTCATGAGTGTGAGAGGAAATCACTTATTTACTGAACTGTCCATGAGAGCTAAGTGTCTAGTTATATCACAAATTCCTGGCTCATGAGTGTGAGAGAAAATCACTTATTTACTGAACTGTCCATGAGAGCTAAGTGTTTAGTTATATCAACAATTCCTGACTCATGAGTGTGAGAGAAAATCACTTATTTACTGAACTGTCCATGAGAGCTAAATGTCTAGTTATATCACAAATTCCTGGCTCATGAAATGTGAGAGAAAATCACTTCTTTACTGAACTGTCCATGAGAGCTAAGTGTCTAGTTATATCACAAATTCCTGGCTCATGAGTGTGAGAGCAAATCACTTATTTACTGAACTGTCCATGAGAGCTAAGTGTCTAGTTATATCACAAATTCCTGGCTCATGAGTGTGAGAGCAAATCACTTATTTACTGAACTGTCCATGAGAGCTAAGTGTCTAGTTATATCACAAATTCCTGGCTCATGAGTGTGTGAGAGAAAATCACTTATTTACTGAACTGTCCATGAGAGCTAAATGTCTAGTTATATCACAAATTCCTGGCTCATGAGTGTGAGAGGAAATCACTTATTTACTGAACTGTCCATGAGAGCTAAGTGTCTAGTTATATCACAAATTCCTGGCTCATGAGTGTGTGAGAGGAAATCACTTATTTACTGAACTGTCCATGAGAGCTAAGTGTTTAGTTATATCACATTCCTTGCTCATGAAATGTGAGAGCAAATCACTAATTCACTGAACATCTCATGAACTGTTCTTAAGTGCTAATTCTTTAGTAACATTCTCTTTCCTAATTCAGGGTTTATTGCCTATTTCAACAACATTACATAATCGACCTGTTAAAGGCTAAAATGAATACAATTTCCAAATACTGTAGTCTTTTTTGCCAAAAGACTCTTCCAAAGTGAAATAATTGGCCACTATTGCGATCAAAAGCAGGGCTGCGCAGTCCTAACCCATTTCCAAACAATAACAACATTTTACCACTTTGTTGCAGCAGACTCTTATAAACTTTGTAGGAAAAGGAGAAATTGGACATGACGAGCACTATTTCTTTTTCCCACAATGTTTTCTCCACTATCAGAGGATTGTTTTCCATTTTTATCACATTTTGAAATGTCATTTGTAAACTCTTTCAATTAGAGACAGTCGAGAATTTGGTAAACGGTTAAATTTTCTAAACCCTTTTTCTACCCTGCCACGAACCCCACCATTTTTTCCAGGCCATGTCAGACTATCCGATATTAAGAATATCCGTTCATGATGAGGGATGGATCAATCATGTCAAAATGGACCTCATTAGATGTTGGAAAGAAATATCTGTGGAGTAATGAGTGCTTTATGTAAAGAATTAATCAGGCCTGTTGAGTTATAACCTCATATCACGGGAGTGGAAATCATATAACCCATTACCAAACAAAATCGACATTTGACCAGTTTGTTGCAGACGACTCTGGAAAACATTGTGGGAAAAGGAGAAATTGCTCTTAACGAGCAATATTTCACTTTTTCACAATGTTTTCTGCTCTATCAGAAGATTATTTTCCAATTTCATATCATTTTGAAATGTCGTCTGCAAACTCTTTGAATTTGGGACAGTAGAAATGTTTGGCATTTGGTCAAGAGCTATGTAAAGAATTAATCAGGCCTGTTTGGTTATGACCTCATAACACTGAGTGGAAATCATTTAACCATACCCCCTTACAATTTCCCTTATACCCTGTTAACCCTTTACCAAATGCCAAATTTTCGACTATCCCAAACTGAAAGAGTTTGCAGACGACATTTCAAAATTTGATGAAATTGGAAAATAATCTTCTGATAGGGCAGACATCATTGTGGGAAAAGGAGAAATTACTCTTTCTTTCCCACAATGCTTTCCAGAGCCCCGTCTGCAAGAAAATTCTGCATTGCGGTTTAATTGTTTGATTAATGTCTCAATTTTAAACAGAAATCTACAGCATTTGAAAAAGTGACACATTAGACTTTGCTCAAAGAAGAAGATTTGCCTTTTACCTCAATGATTGAAAACTTTGCTTCCAAACTTCCATAACTTGCATTTCCGTGACTGGTCCATATCAAAAGCCACATCAACCATTTGAAGATGTATGTTTAAAAGAAAGAATTGATCAATCAAGGAACCTTTATGACTACTTTGTGCAACCATGATAAAGTAGTTTATTCATTTTATGTGTTGTGCAACAAATTTCTTAGAGAACACTTTTACAAACATCCCATATATGCACATTTAAACTTATCTAATTCACATTAAATTTTGTCATACAGCAATTTCTTGAATCATATCTTAATCTCTCTTGATTCTGAATCTTGGATGCATAACCAGTACATCTTACGAATGTTGATGAATAAAAGGTTGCAAAGAGGAACCAACTTCTCATCGTATTCAAACTCACGACCCCCATGTCCAGAGGCAGAGGTTCTTACCACAGACCGCTGCCCTCGTCAATAAACATTAGTGACAGGTCCAAGATCAAAGTACCAATAGACGACAATTGATGTTAAGTAAAAGAAATAAAGTATTCCCTATGATATTTGGTAAATATATGTGTAACAAAAAGGAGTCATTGCTTGATGCAACCAATTTCTTCTTTTGTCACACTGGTTTCAATCATACTCTGCTGGGAATGGGTCTTAACCCTTTACCAAACGCCAAATTTTTGACAGACCCAAATTCAAACAGTTTGCAGATGACATTTCAAAATGTGATGAAATTGAAAAACAATCTTTTGATAGGGTAGAAAACATTGTGGGAAAAGGAGAAATTACTCGTTACGTCAGCAATTTCTTCTTTTTCCCCACATTGTTTTCCAGTGTTGTCTGCAACAAAGTGGTGAAACGTCTTCATTGTTAGGTAATGAGTTAATGAGCCAATTATTGGAGTATAAATATTGGAGTGTATAACCTTTTTACCAGATATGTGAGAATAGATTAACTGTATATTCCTTTGATTGCTTTGTAATTTATGATATCAGAAAACTGTACTAAGGTGCAAATTCTGCTCAAAGATAATCTTTTACTTTCAAAATGTTCTACTAATCAACACCTTTTTATTGCAAATTCAAAGGGTTGGACTTATATCATCTAAGACCTTCTTAACCCAATACCACAATAACAAATATATTTGTTTTTTAGTTGCCGACGGCAAATAACTTAACCCTTTCCCAAACAATAACGACAATTGACCCCTTTGTTGCAGACGACTTTAGAAAACATTGTGGGAAAAGGAGAAATTGCTTGGAAAGAGCAACTTTTCCTTTTCCCACAAGGTTTTCTGCTCTATCTGAAGAATATTTATCAATTTCATCACGTTTTGAAATGTCGTCTGCAAACTCTTTCAATTTAGGACAGTCGAAAATTTGTTGTTGGGAAAGGGTAAAGACACTATTTGGAGAAAAAGAGAAATAGGATTGTAATGAGCATAAAACTCTTTTAGTGACTAAAAGGTTCACCAAGATCTGCTATGTGACAATGAAAGTGTGTTGTTGTTGTTTTTATCTTATTTGTTAAAACTAGTTAGCTTATGAATCCATCCTAGACAGCCTCAAAATTATGTAAGAGGGAATTTCAACGTTTCTTCTGTTATCTCTAATGCCTCAAACAAGCCATTTGAAAGAAATTAGATAGAAAATAAGCAGACAAAGAGAAAACATATCAAAAAAGGAGAGCAACAGTCGGAATGTTTAAATGAAAAATCAAGGCAAAGTTAAAAGAATTTACTTCTTTATTGTTTTCATTTGATAAAAAGTTAAGAAAACCATGGTAAACAATTCCCCTATACAAGACTATGTTCAATGGTCGAAATCATAAATGAAATCACATGACAATCAACAAACAGGAGAAAAAATAGCTTTTTGTTGGTGATTTTGAGATCCTTTTTCTCACAACAAATTTTGTCCTTGTGTCAGAATGTTGTTTAACCCTTTACAAAACACCAAATTTTCATCCCAAATTGAAAGAGTTTGCAGATGACATTTCATAAGGTGATGAAATTGGAAAATTATCTTCAGATAGGGCAGAAAACATTGTGGGAAAAGGAAAAATTGCTCATTACAAGCAATTTCTCCTTTACCCACAATGTTTTCCAGGGTGGTCTGCAACAAAGTGGTTAAAAGTCGTTATTGTTTGGTAAAGGGTTAAGTAATTCTGATACAGATACCTTTATGAGTCATGATGAAGTTGAAGAAAAAATGAGAAAATACAATGGTTCAAACCGTTTTCTGTCTCAAAGGTGTATAAGAAATGATGAAGCAAAGGTCTTAAAGGTAATTATTCCCAGATTTAGGCCATGCAGTCTAACTTGTGTTTAGCAACCACCTTTTTAAGCAGCCAACCTGCCTTTAACAACCACTACAGAAAGTACCATTGTTAGATTTATACATCAATTTGTGTTAAGCAGCCAACCTGTCTTAAACAGCCAATTTACTCTGTCCCATAGGCTGGCCTCTTAACACAAGTTTGACTGTACATACAATGAAATAAACACTTTACAGGATATCAATGTCTTTTTCTCTATATGAAAAGACGGTGTTCATTCAGACTTTTCGTGTGTATAGCAGAGAAGTAGCAAAAACAAAAGCATGGAGTCGGTTCCAGCACTATAAGGGTTGATACAAGCATATATGGATAAATGGGCAAAAAAGTATATCTCTAAGAGTTTAATACCCCTGAGGCCTTTTGATAAACAGCTTCCTCAGTCAAGGAATTGCAAAGAGTTCTGACATCTGATTGGTCAATGTTCCACTATGTATCAACCAATTAGAATCCATTATTTTGTCCCTGAGGGATTATGACGTTTTACATCTATGAATGACACACATTGGTCTACCACAATACGTCTTCTGATAGGCTTCCTTAGACCCATCACCCCTAGGGATGGTCAGTCTGTAGCTCAAACTGACTTTTGAAATGATTTGGAAAAAGAGAAATTAATTGTATAACCAAATTTGCATTTTGTTTTTTACATATAAATATTTTAACACTTAACCTACTAAAGTGATGAATATTGAATGGATCATGTTGATATTATGATATCCAATGATATAAATCTTTAAAATGGAGCATTCTTTTTATTTGGTTGAGGGTAAATAAAAAGACTTGAAGCAAAACAAAATTAAAAACGCATTACTGAGACAGGCCCCAGCTTCCTGTAATTTCATCTAATGTAGGAGCAGTCATAATATTTAGATAGAAAAATCTGTCACATCATGCAGGGTATTATGTACCCATTCTTAACCCATCACTAAACAACAACGACATTTGACCAATATGTTGCAGACGATTCTGGAAAACATTGTGGAAAAATATCAGAAGATTATTTTTCAATTTCATCTCATTTTCAAATGTAGTCTGCAAACTCTTTCAACTTGGGACAGTCGAAAAATTGGTGCTGAATGTTTTTTTCACCCCAACCTAGATACAACATCACACTATTGCCAATGCATTCATAAGAGAATGCACAATTGCTCCAATTAAATAATTAAAACTACATAAAGCAGAAGCAGAAATTGCTTAAAAACAAGGTATTTCTCCTCTTTTCATAATGGTTCCTTCTCATTTTTTTCATCTCAAATGCACTTTGTCCATTCTGTATAACAGATGTAAAGTGATGCTTACCTTACAAGGCAACAAGTGACAAGGATTTGATGCTAATGGTTATCAGTGAAAGATTATTTACTTTTGGTGGTTGTGTAAGAGACATAATGGCTTCAAGGTCATTTAAGAAAAGTACATCAAGAGTTTAAACCATTACCAAACAATAACAACAATTAACCACTTTGTTTCTGATGACTCTGTAAAACATGTTGGGAAAAGGAGAAAATGCTTGTAACAAGAAATTGTTCCTTTTCCCTCAACGTTTTCTACCCTATCACAAGATTACTTTCCAATTTCATCACATTTTGAAATGTCGTCTGCAAACCCTTTTGATTTGGGACAGTCTAAAATTTGGCGTTTGGTAAGGGGTTAACAGGCAACAAGCAACAAGGACTTGGTGATAATGGAACTATCAATACCAGTGAACCATTATTTATTCACTTCGGTGGTTGACGACATTTGTCCAGTGTATTGCAGACAACTCTGGAATACATTGTGGGAGAAGGGCAATTTTTACTTTTCTCACAGTGTTTTCTGCCCTACCAGAAGATTATTTTTCGATAACATCACATTTTAAAATCTTGTTCGCAAAAGTCTTTCAATTTGGGACAATAGAACATGGCGTTTGGTAAATGGGTTAATGTAAGGCAAAAGTAAGTCCTTGACAAATGGGAAGCACCTGCTATATTATTACACTGATCCCTGTCATGGAGCTCAAATTAATGAACACCAGTAACTTAGTTAGAAGTTAACCTTCATAGTGCTGGAACCGATTTCATGCTTATGCAAACAGGTTGGATCCAGGCTAGCACTAAGTGAATTAACGGCTGGCCTGTGATCTAACTTGTTTGAAACTCTTGAGTATCTTTCTTCACCAAAATTGAGCAGATTTTAAAGGTTTTGGAAAGTTGACAACACACAACTGTATTTTAAGAAAATTACCCAGCATTCTAAGGGTTGGACTAAGACTATGTATTGAACAGGGTCATATTAGCAACTTTCTTTTCATTACCTCACTCTGATGTGTTCAGTAGAAGATTTGAAAATCACTTCCATGTAAGATTGCTTTTCTTAAATGATGTTTAATGTTGTGTCAATAATTCTTCAGTTATGTTACAGATTTCATGGATCCACCAGTTCTAGGCTAGGGCTCTGAAATGACTTGCAAATGTCACTCCTATGAAACTAGAGGTCTGTGGGGCTCGAACCTACACCCGCCCCCATTTCTATGTCCACAACCTTAATCACTGGGCCGCGCAAGACCCCTATATGGTTCCTTCTAAGAAGCACTTCATCCTTTTCCACAATGCTTTCAAATAATAAAGAAACTGTATTCATGCTATTTTGCCTTCAGTCTGGTGTTCATTTTAATAGGCACCTGGTATAAAATACGATGTAGAGGAATGGTTAAAAGAGGGCAAGTCTTTGACACAACACTTGCCTACTAATGCTTCTGATACTGGGTCATAAAAAGCAGATTTTTTTATGAGGTTAAGGAACGTAAGGGAACAATGTTCCTGACCTGACAGGGCAACCAGACTATCCATCAATCAAGTGGGCTTCTTCTAGGGGTAAGGCAAAACCTCATTTGTCTACATAAATCTGATTCACTCCTCTCTCTGATAGATGGAAATCCATCCTATTACTTCATTTTCACTCGTTTCACTGTTATTTCAACTTGAATACTTGATTACAACACTTTTTTAACAAGAGCAATATCATTTACAACGGGCATTAATTTTCCTCTTTAGGTCTTTGTATTAACTCTCTTTTAGTATTAAGGTAGCATACCCATAATCAGCAATTTTGAAACATAAAATCGTCAGACAACTAATTGGTCGTTCTCATTACAAGCAATTTCTCCTTTTCCCACAATGTTTTCAAGAGTCATCTGCAACAAAGTGGTTGAATGTCATTATTGTTTGGTAATGGGTTAAATTAACAGCCATTTTCAATGTGAGGTGTAAAAGACTATAAAGGGAATCCAAACCTTCCACCATACATAACTAATTGAAATGAATTTGCAGCTAACAATTGTTATATACAAAATTTGCGATTATATTGGGATAAAAAGGAGATTTTGCACATCAAGCCCATAAACAACTTTTTATGACATGATTCCAATGTCTGCATATTGACTATGCATCTTTTCATCAATATTGTTCATCATATTGGAAGCATAAATGGTCCTAATGTTGTCGAGTAACCGTTGTTTCTCTGTCATTAAGATTGCCTCACAGCATGGTTTAATTTGCAATTTAAGTTTTGCAAATCCAACTTGCTGATTGATGTGGGTTTTGTATTGCCCTGAGACGACTAAACAATTCAAAATGTTGATTCTGAATTTCGAATTCAAATAAGTGTTGCTTAAACATAATAAAAGTATTATCATGATCAGATTGTGCAGCTTACAGAAGCTTATCAGATATAGAGATCGAATATTGAGCTTATTCCTTACTCTCTCTTTCTCTCTCTGACACTCTCTCATCAACATTCTTAGTCTACATTTTGTGTATCTCCCTTATTATACATTTTACTTGTGTTAATATAAAGTTCTATTCTGTTCTGTTTTATTTTCCTAAGCCTTGATACAGTAGATGACATCTTAATAGACATAATGTTCCATTTAGTTCGTAACTCTGCCTTTATTTCTGAGATATCTTCAACACAGATTTAGGTATTTAGTCAAAAAGAGTTTTGACAGTTATACGATATGGAACCACTGGGGACTGAGATAATTCTTTACCTCGGAAGCAGACCATATAGAATGTAACTATGACTATCCCTGCAATAAAATGTTTGTGGATTTCAGGAACAGACATGGACGACAAACAGCATTTCATGAACAAAAAACTTGAATTGCAAGATCATCTTCCAGAATATCATTAACAGTTTTATGAATCCATTCATGAACCTGATCTTATTGTACATGAAACTATTCTTGGAATTCGAAATCAAGTTCAAGAACATCTTTGGCCATCTATTGTTCATCAATGTTCATGAAAATCATAAACACAGTTATTGAACCCTTCACAGGGGAAGTCATAGCTTAAAAACAATTTCATCTGTAGAATGAAAGTGCATTCCATGAACACAGACCCATATAATTGTTTTCATTTCAAGGACATAGTTTTAAAAAAAGGCAAATGACTTACATTGTTGTTGAAGAAATGGACGCTTCACTTACCTGAAAAGAGAAAAGATACAAAACTAATTGCATTAAAACCATAGAAAAATATAATAAAACCACCATAACCCAAACCTTCATGAAAGATTTAGTGGCAGCTATCGGTCAAACACAATGACTGGAAAGTAATGTATCATTAAGGCATCAATTTCTATTGGACAGAAAACACTTTGGCAAAAGGAGAAATTTCTTATCACAAGCAATTTCTCCTTTTGTCGAAGTGTTTTCTAATGTCTCCTACTGTAGATGTAATTACATGGAAATATAAAGGAAGCATTAATTTATTTATTATGGGTGCAAAGTTCACTCAAGATACTATAGCTAGCATTTCAGGGATGTTGTTTTTTTCTTCTCTTTTTTTAATTTATCAGTTATTCTTTAATCATTATGCTCAAGGCTATGAGCTGTACATTAATAAGTAGAAAATAATTGTAGTTGTCATAGAGAGCAAAGAGAAATATGAGATATTGCTAAATATGAGCAATATCTCATTTGGTCCCTATGTTTTTTAATCAATTACTCAGAAGAAATGTAACACTTCATGTTCTTATAACATCATTTTCTAATGCTTGCAATCGGAAACAACATCATCTTTTAATGCTCACAATCTTAAACAATGTCATCTTCGAAAAAATTCCAGTCTGAAACAACGTCATCTTATGCTTACAATCTGAAATGACGTCATCTTCTTATGCTCACAATCTCAAACAACGTCATCTTCTATTGATTGCAATCGGAAACAATGTCATCTTTTAATGCTCACAATCTGAAACAATGTCATCTTCTAATGCTCACAATCTGAAACAACGTCATTTTCTAATGCTTGCAATCTGAAACAATGTCATTTTCTAATGCTCAATATCTGAAAAAACGTCATTTTCTAATGCTCACAATCTGAAACAATGTCATCTTCTAATGCTCACAATCTGAAACAATGTCATTTTCTAATGCTCACAATCTGAAACAACGTCATCTTCTAATGCTCACAATCTGAAACAATGTCATTTTCTAATGCTCACAATCTGAAACAACGTCATCTTCTAATGCTCACAATCTGAAACAATGTCATTTTCTAATGCTCACAATCTGAAACAATGTCGTTTTCTAATGCTCACAATCTGAAACAATGTCATTTTCTTATGCTCACAATCTGAAACAATGTCATTTTCTAATGCTCACAATCTGAAACAATGTCATTTTCTAATGCTCACAATCTGAAACAACGTCATCTTCTAATGCTCACAATCTGAAACAATGTCATCTTCTAATGCTCACAATCTGAAACAATGTCATTTTCTAATGCTCACAATCTGAAACAACGTCATCTTTTAATGCTCACAATCGGAAACAATGTCATTTTCTTATGCTCACAATCTGAAACAATGTCATTTTCTAATGCTCACAATCAAAAACAATGTCATCTTCTAATGCTCGAAATCTGAAACAATGTCATTTTCTTATGATTGCAATCTGAAACAATGTCATCTTCTAATGCTCACAATCTGAAACAACGTCATCTTTTAATGCTCACAATCGGAAACAATGTCATTTTCTTATGCTCACAATCTGAAACAATGTCATTTTCTAATGATTGCAATTGAAACAACTTCATTTTTTAATGCTCACAATCTGAAACAATGTCATCTTCTAATGCTCACAATCTGAAACAATGTCATTTTCTTATGCTCACAATCTGAAACAACGTCATCTTCTAATGCTCACAATCTGAAACAATGTCATTTTCTTATGCTCACAATCGGAAACAACGTCATTTTCTTATGCTCACAATCGAAAACAACGTCATCTCGTAAAGATTGCAATCTGAAACAATGTCATTTTCTTATGCTCACAATCTGAAACAACGTCATCTTCTAATGCTCAAAATCTGAAACAATGTCATTTTCTTATGCTCACAATCGAAAACAACGTCATCTCGTAAAGATTGCAATCTGAAACAATGTCATTTTCTTATGCTCACAATCTGAAACAACGTCATCTTCTAATGCTCAAAATCTGAAACAATGTCATTTTCTTATGCTCACAATCGAAAACAACGTCATCTCGTAAAGATTGCAATCTGAAACAACGTCATCTCCTAATGATTGCAATCTGAAACAACGTCATCTTCTAATGCTCACAATCTGAAACAACGTCATTTTCTTATGCTCACAATCTGAAACAACGTCATTTTCTTATGCTCACAATCGGAAACAATGTCATCTTTTAATGCTCACAATCTGAAACAATGTCATCTTTTAATGCTCACAATCTGAAACAATGTCATCTTCTAATGCTCACAATCTGAAACAATGTCATCTTCTATTGATTGCAATCTGAAACAATGTCATCTTCGTATGCTCACAATCTGAAACAACGTCATCTTCTAATGCTCACAATCTGAAACAACGTCATCTTCTATTGATTGCAATCTGAAAAAATGTCATCTTCTAATGCTCACAATCTGAAACAACGTCATCTTCTATTGATTGCAATCTGAAACAATGTCATCTTCTGATGCTCACAATCTGAAACAACGTCATCTTCTATTGATTGCAATCTGAAACAATGTCATCTTCTAATGCTCACAATCTGAAACAACGTCATCTTCTATTGATTGCAATCTGAAACAATGTCATCTTTTAATGCTCACAATCTGAAACAATGTCATCTTCTAATGCTCACAATCTGAAACAACGTCATCTTCTATTGATTGCAATCGGAAACAATGTCATCTTTTAATGCTCACAATCTGAAACAATGTCATCTTCTAATGCTCACAATCTGAAACAATGTCATCTTCTATTGATTGCAATCTGAAACAATGTCATCTTCGTATGCTCACAATCTGAAACAACGTCATCTTCTAATGCTCACAATCTGAAACAACGTCATCTTCTATTGATTGCAATCTGAAACAATGTCATCTTCTAATGCTCACAATCTGAAACAATGTCATTTTCTTATGCTCACAATCTGAAACAATGTCATCTTCTAATGCTCACAATCTGAAACAATGTCATTTTCTTATGCTCACAATCTGAAACAATGTCATTTTCTTATGCTCACAATCTGAAACAATGTCATCTTCTAATGCTCACAATCTGAAACAATGTCATCTTCTAATGCTCACAATCTGAAACAATGTCATTTTCTTATGCTCACAATCTGAAACAATGTCATCTTCTTATGCTCACAATCTGAAACAACGTCATCTTTTAATGCTCACAATCTGAAACAACGTCATCTTCTAATGCTTGCAATCTGAAACAACATTCAAGTTTGAGGCAATGGACAATTCTTACCCTTAATTGAATTATAATCCACCTTAGTTATCACAATAACATAATTATGTTACATATAGAATTAGTACCATACTCAAATACAAAATTGCCTTTATTTATTATTCATAATTTAATAATGATGTCTGCTAATGCATTCAATTTATCATCTAAATCCTTCCGGCAAATTTCAGATAAAAGAAACAAGTTCTAACCAAACTTTTCTACCAGCAAAATAAGACTTATCTTAATTGTACATTGCTTTTCCCCAAAATTGCTGCGTTCAAACCAACTCTTTGAATTCAACTTTGTATAAAGCAATGCAATATTCATCATTGTATTCCTCCATATTTAGTTAATTTTCTTGTATATAGATAATGTTTGGTAGCTGCTGAGATGGAAAAAGCTTAACCTTTATAGTGTTGGAACTGACTTCATGTTTATGCAAACAGCTTGATCCAGGCAGGCCACCTAGCAAATTGGCGGCTGGCCTAAGATCTAACTTGCTTGCTCCTCCGAGTATCTTTTCTCAACAAAATTAATCAGATATCTAAGGTTTTTGGAAAGCAGATGTCACAAAAATCTACTTTTAGAAAAATTCCCAGCATTCTAAGGATTAATATCTTGTGAGGCTGAGAAAACCTTGTGGGAAAACTGCTTTTCAGCCAAACCAGATAAATTATCGCCATCTCTGCTACAACAATATGCTTAGAGATATACCATTTTCAAGGAGATTGAAACTTTTTGTGTACAAAAAAGGATATCAAAAATCTTATAGGAATTATTCATTTTGAGTGACTCATTTGTAGGAAGTTAAAAACTTGTTCTATATCAAATTGCAATCATAAAAATTGAAACGGGATTGTGATAGTTACAAACATTCTGTTTGAAACAAGAGAAAAAAACTCGCCATCCAAACACAAGTAGAAACTGGTCACACTCCTGGAAAATATTAAACAACTTATTCATGCATTTTATGAACATCCATGAATGTTAAATGAACATCAAACACATCTTCATGAACATCAAGAACATGTTCATCAATGCGTTCATGAACCGGTTTGATCTTCAAAAACCTGTTCTTGAATTTCATAAAAATATCAGTCCATGAATAGCCATTCAATGTTCATGAAGTTCATGACTAAGTTCTTAAATCCTTTGCAGGGGAGTATTTTGTGAGAGGCCATTGTTTAAAGGTGTTTTTGTCTAAGGGTAAAGCTTGGATGTAGGTTTGTATTTGTAGCATTCTTTGTAGACAGAACATGACTCTACTAATGGTGCAGGTGTGAAGAGGTGTCTAGACATGCTAGTAGTGGTTGTAACTGGAGGAAAAACATAGGGAGGCTTTTGTTTACCCCATTCCTTCATCTAGAATGTTGGACCTACTAGCGAGCTGCCAACAGTCTGGCCTGGCTCTGAGACCAGCGCAACTTAAATGATTAAACTAATACAAAATGTTAAGCTTTTACACGTCTTCAGCCAGGCCAATTGTTATTGGCCACCAACATTCACCGTCTGTTGACCTCACTGATTAGCATGAATTACATGCTTTACTAAGTATCTCAAAATATGCTCAGAGCCGTCTGTAACATTTGACTATGTGGTTCGTCCACGTGCATTATTTGATAAATGCTACTAAGCTTACCTGTTTATATATATAATGCGTATAACTCTATTGTTTATCGACTGTGTTTGGAAGGCACTCAAATATTGAATATACCGCGTCATAATTATTCATGCATAGAGGGCAACAGACGGTGAATGTTGGTGAACAATACTAGCAAGCTGCCAACAAACTGCCCTGCGTCTGAGACCAGCTCAACTTAACCCTTTACCAAAAGCCAAATTTTCAATTGTCTCAAATTGAAAGAGTTTGCAGACGACATTTTAAAATGTGATGAAATTGGAAAATAATCTTCTGATAGGGCAAAAAACATTCTGGGAAAAGGAGAAATTTCTCATTAAGAGCAATTTCTCCTTTTCCCAAAATGTTTTCAAGAGTCGTCTGCAACAAAAGTGGTCAAATTGTTTGGTAATGGGTTAAGTGTCTTGGCTAACAACACATTTACTAGGAGTGTCCACTTTGAGTAGTTCAATGTATATGGAAGTGCACCGTGTACATCATTAGTTCTAAATTTTTAAACCATTATTTGTGGTTCAGGTCACTCATACCTTATAGTGAAATAATAAATTGTGATATATCTATGTTTCCTTAATCAAAAGATATTTGGATTGACACTTTCATTTAAAAAGTACAGCAAAAGAAGTCTTGCAGGAAGAAACTTTACAGCTTCCATGTCATGTCAAAGGCGTTTTTATTGGATAAACATGATAAGTTTAGATTGCAGCAATGCCTTTTATTTTAATAAGATGATCATACCAAATGGAGACGTGGTTGAGCATAAATTCTCTAATATTGTCTGTCTAAACAAATTCTCTCATATTAGAGCTTGTGATAGCTCCAAATCAAAGGCCAGGAGCAAAAATACTAACATCAAACTATAACATGTTCTTAACCAAATTGAGAAGATGCCATTGTGATGAAATGATGCATTGCTAATTATAGGAAGCAATTTAAACATTAGGTATCGGTACTAACTCAAGTCTTCCATGGCAAATGCATTTTATTGGTGATGCATGTCCCCTGCTTAGAATTCAAGAGCTTTATTTAGTATTGTGTTTAATGACTTTCAACAATTTTTCAGATATGTAACAGCTTTCTTTGATCCACCATTTCTAGGCTAGGACTCTGATGTAACTTGCCAAGGTCACTCCCACTCAAGAGCTTTGTTTATGCACTTTATGAATAGACATAAACAACAAATGACCGTTCATGAACAGAAGAATCCAAGAACACATTCATGGATTTCAAGAGAATGCTTGTAAATTCAAAGAACATGTTCATAAAGATCAAGAACAGATTCTTAAATATATTCATGAGCCTGTTCTTGATGTTCATGAACATTTTCATGAAATTAACCGGCTAAAGGAATCTTAATTTAAGTGTCAGGTAAAACGAAAGGTTTTATAAAATAAGACTTAAGGTTCAGCGATAATTTTTGCAATTTTTCTTCTCCTTTTGTAAGGGTGTTTGTAAATTCCACCTGGGATTAAGACTTACAAAGACTGTGACAGGTGTTGAAGTGTTATATACTATAAAACAGTTTCAATGAATGAATTCTATATGGTATAGATATATTTATATTTAAATAGATATATAATATTTACCAAACCATTAGGAGGCTACTTCAAACATCTCGTTAGTCGTTCTCCTTCATGTTGAAGAAGTTGAAAGAAATGTTTAGCAGCAGGAAACAACCTATATCATCATATTGACGGGCTATAGGATACCTGCAGAGCGTTGCCAAAATCATTTGCCTATAGCGTCCAACTTATCCAAAATACTTAACAGACAAGTACTTTTTTACAGAAATCTATCTTATAACCATTATACGAACATTTGCAGAAAAAGGTTTGGGATTTACAGACATGTAAATTAAAATCAGATAATTTGCAGTGAAGTGGTTATGAAAAAGCTGTGGTAAAAGGAGAAATTGCCCATAATGCCATATCATTATTTTTCATCCATAATACAATATTCCTCTTGGATTCATCAGTACAAGACTAAGGCTGTGGAATGTCTTGCAAAAAGAAATTGCCACAAACCATGAGGCACTGTTGGATCACACCTTGGACTCCTGAGTAACAGTTCTACCAGGTTAAACATGCAACCACATGGGATACCTGAACTTAGTTTAGACTTCATAGGTTCAATGCAAGACTATATAGTAAGTGCTTCATGCGTATGAAGCACTTACTATAGTCTTGCACTGAACCCTCGACTTGAGAATTGATAACTAAAATATGAATACAAACAATAAATCCACCAAAATTGAGACAGACTGCAGAACACATCAAAATTATGATGTTAAAAAAACAAAAAAAAAACACATTCTCAAAAAAGGAAAATCCCAATAAAAAGGAATTGGCTCTATCAGTTCGATTTCTCATCTCCACTAAAAATTTCAAAAGTCATTTTGTAGCAGACCCATGAACTCTCTATGGGTTGTTTGGAAAAGAGGTCAAACTCCTGTTTAGAACAGAAGAGGTATGTATGTTCATTTACATGTCCAGATACAGACGGTTGTTACTTGTTGGTCAAAGTGGTCAAGAATGTTAGTAGGGGAGGATATCTAGAGTTTCTAACCTTGTTGGCATGTATGTATATTTTTTCTGTTTAACCCTTTCCCAAAGGCTAAATTTGTGACTATCCCAAATTGAAAGAGTTTGCAGACAACATTTCAAAATGTGATGAAATTTGAAAGTGATCTTCTGATAGAGAAGGAAACATTGTAGGAAAAGGAGAAATTGCTCGTTCCAGAGTCGTCTGCAGCAAACCTTATTGTTTGGTAATGGGTTAATGATATCATTGATAAAGTCTTTTACATATGTTACAAGTCAGACAAACAAACCTTAAATTTAGGCACATGTTTGTATACCTCTTTACCACCTGCAGATGATATTTTCTTTTACTCGAAGCAGACAACTTAAAAATAGTAAATGTGTAAAAAATCCTTCGAGTTGTTGTTGGGATATGCGAATAGATTGAAAAAGCATTGTGGCATAAGGAGAAATAACTTGTGATAAGCAATTTCGTTTTTTGTCACAATGCTTTTTGGAAGTTGTCTGCTGCACAATGCAAAACTGTGTCATTAGGTGGTAATGTGATGATTTAAAGAAATTTGTAAATGACAATATTTGTGTGTGTATCACATGAATTTTCTAACCAGGTGACTGCCACTCGTTCTTCCAAGCTATCGTAGTCATTTCAGACATAACTCGGACATTAACAAAGAGAGTCAAATTGTGTGCTACACATTTTGTGAAAATGGCACTTTGAAACATTGCAAAAAATAATGCAGGCATTATTATTGTCATGATAATGTGGTGTTTCGCTATGTTTTATCATGTTACTTCATAATTTATAACTAATTTTACCCAGTCTTGGAGTTTTTTGAGAACTTGTATGCTTTTAGGTAAATATGGTTTGATATACGAGACCATTGTTACAAGTGTTGCAACCAATTCCCTATAGTGGGTTCCAGTACTTAAAGGGTTAAGAGGCCAATGTTGCGAACAGATTGTTTGCACATCATCAGCAATATATTCTCAGGCTACAATGGTTTCTTGCTAACCCAAAATCATTGTTTATATACATTTTCAAGCTAATTCTTGTTGCCTAAAAATTTCTTCAATTTTGACCAAGGATTTCATTAATCTTTTATGGCCAACTGACCAATAGACAAAACAACTCAAAATGCTTATTCATAGCCATTGACCAATGAAAGGCTGTCAGGACTCCAGACAAAATAGATAATTGCACATGAATATTGCTTTAGCCTTATTCCAAACACCAAATTTTAGACTGTCCCAAACTGAAGAGTTTGCGGACGACATTTCAAAATATGATGAAATTTGAAAGTAATCCTCCAATACAGCAGAAAACATTGTGGAAAATGGAAAAATTGCTTGTTACGAGAAATTTCTCCTTTTCCAACAGTGTTTTCTAGAGTGGTCTGCAGCAACATGGTTAAATGTCGCTATTGTTTGGTAATGGGTTAAATGACTCTCATTGTGAAAATAATTTGGACAAAATATTTTGTGCAAGGCTTTGTTGTTGATTTGTCAATTGGGTAAAAGATTTAAACAGAGCTGGTTAACAACAGATTTCTGGTATACAATATGTCCATCAATAGACTTCTACTTTGAACTATGAACAATCAAATGGGTGCTTATCAACAAATTGGGGGTTAAAAGTCCATCACTACCTTGTTGTGAAAAGACATAAACATTAAACTAGTTTTATCACCCATTACCCTGAGCAAACAAAATGTTAATGATGGACATGATTACTCTTACTCTATGATACCAACATGGATATATCAGTTGAAGAGGTCTTAACCCCTTTTCCATGCTTGTGTACCAAACATATAGATACGTAAACGGTTTAACCCTTTACCAAACACCAAATTTTCGACTGTCCCAAATTGAAAGAGTTTGCAGACGACATTTCAAAACGCAATGAATTTGTTACATAATCTTCTGATAGGGCAGAAAATATTGTGGGAAAAGGAGTAATTGCTCGTTAAGAGCAATTTCTCCTTTTCCCACAATGTTTTCCAAAGGCATTTGCAACAAACTGGTCAAATGCCGTTATTGTTTGGTAATTGGTTCAGAAATCACTGTGGCAACACAATCAATTCCTCCGTCAATAGAAGTTTATCAGTTTCCTACATTTGGTTGATACCAATTATCATAAAGAAACTGTTTTGCGTCCTTTTTGTATTACCTGATGTTGATTTTAATTTGACAAGTCATATGTTCAAAAATGTGTTAGTTTTTAAAAGATTAATATATGCTAAGTTCAAATGAAAAAGGGTGAACAGAAATCCTTCTTACATAATGGGAAAGGCTCAATTTTATGAAATTCATACTTTGAATAAATGTTTCCTTGATTTTATGACTTACAATTATTTGTGTGGGTGTATGTGTTATAGAACCATTCTATTGATTTTGTGAATTAACTTGTTTATAAAGGCAACAGTGTGTTATGAGAAAATTAACCTTAAGTCACTTTAAGTTCAATTCAATTGGAAATTATGGAACATTACCCTCAAAAGCAATTTCTCTTCTTTATCACATTACAATTTTTGAAATTTCAAATATTTCACAGAGCAATTGAAATCAAATAGGTATACAATTGTCTATGATGTGGTGTGTCAAGTGTTGACAAAAACAATATGACCAAAGGTAAGTTGTTCATTAAAGGCACATCAAAGGAGAGGTGTACAAATAAATTACTGAAAACATTTATTGAGTTCTTTTATTATGTTCATTTAAGTCAGGAGAATTAGTTTTGAAATGCATTGAGACCCTATTAATTAGACTCATTTAAAATAAGTTATTTTGTGCTTGAAATATAGTTGTCTCCAATTCAATCATGCTTATCAACAACCTGTTTGTTTGCATATTCAAAATAACAAATTCTGATTGGTCAGTTCAAAAATGTGTGTATCAACTGTCTAGGTCAGAGGTGAAGAATCGGGAAATCTGAATTATAAAACTCGCTATTCTGGGTTATTTCTGGTTTACTTTCACATTTCAACTGTGCTGATGGTTTTTTCAGGTGATAACTATTTGAATCTGTCCAACAGTTTACCAAATAATATAGTTTGATATAGCATTAATCTCCTTTAATGGGCCTTTAAAGTTGACTCTTCATTTCGTCAGAACACTTTCAACCCTTTACCAAACGCAACATTTTCGACGGTCCCAAAAGAGTTTACAGACGACATTTCAAAATGTGATGAAATTGGAAAATAATCATCTGGTAGGGCAGAAAAATTGTGGAAAGTGGACAAATTGCTCAATATGAGCAATTTCTCCTTTTCCCTCGATGTTTTCCAGAGTTTACTGCAACAATGTGGTTAAATGTTGTTATTGTTTGGTAATAGGTTAACAACTTATACTGATAATTCTTTTCTCAACAAACTGTATTGATTTTTAATGAATATTACTGGTATCAAGAAAAGTGCCCTAATGTGTGTGATTACTGGTTGACCAGTATTTGAAATACCAGAAGTCCCAATATGAGCCTAATTGAATGTATTATCCACACAGTATTTCAATTACTATACAATGAACCCTTCGAACAAGAAAGTAACTTAAGCGTTCAATCCAAGACTTTAGTAAGTGATTCAGAAACATGAAGCACTTACTATAGTATTGCAATGAACCCTCCAAATGATAGTTTTGATTATATGCTTTTTCTTATCTGAAAGTCTGAAATCCTTTGATAAAAGGCCAGCCAACAGCTCAGATATGTTACTCTGCAGTATATAGTTTGACATCTAAGAAAGAGACAAGCTAGACTAAGTATTTCAATAAAATAGCCATCAACCATTACACCCTTTCACTAATTGCAAACAACCTTCAGGTTATCAAACAAAATTATACAAGAAAAAAATGGAATTCAGTTCTCTGGTATGAGGTAGAATGTTGAAACTTCAGAAGTGGCAAAATCATTTGTCTGTAATGCTCATCATATCTAAAAGTCTTAACAGACAACTTAACCCTTTACCAGTTGGAAAATTTTCATTGGGAATGACGCCATATGCCTGACAGCCACAATAGCTCACCCTGGAACAAATCACTCTGGCACTTTGTGAAAATTTTCATTGGGAAAGATGCCATGTGCCTAACAGCCACAATAGCTCGCCCTGGTACAAATTGCCATGGCACTTTGTGTCAAGTGAGCTATAAACGGAAGATGTGCCAAAAATTTTCAAACTGAATATCTACTGTCTAATTTTATTTCATATTTAGACTAGGCCACAAATTAAGTCATATGAGGGAAATTGTTGGATATGTAGTGATAGGTTATTCCAAGTACTGTCATCACCAGCTGGCATATTTCAAAGGTAGTGCAAAATAATCCCTTATGTAGGATCATATATTGGGTCCAAATTAAACGAAAATTAGCAAATGACAAATAGAAAATATAAACAACAGCATCCATTTACTTGGTAATTTTTGAAAGAGAAAATGCTTTATCACCATTTTAAACAAATTCTGGCATCCTAAATGTGATGTTTCTAGAACGTTCTGCTGCTGATGTTTTAATAACTTTGATCATTATATGCCAGAGGATTCACAGGTAAAGGGCATACAAAGGTTCTTCCACTCCCCTATCTGAAAAACCTCCCCCTCCCACCCATCAACGTATCTATCCCATCACCCTTCAAATTTCTACACAAAAAAAAGCATGTTCACAACATTCAAACATATCAATAGAACACAAATAATCAGCATAACCAATTGTCCATAAATCATGCCTTTATAACACAAAAAAATAACCAATGCCCAACAGGCAAAACTGCACTCCTGCCAAAGAGAGGACCAAATGTATCCACTATTTTTCAACCAATTCTTAAATGGAACGCTCTCAAATGACAGAGAAGAGTATATTCTTAAAAGCATACTAGCACTCAGAAAAATTGCAAAACTGCGTAATATGAGTAATAAATTATGATAGAAAAAGTTGAAACATAGTGAAAAACCACAGGTTTGTAGGCGACATTTCAAAACATGATGAAATTTGAAGGTAATCTTCTAAAAGAGTAGAAAACATTGTGGGAAAAGGAGAAATTACTCGTTGCGAGCAATTTCTCCTTTTCCCACCGTGTTTTCCAAAGCGGTTTGCAACAAGCTGTCAAATGTCATTATTGTTTGGTAAAAGGTTAACCCTTGGAGTATTTGTTCTATTTGAATTATGATGGCATAAATAGTCAGGTGAACTATCTAATAGAAATTAACACCTAACTTTATATCAATCCACAACTATCTGCACTTTTAGAGTGAAATACTCAAGAACCAAATGTGACCTAAGGCAGCATTGCTCGTTATTTGGATGTTAAACCTTTTATTTTTCTAAATTGTTCATTAACTTCCCTCATGAAATCTATTTTTCCCACTTTTGATTGGGTTTCTTTTTCATTTATTTTTTGACAAAGTTTGAAAAAACCACTAAGATGAATAAAGGGATAATGCATTGTGAAGGTATTTGAAGATTGACGCTATTTTGTGTCAATGACCAAGTGCCAATGACGCAATGGAAAAAATTGTCCACTTGAACAACGTATTCAGGTTTTATAAATAATGTTTATACAACATAATATGCACACACTAATGATAACTAAAAGAAAGTTTAAAGAATGGGAGAAAATGTCTGCCTTTTACATTACAGCGAGGTGGCAGTCTTTCATTTTTTAAGTCTGCAATATACCAAAAAAGTGTTAAATGTATGAGAGGGAAATCGTTCTGTGAGGGGTAAACAGAAATCAAATTGAAAAAAGTTTCTCTTTGTAAAGAAAGAGAGTATCGATGGTTCAATGGAAGACTATAGTAAGTGCTTGATAAATATGAAGCACTTACTATAGTATTGCATTAAACCCTTGGTATAGTAAGTGATTGATAAATATGAAGCACTTACTATACTATTGCATTAAACCCTCGTATAGTAAGTGCTTGATAAATATGAAGCACTTACTATAGTATTGCATTAAACCCTCGTATAGTAAGTGCTTGATAAATATGAAGCACTTACTATACTATTGCATTAAACCCTCGTATAGTAAGTGCTTGATAAATATGAAGCACTTACAATAGTATTGCATTAAACCCTCGTATAGTAAGTGATTGATAAATATGAAGCACTTACTATACTATTGCATTAAACCCTCGTATAGTAAGTGCTTGATAAATATGAAGCACTTACAATAGTATTGCATTAAACCCTCGTATAGTAAGTGCTTGATAAATATGAAGCACTTACAATAGTATTGCATTAAACCCTCATATAGTAAGTGCTTGATAAATATGAAGTTCTTACAATAGTATTGCATTAAACCCTCGTATAGTAAGTGATTGATAAATATGAAGCACTTACTATACTATTGCATTAAACCCTCGTATAGTAAGTGCTTGATAAATATGAAGCACTTACAATAGTATTGCATTAAACCCTCGTATAGTAAGTGATTGATAAATATGAAGCACTTACTATACTATTGCATTAAACCCTCGTATAGTAAGTGATTGATAAATATGAAGCACTTACTATAGTATTGCATTAAACCCTCGTATAGTAAGTGCTTGATAAATATGAAGCACTTACAATAGTATTGCATTAAACCCTCGTATAGGAAGTGCTTGATAAATATGAAGCACTTACTATACTATTGCATTAAACCCTCGTATAGTAAGTGATTGATAAATATGAAGCACTTACTATACTATTGCATTAAACCCTCGTATAGTAAGTGCTTGATAAATATGAAGCACTTAATATAGTATTGCATTAAACCCTGGGTATAATCTCATCTATCAGCATGATATCTTTATTTGAAAAAGGTTTTTGTAGTTTGCTTGTTAGCACCCTGTCTTGTTACACGGTAATGATACACCTGACAGCCACTTAATCCATTAACAAAATAGTTCACCCCTTAACCCTTATAGTGTTGGAACCTACTTCATGCTTATGCAATCAGGTGAGATCAAGGCCAGCCACCAAGTAAATTGGTGGCTGGCCTGTGATCTAACCTGTTTTCTACTCTGGGTATCTTTGCTCAACAAAATTAAGTAGATATTTAAGGGTTCAGAAAGCAGACCACACCAACATATATTTTTAGAACATTACCCTGCATTTTCTTTAGGGTTAAAACCCTTCAACCGTTTTACATAAATCAGAATAGGTGAATAGTGTTAAGTTGAAAGGTGCTTGTTCATAGATATGAAGAAATTTGGAAGTTAAAAAGTTTTTTCTTTGATTTCGTTAAAACTGCACCGCAGCTGTACTGTTATAACTATCTTACACTCTGAAGAATAGTCATTAAACAAAACAAGATTGTTTTTTATTGTTTTAACAACATTTTATTTTGACTTTCAAAGCTTCGTTTCTGTGAACAAGGCTTTAGCATCTTCAATGTTTCCTTTAACCCATTACCAAACAATAACCACATTTGACCACTTTGTTGCAGACGACTCTAGGAAACACTGTTGGAAAAGGAGAAATTGCTTGGTACAAGCAATTTCTCCTTTTACCACATTGTTTTCTACTCTATCAGAAGATTGCTTTCCAATTTCATCACATTTTGAAATGTTGTATAGAAACTCTTTCAATTTGGGAAAGTCGAAATTTGGCATTTTGTAAAAATGTTTATGTTTTGAAATATATCTTAAATCCCAATACGTAATTCAGCTGTCGGTGACCTCTGAGAACTCCCCCTTGTAAATGTACGTCTCTCCATTGTGTCTAACATTAATCCTTTACCAAACGCCAAATTTTCTACTGTCCCAAATTGAAAGAGTTTGCAGATGACATTTCAAAATGTGATGAAATTGAAAAATAATCTTCTGATAAGGCAGAAAACTTTGTGGAAAAAGGAGAAATTGCTCCCTTTTCCCACAATGTTTTCTAGAGACGTCTGCAGCAAAGTGGTTACATGTCTTAACTGTTTGGTCACAATGGGTGAGAAACTTGCCATTTTACTTATAAGGCGAAAGCTTAAAAACTTTCTTATTGCTTTGTTCATTCCAGTCGCATTTCTAGGATGGGTTCAAAAAGCCATTAAGTCAATTCAGATGAAGATATTTAATTCCTTTGGGAATGATTTAAGATATTTTGTTGCACCACCCTCGGCGGAGGAGGATATGTAAATGAGGTCTATTGAATTTGGCCTGACTCTCTGTTCTCCCTAAATTACCATAATCACATGAGTATCATAGAAAGGCATCTGTTGCGTCATCGGATGAAGCTGTTATTATTGAAAGGCGAGCCTCTTCCACGTGCATTATTCCCTAAGGGACAACATTTCACTCTCCAGCAGAAGAAAGGCTCTCAAGTTGCCAGATTGCCAGGAAAAAAGGATATTTTTGGGATGAAAGATAATTTAAAGATTCTTTTTTTTTCCCTTAACCCTTAAAGAATACTAGGTTATTTTCTACAAACAGATTTTTCTGTCATCTGCTTTCCAGAACCTTAAATACCTGTTTGATTTTGTAGTGGAAAGATACCCAGAGAAGCAAACAGGTAAGATCACAGGCTAGCCGCCAATCTACTTTGCGACTGGCCTGGATCTAACCTGTTTGCATTAGCATGAAGTAGGTTCCAGCACTGTATGGGTTAAGAACAAAACAAAAAAGGCAGTTGTCTATTCAAGTTTGCCCATTTTCCTATCAAATTTTTTTCAAACTTTTTTTGTTGTATGATGTTCTTAACATTGTTACCTGTAGATACTTAAAAATACTGACTCATCACAAAATTAAATATGGAGTAATAGGGAGAGTTATGTTAAATTCTTTTTACCCCATTTACCAAACAATAACAACATTTAACCACTCTTTTGGAAAGAACCTCTGGAAAACAGTGTGGGAAAGGAGAAATTGCTTGTTAAGAGCAATTTCTCCTTTTCCCACAATGTTTTCTGCCCTAAGATGATTATTTTTCAACTTTATCACATTTTGAAATGTAGTCTGCAAACTTTTTCAATTTAGAACAGTCGAATATTTTGCATTTGGGAAAGGGTTAAACCAGTTTGGGAAAGGGTTAAACCAGTTGGAACTCTTTACTGAAGAACAGGAATTTTAGAAAGCGTTAATTCATATTTACTCACTTCCACTTGTCAAAATTGAAAAAGAAAAAGGAAAACAACATGAATGTTGTGAAAGATGATATTTGATCCATGATATTGGATTGAAAACATTGTGAAAGGAGAATGAATTTATCATCATGAAAGTTTCCCTGTCAAAGTCATTTTGCTTGTGTTATCTGCAGACAAAGGAAGTTATGGAGTAAGATAGCTTCTGAATAAGAAACGACAAGTGAATAAGCATTTGTTTTGATGCATGTCTTCAGCAACTAGAGCATTAAGGAAATGATTGTAACAAAAAGGAGAAATTGCTCAACATGAACGATTTCATTTTGTTGTCACATAATAGTTTTTACCCAATATTGCAATGTTTTTTTTAAATAAGAATATTTTGTCAATTTTATATGTTAAAAAAAAGACATTGCATAATGGAGCATATTAATGATTAAAAAAATGTATTATTTTTTGACCAGCGCAAAATAGTATTCATAAATGGCCAAAAAATCATTGTGATGGAACAAGAATCAGTGCTAAATTTCAAGCCAATCCTCATGCACAATACAATGAAGTATGTGATATCGGTAAAAGTAAATGAAGACATTCAAGTTTTGAAATCTAACTATCACACCCACTAAAACTAGTTTTTGTTGGAACATCAGCCAGGTTTTTGACATTTTCTTGGTTTAGCTTGAAAGGCAGACTAATGCATTCTAATGAAGCCTTTTCCTGAAAGAGCAAAAAAAGAACCTTTCACTCCATACATCCTCATTTCCATATGACCAGCAATTACAAAAAAATTAATAATAATAAAAAAAAATTCAGTGATTCCATTCTTGTCAAAAATAATTTGTAAGCCACTAACCACAATAATTGTTGTGTTTGTCTAACTGTAATGCTAATAATAACAATAGAAATAATAATAGTACCAAACAGATAAATAAAAATAATAAAAATAGTAATAATAATTATAATGCAAAATTGCATAAGAAACATCAATAGTTATCACATTATGAAATAGTTCATATGTAAATTCTTGATTAAGATAAGTTTGAAATCAATTTGTCAAAATATGCCTTTGATTATGGTTGAATGTTGTCTTTGCTTTTTTTTACTGTTTGACACAAAAGTCTGTATAGGTTTTCTAACTTGAGGAAAGTAAAATAATCACATTTGGAGTTTAATCTAACACAGCACTCCCAATTGCCCTCCTAGAAGACCGTTTTTGTTTAAAACCTTATGACAAAAGAACAATGTGTCCCACCCTTAATTTGTTCTTATTTTGACACACTTATATCAGATGATCCTACAAAGCATTTTGACTTCCCCCTTATAGTGCTGGAACCAACTTCATGCTAATGAAAACAGGTTAGATCCAGGCCAGCCGCCAAGTAAATTGGCTACTGGTAGGTGATCTAACCTGTTTGCTACTCTGAGAATATTTTCTCATCAAAATTAAGCAGAAAGTTAAGGTTTTGTAAAGCAGACAGCTCAAAAGATCTTTAGAAAATTACTCAACATTCTAAAGGTTAATGTGAAATTGCTGACCTTGATGAGCAATTTCTCCTTTTGTCACCATCATTTCACATCCAGATTTGTTTCAAAAACACCTTTTTTATACTAAATAGTTGTCATCTGATGGTGTTATGAATGTGTACCATTCCCAAAGTTCTATATTATAGTGATAACTTGACCTTATAATATTGATACTGTGTGGGAAACCGTTGTGAAAAATGGAGAAAATTCTTTTCAAAAGGATTTCTTAAAATGTGTGCTTATTTGTTGTGTTTATGAGTTTGACTTTTCTTTTCCATTGTTTCCTGATATTGTAGTGTCCAACTCAAAATGATTGAGGAAAACTACAAACTTGACTGCCCATAATTACTGTTCAAGCCACTCAGGTACAACCAATAGTACTCTGTCAGCCAGTTGGGAGACTGTCTCTTATGAAAATTGAAATGCTATCGCCTTGCTAGTGCTTATCAAAAGAACTTGAGGAAAGTGTTTGTGCTAGTCTAAACTGATAAACATTAATACTATCTTAAAGAAAAAGATATTATTGTAATATTTTATGTCATTGGAAATGTCTCAGGGAGACCTTTGACATGTTACTTTGAAATATTGCTTGTTCTCGTTATTGAAATAAGAAGAAATGTTGAAAGTTTTTAAATCTCACAGATGCTTTGTAAAAGGTTATCAAGGAAACTCTTGTGCCACAAGAGTGTTAACCCATTACCAAACAATAACGACATTGACCAGATTGTTGCAGACGACTCTGAAAAACATTGTGGGGGAAGGAGAAATTGCTTGTGACAAGCAATTTCTCCATTTCCCGCAATTTTTTCTACTATCAGAAGATCACATTCAAATTTCATCAAATTTTGAAATGTGGTCTGCAAACTCTTTCAATTTGGGACAGCCGAAAATTTGATGTTTGGTAAAGGGTTAAAGCAAGTATGAATGAAGGAATGGGGTTTACCATGGAAGCCAGTTTCATTTCTAGACAGTCTATGACAAAGATTTCAGAACTATAAGGGGCACATTGATCCAGTGCAAAAAAATGTTAAAACCAAAATACGCATTGCAGTCTTTAATGCAACAAGATTAATGAGTTGGGTCCCATTGCCTAATTCGATTACAGCACAACAATTTTTTTTAGCTTTTCTATTAGCAAGTAATGTCAACCAGTCCCATTTCACACCTTTCTCAACCCTTTTCTCTGTCAATCTGAACACATTGGGTTTATCCAATGGAAACACCTCTGACATAATATGGATGCTGCCATATTGTTTCATGCGAGACTGACGTCTTTTGTCTTACTTTTTCAAAAATAGATCTTAAATGAGAAATCTAAAAATTCGTTTAATTTGATTAAGGAAACAATCTAAATATGTCAAAACTTTTCATTTCGCCATTTTGTATGAGTTACCAATAAGAAATGGTTTAAAAGGATGGCTAACACTTCCATATGCATTGAACTTCTCAACGTAGACGCTTAGAGAAAATGTGTTATATGCCAGGGACGATTTACGTGAAAAATTGTAACCCTACACTCATATCCAAGGTGTGTTTCTCAGCTCATGGAAATACCCGAGTAGTTCTGATTGTTACTCTGTATCTCCTCATGAAACCACACCTATCGTAGAAGTCGATATTGGGAAACCACTGTGACAAAAGGGGAACCACTGTGACAAAAGGGGAACCACTGTGACAAAAGGAGAACCACTGTGACAAAAGGGGAACCACTGTGACAAAAGCGGAACCACTGTGACAAGGGGGAACCACTGTGACAAAAGGGAAACCATTCTTATTTGAATCAATTACAATTCCCTTTTTTTAAGAAAAAAAAAAAAAAGTTAAAAACAAAAGTGTATAAGTAGAAATGTTGCTGTACAAGTTTCATAGTTTCATTAACGTTTCTGAAAATTTCAAACTCAAACTTATGTCCAATACCAGTGCCTCCCTATTATGAGACAACATTTTAAGAGCTACTGGTAAAAAATCCAACAACATCATCACAGAAAAATATCATTTTCTTTTTTATACTTTATAATTACCATATAGTTAATCATTCAACTTTGACCAGTCACCAACCCTAGGTGATTGAATTCCTTTATAATGTCTAGCCCTTACATTGCTGGGTAGTTTTCTAAAAATAGATGTCTGTTTTGTCTGCTTTCAAAAACCTTAAACATCTGTTTAATTTTGATGAGGAAAGATATTCAGATTAGCAAACAGGTTAGATCACAGGCTAGTTGCCAATTTAATTGGCGGATGGCATGGATCTAACCTGTTTGCATAAGCATGGTGTTGGTTCCAGCACTATAAGGGTTAAAGAAAATGTTTTTTCTACTGCAGGATGGTTTACTGTCGTCATAAGAATAATAAACAGAATATGGAAATGACATTTAACACAATTTAGCATCAATTTTGTGTCATAAACATCTCACACCAATCCCCCCAACTTTACCTTAATCCAGACTTTTGTCTCCAAAATTGATTTACAATGTGCTGGTAGACTGTTTTGGAAAATGGTTTTTATATTTCCAGGCAATGAAAATCTTTACTCTAGATGAAATGGGCTTATTGGCAATTCTTATAATTTACAATTCTAAAAGTTCAAACCAGATGTGTTCTTGTAAAAGAAGCATTCAAATGCCCCTAAATTTAGTACAATTGTTTCACTATAGAGCATTTGACCCAAATATCTACATAATAAGATGGCGCTTGCAGATAGCATTGGGACATCATGTATGTACCTTTGGCATTTGAGGTTTGATTGTTCATGATAAAAAGTTCACTCTTTTGTCACAATGGTTTCCACCAAATACCCAACAAAAAGTTTATATGGTTCATGTTATCTTTTGCCATCTATTGCTTTCAACTTAAAGCAGATACACATTCCCATAAGGGAAATGGTTCCCATAAGGGAAATGGATTAAAAAATAACAAGTCTCTTGAGAATATATGCAAATCAAAAGGCTCCAAGTACCATGACTCCATAGGCAAGGAGTTGGACTGAATAGATTCTGAGTCAATCCAGAGCACCAATAGTTTCATCTTAAAGAGATGTAATGTAGTGATAGTTGAGACTGTCGCTTATTGACCTTCACAAGCCTACTAATTAATTCCTCCAAATGAGAATTTGTAACTGGTCAAAATTAATAGCAACAGCTGATGAGAAAAATAACAAATAGCAAAAACATGCGAAATGTTTTCTTAACAATGGTGTTATCATTATAATGCTGTAACTGTTAAATTATTCTTTAAGAAGTTACAACAGTTTTTGCAAAACAATCATAAAAATAATGTACTCATGATAACACTGTGAATTTACCTGTATGTATCTGATTTTATGTTTTTGTAAATGATTGCGAAATTAATGGGATAGCATCATCTAGGAATAGCCAGGTTTTAGGTTAGTGATTTTCACAAGCAGACGGTCATCAGCATTAAGCATTTGTCCAAATATAGGCCGGTTCATTTTCTGTCCCCAGAGCGTTATAACGGGACTCCAGTGTATGTTGTGCGAAAACCATGGTAAGATATGGATAAGTTGCTCAAGAAGCAATGTATCCTTTTGTCCAACTGTTTCTTTAAATTCTGCTGCAGCACAAACAAGTACTATGGAGTATTTGGTCAACTTATTGGCCCCTACCCTCCTGATTTTGTTGTCAGTTGTAGAATTCCATGTGAAGATGCCCATAGAACAATGTCAGATTGGTACCATTTTACTAAACGACATAAGGAACATATTTGCATTGGTCAAAACCTGATAAACCTGGATAGTATCCTAAATGAAAATATTATATTCCAAAGTGACACATCATTAGAAGCGTCTAGACGCTTCCACTGATGTGTTTTTTTGCAATATTGCATATCTAAGTGTGATTCTCTTTGCAATATTGCATAGCTAAGTGGGATTCTCTTTGCAATATTGCATAGCTAAGTGGGATTCTCTTTGAAATATTGCATAGCTAAGTGGGATTCTCTTTGCAATATTGCATACTAAGTGGGATTCTCTTTGCAATATTGCATAGCTAAGTGGGATTCTCTTTGCAATATTGCATAGCTAAGTGGGATTCACTTCAAGTGCCGCAGGCGTGCTTATTTTGAAATTCAAGTGCTGCGGGCTGCTGCACTTAACAGGGCTAAGGAAGATCCATTTCAAGCATAAAACCGTACCATCAATCCTATTTCTGGTCCAAACAACCTCTTTGAGTGCACTTCAGAGAGGATTCCAAGGTCCTTGAGTATTCTTTTGGATAACTGCAATTTGGGAATTATTCCAATTAGGACTTTATATTAATAAGGCTTGAAAGGGATACCTTACATGATGGTTTATCATAATAACCTTAAAATAGACATATTGACCTTAATTTTCTTGTATAACCTAAAAGGTATTATAAGGAGGGTGCATTCAAAAGGTTATATCAAAAAGGATTTCTTCTCTTTATATGATTGTGAAAAAGTAATATATTTGCACCAAAGATCAATTGATCATATACATGCAATGTCATTTTTGATAAGCGCCTGATTTGAGATTATCATGCAGTGTTTTATCCTGGCCCACAGCTTATCATTTCACTGTGGATAAACTGGTCCCCCACTGTCTACTGGCTCCACTAAGTTCCAGAAGATAGACAACGGGCAGCCCTCAAATTCTTGGTAACTTGTTTAGTCAGAATGCAACATTCCAAAATATGACAAGAAGAAGAAAAAGCACATAGTTGCTTCCCCTAAACCATTGTTTTGTGATTTTCAGATTATCAGACTTTAATTATCTTATTCATTGATTTGTATCAAATGTTTGTCAAAAGTTTAATTTCAAATCATTTTGACCAATATTACCGTGAAGGAAACACAGTCTCACTGCCAACCATTCATCTCTTAGGACAGAATTCTGTTGTCGTTCCTTCTGTTACCAGCAAGAATTCTGCCTGGCAGGTTTGTACCATACCGTTCTCTTAATTCAGTAAATGAGAGACCGGTTCCCAGTCTACACTGTAGAGTGCCCTTGAGCAGGATGTATTTCCTCAATCTGAACACATCGGGTTTACCAAATGAAAACACCTCTGAAATAATAGGGATGACGCCATATTGGTTCCCAGCGAAATGACGTCACTTCACTTTCATGTTTAAAAATAGATCTTAAATGTGAAATCTAAAAAGTCGTTAAATTTGATTGAGGAAACAACTTTACATGTCACAACCACAATTTTGCCATTTGGAGTGAGTAACTGATAAATAGATTATTTAAAAGGATGTCCAACCCTTCCATACACATTGAACTACTTAACCTGCACGCTTAGAAAATGTGTTAATTGCCGTATGCCGATTTACCCGAAAAATTGTAACCCTACACTTATATCCGAGGTGTATTTCACAGCTCACGGAAATACCCGAGTAGTTCCGATTGGTATTTCCTTGCTTGCATCTGGTTGACTACCAAGGAAGCATATTTTAGAGTAAACCATTGTCCTGATATAACTGGACAAAAAATGACAGTATTAACCATTCCCTTGGATTGGAATTGAGTGCTGGTACATAATAAAACCAACAGCAGACAAGTGAAAATGGCAAGTAAATAAAAACGAATCTTTTTAATGTAAGGTAACACTCATTAAGTAACAATGGACTGAATTGCTCATGGGTTTAATTCATTCTTTGGAAATGTTTTCTATCTAAAGTTTTCTGAAGCAGATCGGGTGAAGTCAAAATTTCGGCCACTTATAATATAACTGGCAGAAATTTTGACTTCACACCATTACACGCCCGGTGAACGCTCTTACCGGAAGTTGCGCAACCGTTTTCGTCGTCAGCACCGTGGTAGTGTGGCAGAGCGTTCACCAGGCGTGCATTATATGCACAAGGAAGAACTTTACCCATATTTCAAGGTCCAGTGTGGATAACTTGCCGAGTCTGAATAGACCAAAATTGGTTTATGCTACAATTCTTCTGATATTTTCTAAGTAGATTTACACTTTGTCATATCACAAAAGAAAATGATTGTCACCGCCTTAAACCTTTATTTCATTAAAATGCACAGAGCTGTCAGTTCATCAAAAGTTAATACTGGTTCACACTTTCCTCACTTGTAAACGAAAAAGGCAACTTTTTACAATAAACCTCTTGACACATTATCAAGCAACAACGACCTCAAACCACTTTGTTGCAGACAACTCTGGAAAACATAGAGGGAAGGGAAAAATTGCTCGTTATGAGCAATTTCCCCTTTGCCACCTTGGTTTCTGTCCTATCAGGAGATTATTTTCCAATTTCATCACATTTTGAAAAGTCTTCTGCAATCTCTTCAATTTGTGACAGTCGAAAATTTGGCTTTTGGTAAAGGGTTAAACTATGTTATTTAAACAGTTATTTCTTAACACAATACCAAATAACACCAAATTTTTGTGTCTTGCAGCAGATGACTTTCAAAATATATTGTCGCTAAAGGACAAATTGCTTGCCACAAGCAATTTCTCCTTTTGCCACAATTCTTTTTCAATCCATTCGCATATCCCAACGGCAGGACTGAATTTTTTTCACATGTTTACAAAGCATTTCTTAAGTCGTCCTCTTCATGTAAAAACTAAAGTGCTGTCTGCAGGTGGTAGAGAGTTAATCAAAATTGAAATAGTCATCTTCACTAAATACTACTGTTAGTTGTGTCTAAAACAGGGAACTCCTTTAAATCTCTGTAAACGTGTTAAGGAAGAGTTTAATCAGTTTCCAAATTCCCAAGTGATGCTATTTCTGGAGCAGAAGTTGAACACAACCATGCAATAAACCTTAAACAAAAATCGTCCGAGGTCTCATTTGTCAAGAGCTTCAAATAAGGTATGAGAAAAGATACAAAGTTAAGAAATATTGCGGAAATAACCTTTAGACATCGAAAATTATGATTTCTCGGCACCTAGGGGAAAAATACTAGACTAAAGCAATACATGTTTTTAACAACAAACACATGCCTGGGTGTTAACCCCTTAAATGCTTGATAATTTTCTAAAAATGAATTGTTTTCGTCGGCTTTCTAAAACTTTAAATATCTGCTTAATTTTGTTGAGGAGAATTCTCAAAGTAGCAAACAGGTAAGATGACAGGCCAGCCGCCAATTCACTTGGTCGCTGGCCTGGATCTAAGCTGTTTGCATAAGCATGAAGTCTGTTCCAGCCAGTTAGGGTTAAAACACACAGTGTTCATTAATCTGAACTCAAACCAAAATGTATGAATCAATGGAAGGATAATGAATCCCTTCCATGAGAACCTACACTGTGTTAAAACTTATAACAATTGATGAAAGTGACATTAACTTTTTCATGAACATCTACATTCAAATATGTTGTTCTAGATGCGTTCAACCTTTATTTTTTCTATCATCTTGATGAGCAATTTTTTCTGTTGACATTTTAGGTCTTACTTAGCATAACCCTTTACCAAAAACTAGATTTTCGACTGTCCCAAATTGAAAGAGTTAGCAGATGACATTTCAAAATGTGATGAAATTGAAACATTATCTTCTGATAGGGCAGAACATATTGTGGGGAAAGGAAAAAATTACTTGTTAAGAGCAATGTTTCCATTTCCAACAATGTTTTCCAGAGTTGTCTGCAAAAAACTGGTTAAATGTGATTATTGTTTGGAAATGGGTTAACAAGGAAACGCAGATTGGTCGGTTCCCTATTTGACATCTACTGGTGCTTACAGTTCCTGTTAACTGTTAAGAAAATATCTTAACCCTTTACCAAATGCCAACTTTTCAACTGTCTCAAATTGAAAGAGTTTGTAGACAACATTTCACAATGTGATGAAACTGGAAAACAATCTTCTGATGAGGCAGAAAACATTATGGGAGAAGGAGTAATTGCTCATTCAGAAATTCGCTAAGAGTAATTTCTCCTGTTCCCACAATGATTTTCAGAATCATCTGCAACAAACTTGTCAAATGTCGTTATTGTTTGGTAATTGGTTAAGAGATAATTGACATGCCAATGGCATCCTTCAATGAACTTAAAACTCTTTTGTCCAGTAATTTGGTTTATATTCTCACGGACTGTATGCTTATAACCCTTTATCCAAAGACAAATTTTCGAATGTCCCAAATTGAAAGAAGTGATTTAAATGTTATTAAATTGGAAAGTACTCTTCTGATAGGGTAGAAAGCATTGTGGGAAAAGGAGAAATTGCTTGTGACTTTCTTCTTTTTCCACAATATTTTTCAGAGTTGTCTGCAACAAAGGGGTTAAATGTCGTTATTGTTTGGTAATGAGTTAAGTGGTTCATTAATCATCCAAGTTTGAAAGGATAATTGAAATTTTGAAATATGAACCTTTTAAACACGACCTGTTTATGGCACTAAAAGTCGTTATTGGATACTAACCCTTTACCAAACTCCAAATTTTCAACTGTCCCTAATTGAAAGAGTTTGCAGACGATATTTCAAAATGTGACGGAATTGAGAACAAAATCTTCTGATAGGGCAGAAAAATTGTGGGGAAAGGAGAAATTGCTTGTTAAGAGCAATTTCTTCTTTTCCCACAATGTTTTCCAGATGTCTGCAATAATGTGGTCAAACGTAATTATTGTTTGGTAATGGGTTTAGTGACATCAATCCATTTCAAATATTCTGACAGAAATTCAACTGAAAAGTATATTAGCTTGATGGCTTCTTAATTTCTTCCTTGATGATGATAACAGTTTGGGCTATTATCTAATGAGTTTTTGGGTATCATATAATCAAGACTGATTTACAAACATTTGTCAAGACCTTAATTGGTATTCTGGAATGATAAGTCTACTTGAGATTGTGTGGGGGAACAGCTTGAGACCAGCCATGGGTTTCACGAAACATCTCAAATTTTTCTCAAATCATTTGAATGGACAACTGTTGTGAGCATAACTGTAAAAAGTCTGTCACTTTTGTGGAGAAGTTGATCTTGCCTTGTATTGAACCTCCAACAGTTGTTAACCCTTAGAATGCTGGGTAATTTTCTAAAATTAGATTTTTGTGTCGTCTGCTTTCCCAAACCTAAAATATCTGCTTAATTTTGTTGAGGAAAGATACCCAGAGTAGCAAACAGGTTAGATCACAGCCCAGCTGCCAATTTACTAGGTGGCTGGCCTGGATCTTACCTGTTTTTAAAACAATGAAGTTGGTTCCAGCACTACAAGGTTTACGATTCAACTGTTAGCTGTGAGCAATTTCTCTTTTCCTGGCAATGGTTCCTAATCAATATGTCAAATTATCACCCTATTCTTAGTGTGCCACCAAAACATATTTTCAAAGGAAACAAACTATTTATGAAGTTGTCGGTAAATTATTGTCAGAGAGCTTTTTGATAATAAAGGCATTACATTGTACACGAAACAGTTTAAATATCAGCTCAAAACTTTTTTCAAGTCCATTGTGATCAGAGAAATTGTATGATGTAAACAAATTCCTCTTTTAATCTGATGGTCTTAGTGAAAAGTGAGCAAGAAAGTTGATATTTCAAACAATGTTGTCTGCTTATTGTTTTATTTGGTAATATGAATCTGTTCTGGATAGCTAGCTTTCCATAAGGCAAACCAGATGAAGTAATAAAAGAACCAAATTACAGATATTTTCCGCAGACAATATTGTAAATCTTTGTCTCTGGTAATTGAAACTCTTGATTTTGACACATCATACGATCCAAACTACCGTCTACATAACCCTAGCTAGTAAATAACAAAACACCAGATCAATGAATATGCAAGGCGTTTTGTGCAACCTTGAAATGTCCCTTTTATCTCCAATGCTTGTCCTGTCTTCGCCCTTAGAATGCTGGGTAATTTTCGAAAAATAGATTTTAACGTCGTCCAAGCTTGCCAAAACCTTAAAGATCTGCTTTATTCTGAGGTAGAAAGATGCTCAAAGTAGCAAACAGGTTAGATCACTGGTCAGCCGCCAATTTACTTGGCCGCTGGCCTGGATCTAACCTGTTTGCATAAGCATGAAGTCGGTTCAAGCCCTAAATGGGATAGATGGTATGACTAATTCCTTATTCCTTGCTGTTTTGAGGGTTCAATGCAAGACTATTGGACCTCTTTACAAAAGTGGGGAACAGGTGTCCAGTTGTAGAGTACACTTGGGCGATGGACTGGCGACCTTGTCGAACTCTGGTTACATCCTTATGCTCAAATCTGCACAGTGAGGACTAGATAGATAGATAAGTTTAAGTATAAAGTTGTAATTTTTTTAGAATAACAGCCAAAGTATTTGTCACCCACCACGGAACCATTATGTTTGTGCGTAAACAGTCAGTTTTTTGGAAGGAATACTGTTTAGCATTTTATCAGGTATTATAAAATGACCTTCACTCTAGAAGTGAAATAACTTCATATTATTTCTTGTTTATTACATGGTTTTTTACATCACCAGCTGTATAACTATGCAAATGAGGCTTTCTAAGGACATAACATTTAATGTATTCATACACACTGTCAAAAGATTTTACACCAAAAGTGCATCATTTGACATCTCCCTATACGTTAAAGTCTATTTTGACAGAAGACAGACCAAAAATATTAGGGAAATATAAGAAAAGGTAAGGCATTCAGTGCATCTGTGTCTTTCATGAAGTGTTATAAGCTGGGTAACGTTTTACTAATCATTTTATGCTTAAAATTTGCATTAGTTCAAAACAACAGCCCCATTTATTCAAATATATAGCTAAGCAATAATGCAAAGTAACACATCATTGAAATCAATTGTGTATTCAAGATACTATCCATGAATATCAAATATTTGCCCTAAATTGATAAGTAAAACAGTAGCCTGGAATTTGTGGTTGCTAGTAAAACACTTCTATGAATTTGTTACATTAGATAAGATTTATACTTTGGCACTTCAAGCTGCTATTTTCATTCATTTTTCCTTACTAAAGAAAAGTACATGTATTAAACAACAGACTATATTTTGAATAACATTTTGTTTAGATATTGGTTTACTTCAAAGGTAGGACCTCTCCTGGACTGTACTTCACTGCATGCACAAGAAATTGCTTACAAATATGCGAATGGTTTTGGAGGGGTACACCCTTATATAAAAATACAATTTTGAAGGAGGCATATGATGAAATTTCCCGCCGTCTTTGTTTGTCAAATTTTCTGAGAAAGTGTATGCCCATACCTACAGTACTTGGGTACCGTTTTACTAAACAACTTAAAGATTTGCAGAAGTCATAACTGATACACATGGATGGTATCTTCCATGAAGGTGCAATATTGCAATGTGACACATCATTGGGAGCTTCTTGGCGAGACGATTCGCCCAATATTGAAATAAGAAGAACTGTTGTTTTAGACTTGCGCAAATCTTAAAGATCCTGGACGTCATACACTAAATATATATAGGTAAAAAGTAGAATTTGCGTATGGTATTCAGCTATGCTTCTAACAAATATTCATAAAAAAAATCGCCGAAATTGCAGTATAAATGAAGATATTGACGGAAAAAACCCACGGCCTCGACTTTTGTATGTAACTACAACCATAATGGTAATTAGGTATGTCACATGGGCTGTCAAGTGCCTGTCACGTGACGATGTACACCTAACTTAGAAGATACTAGCATCAGTGTCCATTTTTGTTTTCAGTGTGTAGTCTTAAGTATCACGTGAGTGTCACGTGACTGGTTGTTCATAGCTTGACGCTATATTTAGATTATGTCGGATTTCCCTCTGATTTTTATAAAATGAAAAATGTCAAAATTCATCTTATATGCTATTGGTTTCTCTGCTGAAATGTTAAATTAATCTATATTCCTTTATTTTTGAAAGTTTCAAAAAATAATCCTATGACGCACAGAAACTTTAAGCGTAATTTGTTTAGTAAAAAGGTACCCAGGTCCTGACCCCAAACAGAGACATAGATAACAGAGATTGGCAACTCCTTCTTTACCTATAGCCGGTTTCTGCGATATCTCGCATGACGCGTTATTTAGCGAGACCTTTCGAGATCTGTCTATGGACGCTTTTTTCAACTGAACGCGAAATAGGCAACACACATTTAAGCGTGTTTTAAGTCATAATTTAATTATTTTCCGAATATATTAACCGAATTTACTATATTGTTATTGTTAGAAAGTTTCTCCATCCAAAAAGACCGATCAGCAAGCGATTATCAAAGAAATAAACATGGCAAACTGTGACAAACTTGATTGAATTGTTCGCAATTTCGTGCTTTTGTGCGATAAACGTGATAATTGAGTAGTTTTAGATTCAAACTGTTCTAAAGGAGAGTTTTTCAAACATTTCCAATTCAAGTCCATTTTAAAGAAAGGGTTTGTTTTTCTACATTTCCAAATTTTCAGTTTGATATTCCTTGTCATTTAGAAGTTATTCCGTACTGAATATGTCCCTTTTACGACCCTAATGAGTTTAACCATCTTGATTTACAAGCAAGAATTAACAAAGTTGTGCACTGTCAGTAAAACTAAAAAACTATGCACTGGATCATATCATACTTGACATTTTCCTGAAGTGTTATTTTTGCTTTATGGTTGCCCGCATTTTTATAGTAATCTTCGCTTCCATAACGAAGTTATACCAGGTTTACTTAACCACACAAGCATGATCGTGATTTCGGCCATTTTATTTTCAACAAAAATATTTCATACTTGTACAAAGTAAAATGTTTTAATGGAGGTTTATTCAAACATTTCTAATTTATGTCCATTTTAATGGGTAAATATGATTTTGTCGATTTCCAAATTTTCAGTCTGATATTCTTTGTCATTAAGAAGTTATTGCGTACTAAATATATCCCATTTACTACCTTAATGAGTTCAGCCATCTTGATTTTCATCCAAAAATTTACAAAGTTGTGCACAGTAAAACTAAAAAACTATGCACTGGATCATATCATACTTGACATTTTCCTGAAGTGTTAGTTTTGTTTTATGGTTGCCCGCATTTTTAAAGTAATCTTCGCTTCCATAACGAAGTTATACCAGGTTTACTTAACCACACACGCATGATCGTGATTTCGGCCATTTTATTTTCAACCAAAATATTTCATACTTGTACAAAGTAAAATGTTTTAACAGAGGATTATTCAAACATTTCTGATTTATGTCCACTTTAATGGGATCATATGATTTTGTTGATTTCCAAATTTTCAGTTTGATATTCTTTGTCATTTAGAAGTTATTGCGTACTAAACATGTCCCATTTACTACCTTAATGAGTTCAGCCATCTTGATTTCCAACCAAAATATAACAAAGTTGTAGCAAGTAAAACTAAAAAACTATGCACTGGATCATATCATACTTGACATTTTCATGACGTGTTATTTTTGTTTTATGGTTACCCGCTTTTTTATGGTGATTGTCGTGTTTATGACGAAGTTATACCATGTTTGCTTTATCACACAAGCATAATCATGATTTCAGCCATTTTATTTTCAATCAAAATCTTTCATTTTTCATCAATTAAAACTTAAATTGTGTGACTTTGATTTTATCAAACGTGTTATTACTGAAAACGTCTGAATGAGTTTGAATTGATCCCGTATTAAATGCTGACTAAGTTCTATAGTTTCCCCTATTTTCAAAGTGATATTCCTATATAAGAAGAAGAAAAAAATCCATTCAGTTAATGGACAAAAGAGAATGGATAGATCTTCTTAATCAGAAACATCACGATATTTCCTTTTTCGTCATACTTCTTCTTAATTCCAATCGCTTGCAAGTATGGCAAGTGAAATGTGTCATTTGAAGAACGAAGGGTGATAGAGTCAATCACGGTAGTGGACAATACAGGCTATGATTGTAAATTGCCACCCCATAAAATATGTAGTTTGATGTCATAAAACCTTTTGATGCCAGGGTGATTACACAAGAAGTGTGTGGCGCTAACCCTGTGTCCACTCTCTGACACCTCATTCAAATTTAATGACCTAAAGATCCCGAAAACAAAAAAAGGGAGGATTTGTTCTGTTTAAAGCGTCTGTCTGTTTTAAAAAGTAGTGTGCTTTGACTTAATTTCTCGTTGAGAAATGATAATAAAAACGAAGGTGCAAGACACACTATTTGCTTTAGCTTAACATTCAAAAAGCTCACATTTCTTTTTTCTAAAATCATTTCGGTCAGCAGCATGATAAGACCAGACCCTTACATGTTTAAGAATAATTATGTACTTATTGATTTGCAATCAATATTAGAGGAATCTGCGGTAAAAGGTGTATTGAAAAACTTTGCACGTCAGTTTTTTCTTACGTGTCCTTTCGTTTACTAAAACCAATTTTACAAAAATTCTCATCACATGCATTTTAACATCATAAAATACTATTAATTTTCTAAAATTGAAACATTTGGCTTGAAATAATGTCATGATGAAAAATGTGTTTTGTTTTGACAAAATGAGCACTGTAAACAGTTTTACGACACAGAATAAATGGAATGAAGTGAGAAAGCAATCTTTTAATATTGACGAAAACTTTCATGTCTTAGTGGAAAGTTCATGCTTTGGTTATTAACTGCAACTAAATAGAGTCACTTGATTTATTACAAAATATTATTCAAACCTTTGCTTGAAAGACACTGTCGTTATAAGTACAATTCTGAATTGCTTGGTAATCAAGCCTGTCATTGAAAAAGAAGGCCTACTGGAACCTTTTGTTTTGTTTTTAACATAAAATCAATTTAATAAAATGAAAATAAAACAAAATGTCCAGAAGTTGTTTCAGATAATCAATCAGATAACCAAATTATAGCTATTTTACTGTAATACAGAAGTATCAATTTCGCTTGACATCTCCCATGGCAACGGATAAAGAGGTACGCACTTTCCTTATCTCGCAGAACCTCGCGGCACGCGAGAGTTTGGCGATAATTCCGGAGTTGCCAATCTCTGTTATCTATGTCTCTGCCCCAAATAGCTTTTGGCCTATCCTATGAGGCAAACACACCAAATTTTATCAGAATGAATGTTTATTTTTGTCTAAAGTTTGGTTTTATTATAAATAGAAACTTACATGAGTGAATATTTTGCATTGAATTTATAAGACAAATCATAAAAGTATAGATGAAATATAATCTTATTTAATGAATTCAATACTCAAGGAGCATTCAATTAAGATCCTATATATAAAAGAAAGAGAGAGAGAGCAAGAATTGACCACTAAAACCAATGAAACTGGCAAAGGTCCTGCTGTAAACACGGCAATCATCTATAGACATTCCCAGACACAACAATTATGCACAGCTGGACATTTCCTGGTAAAATGCAGGGGTCTAGAAAATCAAGGCAACTTATCAATGGCTTTTGTGTTCAGTTTTTGCAGAGTTCCTGCATTGTCCTATGGTTATTGGGGAGGACTTATAACTTTGGGATTGTAGGCATGGGCCCCACCATGGCGTGAAGCTGGCTAACCCATTGCCAAACAATGACAACATTAAACCACTTTGTTGCAGTTGGCTCCTGAAAACATTGTGGGAAAAAAGAAATTGCTCATTAACATATTATTTTTCAATTTCATCACATTTTAAAATGTCGTCTGCAAACCCTTTGAATTTGGGACAGTTGAAAAATGTTTGGTTGGAAAAGGGTTAAGGAACTGTCATTCAAAAGGACAGCTCAGGGTCCCAGTAAAGCATTTATCTATTTAGCGACAAGGATTGTTTAACCCTTTACCAAACGCCAAATTTTCGACTGTCCCAAATTGAAAGAGTTTGCAGGTGACATTTCAAAATGTGATGAAATTGAAAACTTATCTTATGATAGGGTACTTAACATTGTGGGAAATGGAGAAATTTCCCTACTGTCATTATTAATTGCTTTTTTGCTGTCTGCATTGTCTCCCCCCCCCCCACCAACTTCACCTATATTAGGAGCAGTCTATTCTTCTGTCATAGAAGTATAAGAAGATGTCTGCAACAGATGATCATCAAAGAGAGAAAATTACTGAGCAAAGGATTGGGTTCATCTCACAGGTTCAGTGCAAAACTATTGTAAGTGCTATTTTATTGAGCCATTCTATTGTCAAAATGTTTTCCAATACCTCCTACCTGTTACAGAGATTTCCTAACTCATTTGAAAATTAAAATAACAAGTTTGCAATATTAACGGCTTTGGACGAGAGTGTTCCATGGATATCCTAGTTGATTAACCACTTCTAAAGGATTTTATTGCAATAAGAATAGCAAGTATGTCATGTCATAGAAATGGGATATCAATGGATATTAAAATGGTACCAATATCATATAACATATTATATACATCTTAAAGACATTTTCTCCATTTATAACTTGTTTGGAATTTGGTATCAATATAATTATGTATTTTTTTATGGGCAGCTTTAGGCAAAACAACAAAAAAGAACTTTATAATTGTTCAAAATTGATAGCATCTTCATAAGCAGCTGAAATTTACAAAATAAACTGTAATTAAACAAATTAAAGTAATTGAAAAATAACCCTCAAACAACATTGTCACCTATGTTTGTATCAGTGGGATGGGTGGATGTATGAAAAGGCTTGTTTCAACTAATAACTTCATATTGACACCAACTGAACAAGCAAATTATTAGTGTCCCAGTTAGGTGAACATTCATCCATCTCAACCCTTAGAATACTGGGTAATTTTCTAAAAATAGAATGTTGTGTCATCTGCTTTTTAACTTCGAATATCTGCTTAATTTTGTTGTGGAAAGCTACTCAGAGTAGCAAACAGGTTATATCACAGACCAGCCATACAATTTACTCGGGGCTGGCCTGGATCTAACCTGTTTGCATAAAGCATGGAAGTCTGATCCAGCACTAGAAGGGTTAAAAAGTATGATCTGCCACTCCTGGTCAATTTGACCAGGCCAAGAAATGAAGAAGAAAAAAAAGAAGATGTTGTAGGGTGCCTTTCATTTTACATAATTGAATGATTGGTCAATATCCGTTTTCTGTCAATTAGGAGTAATGGATGACGGATAGAAAGCACTGGACATCTGATTAGGTGGGACCACAAACCTTTCTATACCCTTCTGACAAAGGTATGCAAGGATTAAATAGGTTTGCTGTATAAAACACTAGAAGTTTGCAATCACTGAGGTACAATCAAACTTGTGTTAAGAGGCCAGCCAATGGGACAGAGTAAATTGGCTGCTTAAGACAGGTTGGCTGCTTAACACAAATTGATGTTCACTATAAATCCAACAATGGGACTTTCTGTAGTGGTTGTTTAAGACAGGTTGGCTGCTTAAAAGGGTGGCTGCTTAACACAAGTTAGACTGTAGTTGCTTATATTAGCTATTTCTCTTTTGTTTGATCAATAATTCTTATACTACAATAGCTTTTTATACTGACAATTGATTTCTACTTTGATTCACATTATTTCTGTGTTCTTCACTTAGGAATGGCAAAAGAATTTCATGAAGGGTCAACATAAAATGTTATCAGAGATTAAAATGTGAGAATAGCCAGTGAGATTTGATCATGATTTCTGACTGCACACAGATTATATCACATGGGTGTGATTCAAAGGCATTTTGTCCTTTTTTGATGCAGGGATTGGATTTTGAGCTTAATCCACTACCAAACAAAAATGACATTTGACCAGTTTGTTGCAGACGACTCCTGAAAACATGATGGGAAAAGGAGAAACTGCTCGTAACAAGCAATTTCTCCTTTTCCCTCCATGTTTTCTGCCCTTTTTGAAGATTATCTTTCAATTTGATCACACTTTGAAATGTCGTCTGCAAACTATTTCAAATTGGGACAGTCGAAAATTTGGCATTTGGTAAAGGGTTAAACCACTTTCAGAAATGTTCCATTATATCACATCTCTCATTGAAGTTTACCTTGAACCTTGTATTTCCTCATTAGTACATTTCCCATTTTACAATAATTTTCTAAACCCTGACTTATAGTCCCTAGTGATCTTTATTTTCAGTCGCATGAAATGAGTGCATTATGTAGCAAAGACTTCATCAAACAAACAAATTGTTTTTGAGCTTGAATGAGTTTTTAAACACGAGATTTCTGAGTTCAATAGAACACTTGCATCAAACAAGACTGTTCATCTTCTGACATCTGCTTAGATGCACAACAAAGTCATAAAAGATATACAGTCTGACATCAATTACTTGATGAAAAGATCAACATTTTATTTCATCATTTTATTGGGTTGCTTGCTGTATTTAAAGCTTTTTTAACCCTTAGAATGATAGGTAATTTTCTAAAAATATATTTTTGTGTTGTCTGCCTTTCAAAACCTTAAATATTTGATCAATTTTGGTTGAGGAAAGATACTCAGAGAAGCAAACCGGTGTGATCACTGGCCAGCAACTAAATTACTTGGCAGTTCCAGCATGAAGTGAGTTCCAGGTTAGAATACACCTTTGCATTTTCTCAATAATAGTATTTCACAAGCATGTAAAACTTTGTTGGTGAATGATGCACAAACATTTTACATCTCATTGACATTTTTTTTTAAAAAATAGAGTGACAAAAGGATATGATTGTCATGATGTACAATATAGTATGACTCTCTCATAGTGACAAAAGGATATGTTTGTCATGATGTACAGTATAGTATGACTCTCTCAGAGTGACAAAAGGATATGTTTGTCATGATGTACAGTATAGTATGACTCTCTCAGAGTGACAAAAGGATATGTTTGTCATGATGTACAGTATAGTATGACTCTCATAGTGACAAAAGGATATGTTTGTCATGATGTACAGTATAGTATGACTCTCTCAGAGTGACAAAAGGATATGTTTGTCATGATGTACAGTATAGTATGACTCTCTCAGAGTGACAAAAGGATATGTTTGTCATGATGTACAGTATAGTATGACTCATAGTTTGAGATTTTTTATCTGCTTGAACTTGATTGTCTTCTGAGAATCAAATGACAACACACTTTAAAAAAAAGTCAAATAAAACAAGATGATAGATACAGCCTCTTAACCCTTAGAATGCTGGGTAAGTTTCTAAAATAGATTTGTGTGTCATATGCTTTTACAAAACCTGCCAAATTTTGAGGAGGAAAAATCCTTAGAGCAAGCAAAAAGGTTAGCTCACAGGTCAGCAACCAATTTAATTGGCGGCTGGCCTGGATCCAACCTGTTTACATAAGCATGAAGTTGGTTCCAGCACTTAAATGGTTAATCCTGTTCAGTACTCTTTGTTAGAGTTATAGCTCATTTGTCTTGAAGATAAAGCAAACTGTTTAAAGGGTTTTAGGGTTGCCGAAACCTGCTTTTGATTTACATGTCTGTAAATGCCAAATCCGTTCCTGTACTTGTCTATGTATAGGTTATATGGTAAATTTCAGTAAATACTCACTTGTCCATTATTGCTTTTGGACAACCTGGGTTATATAGACAACTGATTTTTCCATCTCTGGGTTAAATTTGTAAACGATGCTCTATTTGACCACAACCCTCTCCTGATGAACAATTTCGACTCCAGGCATTTTAGTTTCTATGAGGTCTAATCTATGTTGTTAAAATAGTTTTTTTCTATTAAAAAAGAAGCAAATAGTGAAGATTAATGTTACTAAAGGAAGACTGAAATTTGACATTCTTCTAAAACAGATGACTTTAAAGACATCTTTGAGCATACAACAATTGAAAGGCATTGTGATAAAAGAGGAATTTGCTCAAAAGGAAGAAATTCTACTTCCATCTCTATGATTGAAATGAACTTAAACCCTTTACCAAAAGCCAAATTCTCGACTGTGCCAAATTGAAAGAGTTTGCAGACGACATTTAAAAATGTGATTAAGTAGAAAAAAGATTTGAAAGGGCAGAAAACATTGTGGAAGAAGGAGAAATTGCTCAATAAGAGTAATTTCTCTTTTCCCCACAATGTTTTCTAGAGTCGTCTGCAACAAACTGGTCAAATGTAGTTATTGTTTAGTAATGGATTAATGTTGGATATCATTTATACTAGTATTTCAAGTTTTCAAATTCACATTAAATGTACTGAATAATTTTCATTTCAGAACTGAAGATACCAATATTCGTAAACTCAAGAGGCGAATGCTGAGTGGACGAGACATTCTCCTGTTCCATTCAGAGGATATATAAATAATAGAGGAGTGAATTAAAAACCAATACTTTGCAGTTATAACTTGCTTGTTCATGGAATCACAGTGAGATGCAGCAATAGAGCCAAGCATCGTTATTTGTCAGGACACATTCTTGGGGAACAGTTTGGATCTTTTATGGAGATAGAATTGAATCTTTGATACCAGTCTTCAAAAAAACACAAGACATCTTTTTTAATTTAAATGAACTATCAATAGGGAAATCAATAAACAATCAAATTAGTTCAGCTCTTTCACAAGGGTATTCTGTTCTCAAAAATTGGAAACATTCCACAGTGTATGAAACTGATTAAAACTGGAATAAAATTGAATATAAAATAGGTGAGAATTAATATAAGAAGTGTTGCTGTTTAATTGACTCTTAAGTAGCTCATATAGCAACGAAAACATTTGATCAAGTGGAACAGGCATATAACTGCTAGGGAGAATAGAAGCAATATCCAAGTTCTCACAAGTGATCATCAGTTCTCTATAGACTGTATGAGGAAGGCCTCTGGAATGGCAATCTAAAGCAGTGAATAGCGCTAATGAATGGATATCCAACAATGAATAGGACTTAACACAGTTTTAGAGTGACATTCATCACTTCAGCTTGTTTGGAGGGAACACTATATCAGATATCTTGTAAACATTTTGGTCAATATATGGACAAAATCTATGAAATTGGTGAAAATATCTATATTGATAAATCTATGAAATTAATGAAAATATCTGTATTGTTATAATTGTCTCATAACAAGATATTTATAAGTTAAAAGGAAAAAACACTTTTAAGAGAACAGCGGTTTCCCCAGTCCTGGCCAGCTATGGAGGAGGACGATGTACACAAGTTTGTTGAAATGGTTAAAATGTTAAACAAGACCTACAACCTTCAGATGCATGATGATGACATTACAATAAACTGCAGCGATTACTTTGTGGATGAACCCCTCCCGATGATGAACGCAACATTTATTGACAAGGAGATACTTGAACAGAATAGAACACTAGAGCAAGTATATCATATTCTGTATTACATCATCATACCCATTGTGTGCGTATTTGGTTTCCTTGGCAACATTCTGAACGTGATAGTGTTCTCGAAGAAGAAGACGTGCCGCACATTGGATGAGATTGAATACTGTACAACAATCTGTCTAGTTGCCCTCGCCATCTCGGACATGATGTTTTGTGTGTGTATATTCCCAAAGACATTTGACAAGCGGGTGTTTGATGTGTACACCAGGTACGAGTTTATGATGTACTACAAGATGTATGCCTCGTTCGCCATTAACAGCTTCATCATGTCCAGCACCCTTCTCACAGTGTTAACAGCCATCATGCGTTACACAGCCATCTGCCATCCTTTTCGTTCCAGACAATGTATCTCCTTTGTGAAGACAATCATTGCTATAGTGGTTGTATATATGTTCAGCTTTGCCTTCAATACACCCCATATTTGGAGATTTTCCATAAGCCAGGTGGACTGTGTTGGACCAATTAAGTATTACCATTTGGAGAGAGGAGAATTGTTTGAGAGCGAAAGCTTCACCTATACACACAAGTTACTCTGGGCAGTTCTTGGAAACTTTGTACCATTGGTCATGCTGCTGTATTGTAACATACGTCTTGTCAAGGCACTTCATGCCAGCCAGAAACTTCGCCTGCTACATAGTCGAGATAATGTCGGGTGCCTGTCTGCACATCGTAGAATAAACATTACGCTGATCACGATCATCATACTTTTCTTTATCCTTGTCGCGCCATCAGAGATCTCGAAGTTTATCTCCAATGTATCGAACTCGGACAAAAGTCCGCAAAGCCAGTACACCAACACGATGGTGTCTATGATCACAAACGCTCTTCAGTGTATCAATTTCTCTGTGAATTTTATCCTCTATTACATCATAATTGCACCATTTCGTAAAACTCTCCATGAGTTTATCTGCATCATGCGCATGCGCCGTGGTACAAGGGACTCATCTAACAGCCAAAAACAACAAACCTGTGTTCTTTTAACAATCAAAGAACAAAGACGGGCTCTTATCTAATTAACCCATAACCAAACATTAACTACAAAATTGACCAGTTTGTTGCAGATGACTGTGGAAAACATTGTGGGATAAGGTGAAATTGCTCGTCACGAGCAATTTCTCCTTTTCCCACAATGTTTTCTGCCCTATCAAAAATTGTTTTTCAATTTCACCATGTTTTGAAATGTCGTCTGCAAACTCTTTCAATTTGGGACAGTCGAAAATTTGGTAAAGGGTTAAGGAGTGTCTCCTGTTGTTATTTGAAAGAAGTAGCAGACAATTGATTTCTAATAGACAAATGATTTTGTATTTGAAATTGATGAGAACATGAACATGTGTGATAATAAGTGATATTTTGTATAAACTCTTTCCTTCATCACAAACTGCGACTAGTCTAAAATGGTAGCAGACTACTAGTATATACGTTAAGTGCAAAATTTTGATATGATGCAAAATACAGTTGTGCTGTCATATGAGTTCCAGCGGGTTACGGAAGATACACGATAGAAATTCGCACAACTCATGATCTGCGATGTGCGATTTACAATGTTTGATAGAGTGTCTGTCTTACCTGACTGAAACATTATGATCCAATACATACTTCATCTGATTTTTAATATCTGATATACGATTTACGTTATGGGATCAACAATGCATGTTAAGAAGATAGTACTAATTACCTGTATTATTTACGTGGATGCCTGTTAAAATGGCATGCCCTTAAAACAGAAACTGGCATGTTGTTATGTTCTCCTTATGACATAATTTTATTTTCTATTTTAGTTCCCTATAATTTTTCAAGTCTCACCCCTTTTGTGCACATAGATATATGCTGAAGATTTCTTAACAATTGATCATGTTGATTTATTTTTGGTTTTTGGCAAAAAGGTTTCTTCAAAATTATTTAACCCTTAGAATGCTGGGTAATTCTCTAAAAATATATTTTTGTGTCCTCTGCTTTCTAAAACCTTAAATATCTGCTTAAATTTGATGAATAAAATACTCAGAGTAGCAAAAAGGTTAGATCACAAGCCAATCGCCAATTAACTTCGCGGCTGGCTTGGATCTAACCTGTTTTATAAGCATGAAGTCAGTTCCAGCACTATAAGGGTTAAAGAAAAAATGAATATATTTAGGTATTGTTTACTTGCCATTGTTGATATTGTTGACAGCAGAGGCTGCCACATTGGCCTAGTCACAAATAACATAGCATTCCCCTGCAAACGCTTCGAGAACTTATTCATGAACTTCATGTTCATTCATGCATGTTATATAGCCATTCATGAACACAAAGCTGTTCTTAACTTGCTTGTGAATTTCAGAAGCAGGTTTATGAACACCAAGAATTGGTTCATGAATGCATTCAGACACAATATGTGAATGATTTTAGACATTTTCAAAGGGGATTTTAATGTTGAAAAACTTTCCCATAAAAGTTAAAATTCTTTATCATAGGCAAAAAAAAGGTTATTTATATTGTTTTTATCAAGGATTCAATGCAAGACTACAGTAAGTTTTCACAAATATGAACCATAAACTATAGTCTTGCATTGAACCCTCACTATGGGTTTTACATTGGGTCAACATGTATTTTAGTTTTGTTGCAATGCTCAGCTCATAACGGTGGTCCTTCCTATTAGAAAGTTTTTGATGGTAACAGTTTCAGGTAAAGATAATAGGCGACACCTTTGGGCATGCAGAATAATAAAATATATGTGATAAATCCTGCTTTGGTCATTTCTCACATGATGTTTTTATAAAAATATTCTAATAAGTACCCACAATATAGGGTTAAGAGAACAGCTAAGTAATATAAAATTTGATATAAACCCCATTTAGGTTTGAAGCACAACACTATGATTAATTTTTCAACCCATTACCAAACACCAAATTTTCAACTGTCCCAAATTGAAAGAGTTTGCAGACAACATTTCTAGATATGATAAAATTGAAAAATAATCTTCTGATAGGGCAGAACACATTGTTGGAAAAAGAGAAATTGCTCGGTTAGAGTCATTTCTCCTTTTCACATGATTTTTTCCAGAGTTGTCTGCAACAAAGTGTTCAAACGTCGTTATTGTTTGGTAATGGGAACTTAAGAAGCAAGGGTTTCATGGAAGACTATAGTAAGTCTTCACAAAATGAGGGTTCAATGCAGTACTACAGCGAGCCTTTCATAAAATTAGGTTTAAATGCAAGACTATAGTAAGTCCCTCACAAACTTGAAGCACTTTCTATGGTTTTGCACTGAACCTGTAAAAAGAAAAAAGCCTTTACCAAACACCAAGTTTTTCACTGTCCCAAATTGAAAGAGTTTTCATACTATGTCTTCAAACAGTGATGAAATTGAAACATAATCCTCATATAGTGCAGAAAACTTTGTGGAAAAAGGAGAAATTGCTAATTACAAGGAATTTCACCTTTTCCCACGATGTTTTCCAGAGCTGTCTGCAACAAAGTGGTCAAACGTCGTTATTGTTTGGTAATGGGTTAAGAATAAACTACAAGTTTTAAAACAGTATTACATTGATCCCCCAAGTATTGGTACTCTGGCCATGAAGCTATTTATGTATATACTTCACATCATTGCATCATGTAATAATGATATTAACAATAATGATAATAATAGTTAAAATATTGTTAAAATTATTAATATTAATGATAATGATGAAGAAGGTTAAAACTCATTAAGCTTTTGCAGTAAAACTGGTGCCAATCTCCCATGTTGTCAAACTAATTTGACACGATCAGGAAATATTGAGAGAGGCAATATCTCCCGTCATGGCAAACTTTCAAACGATTCATTTAATGGTGACTGATTCAACAACATTTCTAACTTTGAAAATGTAGTGCAAGACCATAGTAAGTGTTCTACATGTGCGAAGGGCTTTCTATAGTTTAAATGTGTCAAACCCTCAATTCATGGTTCCCCAAAGAGTAAACCTAGTTTAAATTAAATCTTTGTGTCATTATGCACTGCTGTCATCAAACATAATTCCTCAAGAATATCTAAACAGGCTTTTGGCAGACAATTCCATTAATCTTCATAAAAATGTGTTCATTGATAGAAAGATTTAATAAGAATGCAATTAGGCAATCAGACGATTGATTGCTTTTGATATTGTTGTCACTGCTTTCTCAACCTTCCATGCCTACCCCGTTACCAAACAATCATGAAATTTTACCACTTTGTTACAGACGACTATGGAAAACATTGTGGGAAAAGGAGAAATTGCTCTTAACGAGCAATTTCTCCTTTTCCCACAATGTTTTCTGCCCGATCAGAAGATTGTCTTTCAATTTCATCACATTTTGAAATGTCGTCTGCAAACTCTTTTAATTTGGGGCAGTCGAAAATTTGGCGTTTGGTAAAGGATTAAATACCAACTGATTGTCTTGTCAAACCAACAGACTGTACATATATGTCCAACATTTGAATGAAGGCATTGACTTTAGTTTGACAGCTTGTTTTTGTTGTGCTGAATGCCATGTGTATTATTTGTTGTTTATCATTGCTGATTAATGTAGTCTCAATGTCTTTTTGAATAAAGTAATAGGTGGGTTTATAGAATGTTTTAATTACTTTCATGAAAAGTCTCATTCAACAGCTCCTGGAAGTCCACCTTTTAGTTCAGAATGTAAGAGTTTTTCAGCTCTATAAGAACATGAAAAGTCTCATTCAACAGCTCCTGGAAGTACACCTTCTAGTTCAGAATGTAAGAGTTTTTCAGCTCTATAAGAACATGAAAAGTCTCATTCAACAGCTCCTGGAAGTACACCTTCTAGTTCAGAATGTAAGAGTTTTTCAGCTCTATAAGAACATGAAAAGTCTCATTCAACAGCTCCTGGAAGTACACCTTTTAGTTCAGAATGTAAGAGTTTTTCAGCTCTATAAGAACATGAAAAGTCTCATTCAACAGCTCCTGGAAGTACACCTTTTAGTTCAGAATGTAAGAGTTTTTCAGCTCTATAAGAACATGAAAAGTCTCATTCAACAGCTCCTGGAAGTACACCTTTTAGTTCAGAATGTAAGAGTTTTTCAGCTCTATAAGAACATTCTCAGTAAAAGCATTGTGAGTATAATTATAATCAATGAATACAAACACATGAATATCCAGGTGCTATCATGCTAGATTGAGCTATAAGAATAAGAGACATTGCTCACCATGAATGAATTCTACTTTCAACTTTATGATTTCAATTAATTATGTGTGTTGTTAAAATCCTGCTTAAAATTGGGTTGGATGCATTTGGTATATCCTTCCCTTGTTACAATGATCAAAAACAAATTCTAAAAAACGCAGATTATCCCATATTTCAAGCCGAAATTTGAATTGGTCATACTATACGACAAGCGTAATGTTTAAAGGGACTAACTCAGAGATTCGTGCTCTTGGAGTAATAAACATTGAAAATTGGATGTGTACAATCATTGTCACTAAACCAAATACTATTTGCAATTTCTTTACATCTAATTTGCTGAAATTCTGTGTTTTCATTCAATAACGTAAAGTGAACAACCCTTTTTGTAAGTGCTTCTATAGTAAGCTGATTCATAATTCCAGTTTGTAAAACTTGGGCATGAAATTAATCTGGCATTTAGCCCAACATGTATTCAATTCACTTTTGAAACTATTTACACTTTTGGATAAAACTCCTTCCTCTTTCAAACTGTTCCATAAATCTATGACTCTCTGACTGAAGCTGTATTTATGTATACTACTACTATTTGTGTTTCTTAAATAACTTGTGACTGTGGCCCCTAGTCAATAGGTAATTGAACTGAAAAGGCATGTTTTTATCTACAAGATCTATTTTGTTGATGAGTTGAATAAGGCTTCTTCATTTGATTAGATCATTGGGTTTGAGAACCATTAGAGTACTGGGACAGTTACATTTTTCATGTCTACTTGGTCTTCTATTTGATTTCTACTATACAACACATACAAATCTTTCTTTCAAATCCGTTCATTCACATAAAACCCGTCAGACTATACTGCAATGCAACTCAAGCCATTTAGGCCTTTGATTTTATGCAACGCCTAAATGGATATTTTGTGCTATCATTATCTCAAAACTGTTTCTTGTTCCCAGGAACTTCCGAGATACCAAGAGTAGACTGTATTGAATTTTAATAAGGGAAATACGAAATACTCACACTTTCTACATTGGATGTTGAGGATTCTGCCATGTATAGTATTTATTTTTTGTTGTCACCTGACTATAGCAAGGTGCGCGGGAAAGCATTTCTCCACTAATTTATAGACCTGCTTTCCTAAAGAAGAACATACAGGTGCGAAGTCTTACTTTAATTAGCAAAAACACAGGGTTTTAGCAACTTATAAGTAAAGAAATTGAAAACGTTCTTTGGTTAAGTGACAATAAGGATTGTAAATATCAAAGTTTTAAAGTTTATTACTCCCAAAGCACAAATCTCAGACAAACTCTCTTTAATGATATGCACAGGTAGTTTGGAACCCAAACCCATTATAATAATCTCTTGATTGGTCCAAATTGAAAACAATGGCAGATTAATAATATTAACCCCTCCATCATAAAAATAGGTGAAAAGTAGTATTACAAATAATGAAACCACTTTAACCAATTTCAAAACAATAACGACATTTGACCACTTTGTTGCAGACGATTTTAGAAAACATTGTGGGAAAAGAAGAAATTGCTCGTAACGATGATATTTTTGTCATAGTGAACAAGTATGTTAGATTACATATTGTAGATTCACATAGGGATATAATGAAAGTGTTGCCATAAAAGTGAATTAACAAATTCCTAATCAAGGGTATACCCTTATAGTGCTTGAACTGACTTCATGCTTATGCAAACAGACTATGATCCAACCTGCTTGCTACTTTGAGTATCTTTTATCATCAAAATGAAGCAGATATTTAAGGTTTTGGAAAGCAGGCAACACAAAATTCTATTCCTAGAAAATTACTCAGCATTCTAAGGGTTAACATCTAAAAAATATGTAAATACAAATTACATACCTGATAATATTCATTGATGAAGAAGAACTCTTTACTGTAGGTTGTCACTTTAGCTACTGTAACTGTTACTTCTTGGCTTTTCAATTCGTATGAAATACCGTTCCTTTCTATGTGATGTTCCAACCATACCTAAAAATATACACAAGTCATTTGTTTGCAAGGGGCCATTACTCTGCAAAATACTAGTCAGAGTTATGTTACTTGGACTTCATGTACCCCTAAAGATGGTTAATGAGCATAATGAGTTTAGTTTAAACTTATTCATTTTAATTAACAATTTGTTTACAGAGTAAGTACTTCTTATATCCATTAACTTATGCCAAGTTTTTGATCATACAAAATTCGAAACACATCATTGATAACACAGGTCCAGAAAAACACAAACTTGTACAAAATATGTGGTATTAGATGTAGGGTTATGGTTTACCCTCTTCATTTCTATATTTGCTAGATAATCTTATTGAAGCAAATAAAGAAATGAAGAGTAACCATGCACAAATCTTTGGCTTAGTCATAAAGGCTTTAGGGGTAAACGTAAATTGAATTGAATTTAAACAAATAAACATTGTTCACCTTCAGTTTGTCATCTGTAATTGTGATCGACCCATCAAGCTGTATGGAAACCTGTTTTTTTTCCATAAAATCTGCATCATCAATTATAGTTGGTTTCCCATCTACGTCACATTGGATAACCAAATGGTAAGAACCTTGACCTAAATATTCACTGTAGTCTTTCAATGGAACGCCTAATCTATCTAGATAATTAAGTTCTACCTGAAAATAAAAATAATTTTTGTAGTGATTGAACATATAAGAGGCTAATAAATTCATGCACTGTTTCGAAAACTGTGATTGAATTCCCATTCTAAGGGTACACTTTTAAAAAGTACCCACAATATAGGGTTTAGTGAACGTCCAATGTTTTATAGCTCTGGCTGAAGCCCAATGCAAACAATTTTAAACATCTCCATTGAAATAAAGATTTTTTTTATTTCTCTCTAACCCTTATAGTGCTTGAACCGACTTCATGCTCATGCAAAAACAGGTTAGATCACAGGCTAGCTGCCTAGTAACTTGGCAGCTGGCCTGTGATCTTACCTGTGTGCTACTCTGAGTATCTTTCCTCATCAAAACTGAGCAGATATACAAGATTTTAGAAAGGTAACCAGCATTCTAAGGGTTAAAACATCCCATAATCCTTTTCTCAATAATTTCTCTCATTTATGCGACTGATTCGAACTTAGAAAGGTACTTGATACAACATAGAATTGCTCATATATAATGAGCAATCCATGACTTGGTCAAAATTGTTTCTGTCAAATACCATACAGCAAAAAGTTATTGCATTATTGCCTATGTTTTGCAGACATCTTTATCTTTTGAATCAGACAAGAAGCAAATGCATTTTCCTGTTGACTAGAACTGGTCTATATTTAAAGCAACATTAAAAATTCTCAAGGAAAAAGGCTAATTGAGTGAAATCATTGTGACAAAAAATTAATCGTTTAGCGCAATTTCTCGTTTTCCCACCATGATTTCCAGAGTCGTCTGCAACAAACTGGGCAAACGTCATTATTGTTTGGTAATGAGTTAAATCACATGTTACACAAAAACAGGCATCTAAAGAGGCGATCTTACCTCTAAGTTATATTCTTTGTCATCCATGCCAATGTATGGGCTGGCATTAGTAATCTTTGGTTCAAAAGGGGCTTTATAAAGTGTGAAGATCTTTGTGTCATTGTCAGAATTACCAGTAACCATCTCAACAACTGTGGCTTGAATAAGCAGTTCCCTACTATCGCTTTTAGGCACATAGTCATCAAACGTGATGCTTCTCTCGAAACTATACGATCCTTCAAACTGGAAAAGAAATGGACATTTTTAAATAGGAACACAGCAAGTCGAGGGTTCAATGCAAGACTACAGTAAGTGCTTCATAAATATGAAGCACTTATTATAGTATTGCACTGAACCCTTGAAGTTCAATTATGATTATTACATTTTCTGATACATTACATTTCTGGTTGTTTCAATGTTGAATCAAATAATTACTGTGGTGAATTGAGAAATTGTTAGCAATGAGCAATGTTAAGTATGTGTAGTGTAGTCTGTGGCTTTAAATCTGGACCTGTCATAAATTTTCATAAGGGGCAAAGGATTTAACATACAGATCTGATATGGGTTAAAGAAGGTCGTTCCCAGATGTGAAGATACTTGAATATTAAAATATTTTTTTCCAAATTGTATAGCAGCTAAACTGTTGTAAAAGTGTTTGGAAGTAAAATAGGTTTATATTTAGATATTTAGAGGTTGTGTCCAATGAATAATTATGTATTCAGATCCAAAAGCTTTGCATTGGTTTTGAAATCCATTGCAAAACATTTTAACATACTTTTATAACATCATCACACATTCTGATTGAATTTTGCATTCAGAAGGCAATTTTCATAGAATATCTCGCAATACAAAAAATGTCATTTATTTTTACTTTAATTTATCTCATGTGTAAACATGCACCTTCAAGAATGTCATTTCAACTAAAGTGAGTTAAAATGAGTTTAAACAATGACCCAACCATTGTGGCCAAATATTGACATTGCTCATAACATACAACTAGTTCTTAAAACACCTAAGCTGGACCGTAGAAACTCAAAGGAACTCACATTAGGATCTCTAGCAATTTCTATTTCATCAAGGGTCACCACTAATAAGCCTCTAACAAAGGCCCCATGTGTGTATCTGAAATGAAAGATTAGTAAATGATAATCAAAGGCATGAACGGCCTGAGTTGTGTCGTAGTTGTGATCAACTTTTATGATCTGAGGGGTGTCATGTGTTTGGAAAGATTTAAAAGATAGCCAAGAGATTTTTGAAGACAGTCACAGTCCAAGTACTCTACAGCTACTCAAACAAATGCTCTACAGTAATCAAATGAAAGTTTTATTGCAATAAACTAGAAAAAACTATCACACACTCTTGTCTGGGTGATTTTTTTTTATCTATTGAACAATATGTACATTCATTGTCTCTTCCATGATTTGAAACAGCTGGGGTATTTAAATAGGAAATAGGGGATAATACCTTATTTTTCCTTTTCCGATTGTAAAATGAAGACGGTCACATTACGTTCAGTATTAGTGACAAAAATAAACACAGTGTAATTCCTAGCTTCTCATTAAATATCAGTAAACACTATTTCTTTCTCATAACTTGTTTAGTATGAACAGTCCTCTTCAAATACAAGTTCTATTTTCAAATTAAAAGTAACCAATTAAATTTCATAACTCATTTCTTTTTGTTTTTATTTTATAACATTATTGATGCAAAGAACACAGAGAACTGTATTCTAAACCTCTGACTCTAAGCATACTTGTTCCCTTCCCTCTGATAAAGAAACAAGCAAAGCCGAAAACCTATCACTGATATAGGTCATGGTTTACAAGATGAAAATTAAGGCAGAACAAGATCACGGGTTATTACCCCTTCTCTGTTATGAATGGTTGACGCTGTTTTTGATGCAAGGCTCAATTGTAGATAGATTTTTGCAAATGATTTTAAGAAGGGGTTTTGTCAAAATGTTTCGGAGTGTGAGTTTTGACAATGTATATTCGATAGATGAGATACCGGTTCATCTACATTCATACTACAGTAGGTTAACAAGGGTATAACATATTATTAATGCGTGTTCCACTTTATTAATACCATCCTGCACATCAAAAACAAACCAATGAAAAAAAGATTTATTAAATAAATGAAAGATCGCTAACGATTTATTTTGATAAAAATCCACAAAGTTATAGACCGATTACAATCCACATAAAACTACTTGCTTTCTCTCGGCAGTGATTGGCTCTTTATAGATTAAGAAGGATTTCAAGTGACTGCTATAATAGCTGCCTCACATGCGCGGAGCTATTTAAAAAAGGACTGATAAAGACTATTATCTTTTCTTCAATAAGATATTTCATATGAATAAAATGACTTAATAAATCTACAGACAGGCAAAGGAAGGAATGGACAAACAGATGGACAGACTGTCACACTGACCAAATGACAGACGGACGGATGGGTGGCAGATTAAAATACATGTTCATACACTGAATACACACTTAAAAGAATTAAAAACTGTCTTATTTCGCTTCCAATCACTATTCTTCAATGGGTATCATATAGCAGTACAGCTGTTGTGCAGTTTTTATCTTCCAAATATCCTTAAATCTGTGAATAAGCACCTTAACCCTTAAAGTGATGGAAAAGACTTTATGCTTATGCAAACAGGTAAGATCCAGGCCAGCGGCCATGTTAGTTGGCGAATGGCCTGTGATCTTACCTGTTTGCTAGTCTGAGTATCTTTCCTCATCAAAATTAGGCAGTTAATTAAGGTTTTGAAAAGCAGATGACACAGAAATCTATTTTTAGAAAATTATCCAGGATTCTACGGTTAAAACGAAATTTTTAAAAGAAATAAACAACTTTTAGCAACTGTTTACTTACACAGCCTTTACGTTAATATCAATAGAAAGCGTTTCCTTCAGCACCTTATGTCCAAATGAACCACCATCAGCACCAAGGGACAACTGCACCTCAAACTTAGGAAGGGCTGGAAGAACAAGAGGTTACATGTTGTCAGTTGATAAAGGGACAATCCCACAAATGATATTACCTCTTGTAATACTGGGTATCTGCAAACAGGTTAGAACCAGGCCAGCTGCAAAGTAAATTGGTGGCTGGCCTGTGATCTAACCTGTTTGGTACTTAGCTTATCATTCCTCAACAAAATTAAGCAGATATTTAAGTTTTTGGAAAGCAAACAACATATTTTTTTTTTTGAAGATTACCCAGCATTCTAAGGGTTAATCTCTTCTTTTTTGTACCTAAAATAGATTTCCTTTTGGAAAATGTCTGTGGCTGTAGCTGGTGACATTAGAAACTACTGGAACAAAAAGGAGACTTTGCTCAATGCGAGTTATTTCACCTTCTCTGTACATGGTATCATAAATATGACAAGATCAAGTTGATTTATATTTCTATAAAATTGTTCTTCTACTTTTGCTTTTGATTATAAATATTTTATCAAATGACATATGAAGGAATGAATGAGATGTCAACAGCAATCTTATGGCATTGACCTCTAAATGATGCTGATTTCTGAGAAATTTTGATGGCTTTAAGAAAAGTAATTTTATTACAATTTGAGTATCTTATTATCTCAGATTTTATTCATAAAATCTCCTAACATCAAAGAGATTCCCACGTTATTTGTATCATTCAACAAATATACATTGAACACAAATCCTTTTCACTTTCTTTTACCCTCTATAAGTAGTGGAGGGGTGGTCAATGAACTATTCATCAGATAAACAAAGCCAATGTTACAGTAGTGATATCGTAACGGTATGTGTTCCTTGAAACAGTGTTTATTGTTCGTATCGTATCGTAACATGACGTATCAGATCCCAAATACAACCGTAACATATCATAACGCATTGGATCGCATCTGACAAAATGAACCTACCATATCATACTGTATGGTGAACATATAAGGTAAAATATTAAATAACGCTTAACTGAATGACTTACGGAAAATATTTGCTCAAGTTAAAACTGATATGCATGGATAACATCATGAATACAAGTGAAATATTGTAATGTGACAAAACATTGGGAGTGTCTCTGAGAGATGATTCCAATGATGTGTTACTTTGCAATATTGCTTATCTTGATCACCATTGAAATAAGGGGGGAAGTTGTTTAAGCTTATGCAAATTGTAAGCTTAAAGTGTTTAGTAAAACAAAAAGTGTTCAGTGAAACACTACCCAACACTACCCTTCTCTATGCATCTAAATCAGAAGAGATGAAGGAAGTAGCTAATTAAAAGAATGTGAGCGATAGTTCAATAAAAGTACATACTGTATTTGTCAACCACAAATGCTGCTTCATGCTTGGTTCTCTGAAAACGATACATATCAGGGAGTTAAAAAATCAGTTATTAGAAAAGAAGTACACAACTGGCACAAAAAGTCTGTATCTCTTTGACAAAGTAAATTGGGAAATGCATTAATTGGAAAATAATCATATTATGGTAGGACAGAAAACATTGTGGGAAAAGAAAAAATGCTTGTTATGAGCAATTTCTCCTTTTCCCACAATGTTTTGCAAGGTCATCTGCAACAAAGTGGTTGAATGTTGTTAAGGAGCTAAGGAGCAATTGATTCTTTTGTCATAGGATTTTAACCCAAAATTATAAAGAAAATGAAAGTCAATGAATATTCTACTGATGAAAAATAGTATAGAACAACATTTCCTGCCAATTTAATGGTACTAAAAACCTAATTGAATCTGTTTCGAAATAAATCTATAAGTATGATAACACTGGAGTCTTGTGTGGTTCTAAAACTTCTAGCCCTGTTCTCAGAACTTATACTTAAGTTATTGTTCCAAGCTGAGAAAGAGATAAGCTGTGTTTCAGAGTCGTTCTAAAACATACTCAGCTAGGCTGATCTTTTATTAAGTTTTATTTGTAATAGGCTGACCAATTCCGAGTTTTTAAAATGCGAAAGAATAACTTCAAAAATTAAAGGAAAAATTGATAGCTGCCTTGGTCCAAAGGAAGGGAAAAGGGACAGAGTGAGAGAGAGTTTCAGCATTTAGATACCTGTCATATTTTGTTTAACCCATTACCAAACAATAACAACATTTGACCAGTTGGTTGCAGACAACTCTTGAAAACATTGTGGGAAAGGAGAAATAGCTCGTAACTAGCAATTCTCCTTTTCCCACAATGTTTTCTGCTTTATCAGAAGATTATTTTCCAATTTCATCACATTTTGAAATGTCGTCTGCAAACTCTTTAAAATTGTGAGAATAAAAAATTTGGCCTTTGTTAAAGGGTTAAGTTTATTACAAAAGTGGTTAGATGTCAAAACTCATTGGTATACATTTAAAATTATTCTGGTATTCGTATAGATTAGGATTGGTAGATATCCATATTCACAGCGACTACACACAGCGGATATTCGAATGATTTTTTTGGGGGGGAGGTAGTAAACTTTAAAGGGCCGCAGGTAAAAATTTGTAGGAATTAAAAGGAAATTAAGAACAGATTTGCTACACATTGCTCATAATGACAGAGTTGTTCAATAAACAGAATAATTTCCTTGTTAAACTACCAATTACCTATTGTTTAAAGGATCTTTTGCCATAAACACAGCTGTTTGATGTCCTTTTCATTACCTTTGTTAATGAAGTCTAATGGAATGAGTTTTGAAGATGGACAGGGTTTATAACAATGAAGACACTCACCCCAACAACAACGATGTTGTAATTCCCTAGAGAGGCATCATTTATAAGTTGGAAACTTCCATCAATAATCCCACGAGATCTTTCTGAAAAGTAGCAAAGGGGAAAAAACGACTTGTTAATTAATTTGTGATTTATAACACTCTAACAAACAAAATTTATGTAGTATTTTAGTTTGTTTTAACCCTTTACCACATGCCTGTCCCAAGTATTTGCATAACAGGTATATCAAAACTGATAAGCATGGATAGTACCTTAAATGAAAAAACAATAATGCAATGTGTCACATCATTGGAAGCGTCTCAAAGAGATGCTTCCACTGATGTGTTACTTTGCAATATTGCTTATCTCATTTTTTGAAATAAGAGGGAATGTTGTTTTTTAAACTTATGCCAAATTCTTAGCATAAAATGTTTAGTAAAACGGTACCCTGTGATAAAGATAAAGATCACAGAATAATCATAATGTATATTTTGTTTCTTCGATAAACCCTGTACTGTGGGTACCCTCCTGTGGGTACCCTCCTGTGGGTACCCTCCTGTGGGTACCCTCCTGTGGGTACCCTCCTGTGTGTACCCTCCTGTTGGTACCCTCCTGTGTGTACCCTCCTGTGGGTACCCTCCTGTGGGTACCCTCCTGTGTGTACCCTCCTGTGTGTACCCTCCTGTGGGTACCCTCCTGTGGGTACCCTCCTGTGGGTACCCTCCTGTGTGTACCCTCCTGTGGGTACCCTCCTGTGTGTACCCTCCTGTGTGTACCCTCCTGTGGGTACCCTCCTGTGGGTACCCTATACTGTGGGTACCCTCCTGTGGGTACCCTCCTGTTCATCTCTTCTTTATGAATCTAATGGGTACCAAGACAAGGTTGGGATTTACCGAAAAGCTTTTGTAGTATTGCTTAACCCTTATAGTGATGGAACCGACTTCATTCTTATGCAAATAAGTTGGATCCAGGACAGCTGTGATATAACCTGTTTGCTACTCTGAGTATCTTTCCTCATCAGGATTACTCAGATATTTAAAGTTTTGGAATGCAGACTATACAAAAATCTATTTATTTTTTTTAAATTACCCAGCATTCTAGAGGTTAAACTGTAATCCAATCTTTATAAGCCTATGACTGTTTCTTCTCATGTGTGTCAATTGTGAGGTGCTACAAATTTCTACTCAACCAGACCATGGTAAATATCGTGTCTCATCAAATTCACATGCATCAGAAGATTATAATGGTAGATTTTGTAAAACCATCTTTGCATGATAATCCTTTATGGCCTATATCTTTTAACACATTACCACCAATGCCAGATTTTTGCATCTTGCAGCAGACGACTTTCAAAAAGCATTGTGGCAAAAGGAGCGATTGCTTGTCACAAGCAATTATTCCGTTTGCCACAAAGCTTTTTTAATGCATTCACATATAGAGGGATTGCAATACTATAGAAGCTGCTTCATGTTTATGAAACACTTACTATAGTCTTGCATTGAACCCTTGATATAACAACTGCAACACTGAAAGGTTTTACTCATGTTTACAAAGCTTTTCTAAAGTTGTCTGCTCAAACAAACAAAAAGTAGTCTGCAGGTGGTAAAGAGTTAAACCTCTGGAACTATTGTCCTTTTTACTCTCATCTTCATATTTGCAAACTGTTAAGCACCTGCAGCAAAGTATCAAGCACCTTATTCCATAAATACCGGTGCTACTTTTGGTGTGTTTCATCCAGAAAACTTTAGAAACCAATGTGACAGAAGTAAACAGAAAGTATTATCACGGGTGAAATAAGAATGTATTCAAAGAACGAATATATGAGCAAGGCATGAGAAGGACTTGCCTGTATCATGTATGTAGGAAAGCAGTTTATTTCAGTAAAAGATAGTGTTGGGAGAAATAGTGCAATTTTAATTAAAGGAAAAAGAATAAGTTAGAATATGTTTGAAGATTTCTTATTCAACTTTTATTGGTAATTATTTAGGATTAGAGCGGTTTCAATATCTATTTGTAAGCTTTAGTCAACCACAATGTTCATAATGCTGGAAACCAAAATGTTATAATACTGGGATTAATTAACTCTTATGATGCTGGAACCAACTTCATGCTTATGCAAACAGGTAAGATCCAAGCCAGACGCCAAGTAAATTGGTGGCTACCTGTGATCTAACCTGTTTGCTACTCTGCCTACCTTTCCTTAACAAAATTAAGCAGATATCTAAGGTTTTGGAAAGCAGAAGACATGAAAATCTTTTTTCAAAAGATTACCCAGCATTCTAAGGGTTAAAATGAAGTTTTAATCATTTGATTTTTCACCAACACATACCCAGAAGTCTAGGTAAGAAATGTTTTCCTATTGATAACTTATTAAATGTTCCTCTTAACCTTACACTGTTGGTTCTCATCAGAACCGTCTCCACAAGACAATTCTAATGAGTACCCACAAAATAGGATTCAAGTTATAGCTTTTGAAATACTGCAAGTAGAATACCCATGCACACACCCTAACTTAGACCCATGATATCATCAAAGCCTTCATACTGCCAAATATTCAATTACAGGTAATTATGGTTTTATTATATAATATAGACTGGAGCCACAATGTCATGTGTTCCAAACATTTCTTAGTTGATTAACCCATTCCCTCACTGGTCCAAATAATGGCCATTTAACAGCAGATGAAAATTTATAAAGTTTGAACTGTTACATTTTGTGCGTGGCAATGGGATGCATCATGTGAGAATGGTGAATAGCTCATCATGAGTGTCTCTTAATTTTGAACTGAACTGATCATTAGGGTAGTATTTTACTTAACACCTTACGTTTAAAGATTGTGCATGTTCAAAACAATTTCAAAATTGAGAAAAGCATTATATTCCAACGTGACACGTTATTGGAATCATCTCTCTGAGACGTTTCTAATGAAGTCTCTCTTTTCAATATTGTAGCTTTGTTTCAGATAAGACACAATGCTTATCACTTTTGACTTGTAAATATTTTCGCGAGTTGTTTAGTAAAACAGTACCCAGGAAGATATTGTGATACATTGGTAGGAATCCCTGTAGTTTACCAACACAGATTTTGTCAAACCCTGCCAGTAGATTTTATTCAAGTGAATTATATTTTCCAACAATGATCTCTTTCCTTTCAACTCCGTCAATCAAATTCATTAGAAGGTTAAATTGATGATTCAGTCGATGCTTTTCAGTTTTACAGGTATATTATATCATTTGAAGTTAACAGTGGTTTCCCATGGCCCCTAGAATTGTGCTAATCTTGGTGAACTTTTGACCCCTTAAATATATATGGAATTTTGATTGACAGATAATAGGGCTTGACCTCTGGCTTTATGCTAATTTGGAGGAATTTTGACCTTTTGTACATTGAATTGTGAATGAAAATTAATGAACTTGAGGGGTCATACAAAGGAATTGGGGCTCATTTACTATATCATGTTTGCTATCCACTTTTTCTTTTATCTGATGGGTCTAAATTGACAAATTAGGCAGAAAGCAATAATCAAGTATGAATAACATCATTCTCAGTTAGAAATGAAGAAAAGATTATTACAGATTCAAAATAGTAGTAGTCCCTGGCAAGACTTTTATTCTCCTAGATTTATTCATCTTACATTAACTACCATGCATGCACACATTAATTAAATCTTATTAGGGTGAGGTATTGACCCATTACCAAACATTAACAATATTTAACCACTTTGTTGCAGACTACTATGAAAGACATTGTGGGAAAAGGAGAAATTGCTCGTAACGAGCAATTTCCCCTTTTCCCACAGTGTTTTCTGCCCATTCAGAAGATTAATTTTTCAATTACATCACATTTTGAAATGTCGTCTAAAAACTTTCTCAATTTAGGACAGTAAAAATTTGGCATTTGGTAAAGGATTAAGCTTTTATAAATATTGAAAAATCTTTCAAATCTAAAAAAGAAGTTCTGAACAACTGTGTCAGTATAGAAAATTATTCCAAAATTAGGGCACTAAAGCTAAGCTACATTTGCTGAAAAAGCTTGTCTTGACTTTTCCTTACCCGACAAATAATGGATGTAGGGGAGACAAATCTATCACAAACACACTTTTAAACAACAGAGTTTCTGCACATTTTGGGGAATTGTTGATGGATTTAAACCCTTTCCCAAACGCCAAATTTTCGACTGTCTCAAATTGAAAGAAGTTGCAGACAACATTTCAAAATGTGATGGAATTGAAAAACAATCTTTGGTTTGGGCAGAAAAAATTGTGGGAAAAGGAGAAATTGCCCATTAAGAGCATTCCAGTTTTCCCACAATGTTTTCCAGAGTCGTTTGCAATAAACTGGTCAAATGTCATTATTGTTTGGTAATGGGTTATAATGTGAAGCTGTTTTCAACAGCATTTCAGACATAATTTATGGTGACAGTCAATTCACTTATATATCTTAAAGATATTTCTTCACCAATTTTGCAAATAATTCTTTCAATGCCACTGACTACTTTCACAAACCAACTCTTTTTAAGTGGTAAGAAAATGATGGGTCCTGCATGGCTCGCTCAGTAGTTAAGGTCCCAGGTTTGAGCCCCACTGAGACCTCTGGATTTGTGGGAGTGACCTATGGCAAGTCACTTCAGAGCCCTAGCCTAGTACTTGTGCATCCAGGAGGCCGTAACAAAACTGAACAAAACATTGTTGGTATGGCACTGGTGAAGAGGACCCTTACGGGACCTGTGTCAGAAACCAAGCTTAACTTAACTTACAAATAATGCTCCCTGCATAGACACCCCCCCACCCCACCCACCCAATTAGACTGCCTAATAAATATGCCATTGCAGCAAGGCACATTTTGGTTTGTCTTCTTTGATATTTGTCTTCACTTTTACAAACACATATTTTATTTACCATTGTGAGGGTTCAGTACAATACTATAGTAAGTACTCTAACTCTTATGAAATCTTTTTCTAGACCCTTGATGTATGATATAAAATTGAACATATTTAAGGATATAAGGATTTGGTGGCACCATATAAAGAAGTATCTACATGATTAAGTTCTTCAAATTTATTTTGCTTGAGATTGATAGATGTTATAAGGAGAAATCTGTGCTGCCTTTATGGAGATATGTTTGTAGAAATATGTAAATACATGTATCTAAGAAACTCATTTACCTTCTTCACTTGACACTTTCTTCCATATTTTTGTATTGGTTGGATCCTACAAACAAAAAAAAAATAGGTTTTAACGTTCAAAAACAAAGTACCCAATTACCACAATAAATACCTTGATTTCTTCTTTGGAACACTTGACATATCTTTTAACATAATGATTACTTAAAAATCTGCTTTGGGTGGCTTAACGCATCTCATACAAAACTGAATGCTTCAAAATCTGTTTTAAATGGCTATATACATGTATGTCTCTTACATCGAAATCAGCATTGATTGAGTGTCTTGATATACATCTTACCATAATGATACTTGAAAATCTGTTTTTAGTGACTTATCAAAACTCGTAAAGTAGATATTACTTCAAAGTCTGCTTTGTGACCAAACTAACCTATAATAGATATAAGTTTTCAAAATGTGTTTTGAGCAAATTACTGTAATAAATATTTTAAATCCCGCTTTAAGTGACTTACTGTAATGAACACTTCAAAGTCTGCATTAAGAGGCCTTAAGGCATAGTCTACATTCAGCACTCTGAACTTCACTGAAAACAAATAGAAGTGATTCTTACCAATATATTTTAAAAGGACTATTTCACTGATTGAAATTTGAATATTTTTATAATAAAGTGTCTTCTACGAATAAAGTGACATCATGAATTTATCAAGTAACAGAAAAGTAGATTATTGAAACACTTCTAATCTCCTTTCATAACTGATAAAAGGAGATATAGGACATTAATGTTGAAATATACTTAAACGTTTTAACAGTTTACTGTGTAAACAATAATCTTTTATTTCTATTCTGCGAAAATATTGAAATAGGCAAGAGTGTCTTGGACACAGGTTATGTATAATATGGGTCTATACTGTAAGTATCATGTGATGCTAGCAAGGTACATCCTAGAGCAACCCATCGCTGTCTATAAACCAAGTTTTTCAATCACAGCACTGAAGGCCCCAATGCTTGTTTCACGATTGTTAAATAAAAACAAAGGTGTTTAGCATCTTTAAAATGTAGATAATGAAAATGGTTGTTATTTACCGATTGGGAGTGTTTATCCCTTTCCAAAACAATTACAAATTTGACCAGTTTGTTGCAGACAACTCTGGAAAACATTGTGGGAAATGAAGAAATTGCTAGTGGCGAGCAACTTTTCCTTTTCCCAAAATGTTTTCTGCCCTATCAGAAGATTATTTTTCAGTTTCATCACATTTGAAATGTCGTCTGCAAACTCTTTCAATTTGGGACTGTCGAAATTTGGAATTTGGTAAAGGGTTAATCATCTTTATTTAACATTTGTTCCTCAAACAACACATTCAGTGAGATAGTCACTTTAAAGGATTGCCAAGCCTTATCAACATTACAAAAAGGAAATTAACCTATGAGCATTCTTTATATTTTAATGCTTATATGTGTTGTCAGCTTCTTATTAGGAATTAAAACTTCTATGTTTAGGCCCAATCAGGGTTTCAAGTATTTGTGTGGGGTTCAAAGCAAAATTTATTAAATTCTTCTCTATTGTGAAAATATAATTGTAGTCTTGCATTTAACCTGAAAAGCAGTCATTAGAATGTTAAAGATTATATCATAAACCTGCAACACTTGTTTCAGTCTTGCACTGGACTCATGATTTGTTTGCAAGAGTAATTTCTCGTTTAAAGAAAAAACACCAAGAAAACAAATAACATACTAATCCAACATAATTTTTTGTCTACAAAGTATTATCTACCAACATTCACCATCTGTTGACCTAACTGATAAGCATGAAATACACGCTATGCTGAGTATCTTAAAATGTTCTCAGAGCCGTCCGTAATGTTTGACCACATAGTTTGTCAATATGCATTATTTGATAAACGCCATGAAGCTTACCTGTTGATATATAATGTGTACAGCTCTATTATTTATCTACTGTGTTGGGAAGACTGCTGGGTATTGAATATACCACGTCATAATTATTCATGCATAAAGAGCAACAGACGCTGAATGTTGGAGAACAATAACTAAAGATGTAAAGTGCCACAAAAATAGGTATACCTTCATCACCAGGTTTATATGTGCCCCTGTCTGTCTGTATAAGATTATGGTGGGTTGCCCCTCGCATTGTACCAATGGATTTAGACAAAATTTGACTGACCCCTAACCTCACAACCACCAAGCCATACAAATTGTCCACCATGAGGTCTGCAGGAATCTGGTGGGAAAGAAATGGAACATGGAAAAATGGAAAATTTGAATCTACAAGATCACCAAGACCTGTCAGAAGCTGACAAACAGACAAACCAAACTCTAGTCTCAAGGACTTAACAAGAGCCGGTTTTATCTTTATTTCTTGTTTCATTGCATATTCTGTCATTTATGCATGTACATCACAATTTTTCTAATGGTAATAAAGTGACCTAAAGGCCTATGATATAGGCCCAACGTGGCCGGGTGTTGTATCATTATATATTCATTTCACAGTTTATATTTAACACATGTCAATATAACATATTCATTTGTTTTCTTGTAATAAACAAAATTCTATCACTTCACCAAATTATAAGCAGCAGATGATAACAATTTCAGTTTGATAAAAAGAGCAGTTGTTAACACTTTACCAAACTCAAAATGTTCAACTGTCCTAAATTGAAAGAGTTTGCAGACGACATTTCAAAATGTGATGAAATTAAAAATCAATTTTCTCATAGGGCAGAAAACATTGTCAGAAAAGGAGAAATTACATGTTAAGAACAGTTTCTCTTTTTCCCACAATGTTTTTTCCAGAGTTGTCTACAACAAACTGGTCAAATGTCGTTATTTTTTGGTAATGGGTTAAGAGAGTTTTCTTGTATAACACAATAAGCCACAGCTCTGGCACTAGCAAGTCCTCAATTTTCATGAGGTCTGCAAGGAACACTTTAAAATTTGTGTAAATTGTTTTGTATGGTGTTTAATACCTTATTAACAAATTTTCAGTTATGTGACATGAAAAGTGGTACACAGACCAACTGGCCAGTAGACAATATTGTACAATATTCACTCTTCAAACTTACAGGGTTCTAGAATGCAAAACTTCAGTATGTTTTCATGAACGGCGATGTTTTAACTGTAATCAGCATTAAACATTTCAGTTGCTTTGATTGGTGAGACAGCCTGTGTATAGAAATTCATACAAAAAGTTTATAGTTACCTTGAAAAGTGCATGTCCTGTTTTGTTCCCAGCAACTACAAAAACAACAATATTCTTTAATTTTCTCAATATTTCAATCCTACGTACACTTTTTTACCATAACACTTGTAGAACATCATCTCCACTTTGGCAAAGTATATACTTCGATCTTGCACAATACCCTTGTCTTGTGGATGAACTTTATGTAGATCTTAAAAACATACACCGATGAATAAGCATTTTCAACCACACAGATTTTCAACCACACACCTGCCAACATTATAAACAATGTGGCAAAGAAAGGTCTACTGAAATTGAAAGTGTTTCCAGTAGTTTTGTGGTCTACTGTTGTTTTCTGACATATGAAATTTTGCAGGTTCTATCCAGCTTGACCAGGCTTTATGGGCAGTTTAGTACAGTGTCTTCCTCCATCATTAAGAGACATGCATCAGAACATAACTGAAATTATGTTGACGTGATGTAAAAAGAAATGATAATAATAATGTATTTTTCTTTTAAGTCAGTCATACAAACCAATAGATAGGCACACAGATATTAACCCATAACCAAACAAAACGACATTGAACCAGTTTGTTGCAGCGACTCTGGAAAACATTGTGGAAAAAGGAGAAATTGCTCGTGACAAGAAATTTCCCCATTTTCTACAATGTTTTCTGCCCTATCATTTCAATATCAATTTTGGACAGTCGAAGATTTGGCGTTTGGTAAAGGGTTAAGACAGATAAATGGGAAATATTAAATTAACAAGGTGGTTGCTTACTTATCGTCAAATCCTTAGAGGCTCCCACAAACATTGGATTGGAGTTCAATTCTAAAGCCACTGTGTATGTTACGTCTCTCTCAACTGAACTGACCAGCCCTATAGATACTAGATAGTCCTTTCCAGATACTAGTATGTTTGGAGCCGACATGAACAAGCTGCAAAAAAAAATCAAAGTACTGTGCCCATTTGAGAAGGTCTTTAACCCTTTACCAAACGCCAAATTGTCGACTGCCCCAAATTGAAAGAGTTTGCAGACGACATTTCAAAATGTGATGAAATTGGAAAACAATCTTCTGATAGGGTAGAAAACATTGTGGGAAAAGGAGAAATTGCTCGTCACGAGCAATTTCTTCCTTTTCCCACACTGTTTTTCCAGAGTCGTCTGCAACAAGCTGGTAAAATGTAGTTATTGTTTGGTGAAGGGCTAAAAGAGTACAGTATCTCCTTTCATTGTTTTCCTTCTCCAAGCAGTGAACAATGGGAATTCAAGTCAGTCTTGCTTGAATGATTTCAGAAATTGATGGTGAATCCTTCTAACTTATTTAATTTGTCTCACTGACAGAATTCTAATGAGTATGAAGAACAAAGTATTGACCATACCAACAAGATAATTCTAAAGCCTTCCATCATAATAGGAGATGCTAATCAGGTGTGGCAAAATGGATTGTCTGCCCAGCTTGTACAAAAGCATTGACAGACAATTAATTTTTGACTGAAATTTACCATATAACGATTATACGGACACGTGCAGAAAATATACTTGACATTTACAGGCTATTAAATCAAAATACTCTACGAACCAAAGACTGATATGCCTGCATAATTTGGACCTTTGATTCAGAAAGTTCTCCAATTTTAACTGATTTTAAACCTTTCTGTCATAATTATGGAAATTTGGGACTTATCCAAATTGATGGCAAAAGCAGATAGCAATTCTAAAGTATGAAAAAAAAGCATTTTGGGGGCGGCATTTTTAGGAATAGAACCAGTGTGTCAAATGGTAGGAATTGCTTGTCACAGTGGTCTCCTATATATTCTGACTTAATTCGTCATGAATTGTTTCATTATTGGCTGTTTCAAATGGTGATTTCAAACTACATTTTAATGTCAGATCAATAATTACAAATGCATCATATCGTGTTTAGCTCTAAAGATTGAATCTATTTGTTGTTTTTTGTGAGTTAACCCTTATAGCGCTGGAACTGACTTCATTCTTATGCAATCAGGTTAGATCCAGGCCAGCCGCCAAGTAAATTGGCAGCTGGCTTGGATCTAACCTGTTTGTTACTCTGAGTATCTTTTCTCAGCAAAATTAAGCATATATTTATGGTTTTTAAAAACAGAAGACACAAAAAACTATTTTTAGAAAATTACCCAGCATTATAAGGGTTAAAGATATCTTTGTAAGATTTCTCATGACAAATTAATTGTTTTGTTTCTTTGCTTCACTTACTCTTGTCCAGTGACATGAACTACACTCCAGGCAGCCAAGATGGCCAAAACACTTGGCAGCCTCCACATAACGTCAACCCAAGGCTCAGCGGTCTCCTGAAATTACAGTAAACATACATATAGACATGCAAACACACATTTCCATGTAAGTTTTGAATAACATGGCCCATATTTATACATAATTTCCCTTGCCAGAAATTTTATGGGAGTTATGTAAGGATCTTTAACAAAGACTTAAGCTGAAATCAGTATGTTTTGTATTGTATTGAGCAATAAAATCTAGTGAACCATTTGAATCATTTACTAAACAAGGTTTTTCTCAATGCTTCAAAAAAAAGATCAGTTAGAGCTGGGACAGGTAGTAATTTACTAACCGGGTACCCTAGGGGATATTACCTGTGGGTAATGGGTATCCAAGCCAATATCATTCTCCCTTAGACCCGTTATCTTCCCTCCTTTTTTTTTTTTTTTTTTTTTATGGATTTTACATCACATCAACATTATTTCAGTTATGTAGCGATGCCCGACTATTAATGATGGAGGAAGACCCCATACTCAACTGCCCATAAGGGCTGGTCAAGGTGGGTAGAACCATCGGCATTCCGTAAGTCAGTCGGGAGACTGCCTCTCATGAAAATCCATATCCCTCTCAGGATTTGAACCCACGCGGAGAGGGGCCATGTGATTTCAAGTTCTGTACTCTAACCACTAGGCCACGGAGGCCCCCCTTCCCTCCTTTAGATTAAGGTTCAAGTGTAGAATGGCCGCAAGTAATGTTTCCAGGGGCTTGTGACTTGCTGCCATGATAAGAACAAAATAATGTTTTTTTCTTTTTTTTTTTGGAGACATTTGTTCACCTCGCTCCCTTTTCACATGCATCCTAATTTGAGAGTTTGATGCACAACTTTTGTAAGGCCTTCACTATAACAGAATACTAAATATAGGCTTGCATTAATTATTGCCCCAAATGTGCATTGTTCTTCTGATACTTAAAGCTGTAAAAGCCGAGTCTCAATAGTCTCAATTTGAGATTCGGGCTGGGTCCATATCCTTTCTGAATTATGAAGTCAATGTTATGTTTTCCTTCTGTCTCTCACAAATAATCAATTGTACAAATTTGGGAAAGAAGCTTATTGCTTGGAGTTAACACATCACCGTATATCACACATCATCATATTGAGAAAACACTCTAACAAAAGGAGATATTGCTCCTCTTAACCCTTTACCAAACACCAAACTTTCTACTGTCCCAAATTGAAAGAGTTTGCAGATGACATTTCGAAATGTGATGAAATTGCAAAATAATCTTCTGATAAGGCTGAAAACATTGTGGGAAAAGGAAGGAGAAACTGCTCGTTAAGTGCAATTTCTCCCTTTCCCACAATTTTTTCAGAGTTGTCTGCAACAAACTGGTCAAATGTCGCTAATGTTTGGTATTGGGTTAAGCAGTATAGGTATTTTTCACTGAGAGAATATGATTATATTTGGAATGGTTGTTTAGCTGTGTGTTCTATGTTGATGGCAGCGGCAGAAATATGGCTTTTTTGTCTTCCCAAGTTGCCTTGACTAAGTACAATAGTTTCCACCGCAATAATTAAAAAAACACATATTCAAATGTGAAACTGTACATGAATATCATAACCGTCCAGTCAACACCATTTGTTTGCACAGAACAAATGGGATTGTGCTTATAAGGTCCTTGTTCACAGATGCTAGGAAATTTGGAAGCTATGAATCAATTTCCTTAAAACTGCACAAGAGCTGTACTGTTATATAATAGGCCTTTTCAGAAACTGTTGTTATCTTTTCTTGAATACTCTTAATCGGAGATACGAAATTTTCGGTAGCTTCCGGTTTAAGACTTCCGGGTATTAAATAATAACAGCTGACATTGATAAACATAGATAAACTGCTGCGGATATTTTAACAATGCCGTCGAAAGTCGTGTTTGTAAAAACTACATATGAAAGATTGTTGAGGAGGGGAAATATCAAAGTATATCCTTACTTTGTGTTTACCCTCTAGCGGACAATTTACCCCGTTTCCCGAGATAAAACACTGTATACATACAAACGCGGTTACAACGTTGCGATTCATTTTTAGTGAGAAGAGTCCATCCTCTGCTAAAACATTAATTAAAGTATAGAATACGATGATGTAGATCTGTTTGATTATTGCCTTAACTTATGATAACATTATTTAAAATCCATTTTGCAATCTAACATTTTCAAATGATATTTTACCACATAAATTCAAACACAATGAACAGATGATATGATGCAAGCTGATCAAACCTACTTAATAAATGTTCCACTTATTTATGGGGCATTCCATCAAATTATGTCCAATAAGAGTGACAAATAAAAGTTAACTTATAAGAGATTATGGAATTGATTTTATTCATTGATCGCCCGCCAGAAGGCGGCGATCATATTTGTAGAAGCTTTTGGTCGGTGCACATTGGTAGTTTAATGATCAGACTTCAACAATAAGTACACCTACCGAGTCAACATTAGATTCCTCTGATTTAAAACATGTCCATACCATTCACTCTACTTAGAATTACTGTTTCCAGGACCCTTCAAGCAGAACGATTTACCCTAATCTGACTTTGCAACGCCAATCAAAATATGATTCAGTCATTATATAGCAACCAATGGCATGCATGAAAGCCATAAAATACACAACTATGTGTCAACGAAACATGATGTGATGCGCGCTTGTGTATTTCGGCAAGCTTCAAAAGATACATATCTTTCACGCAGAGGGTTTTATTGCTTCTTTTATTGGTCAACAGCATAACATAGGAAATAACATATACGATCTTTTTTATACCCTCTATATTCTACCAAATACGCATCAACCCTTTATGAGTTAATTCCCTATGTTACTGAGTGTCAGATCGTTTTGTTATGTACAAGGTTTATTCCCATTTTGTCTAAAGTCTATTTTACCAATTTTCACACCATTTCAGACAGAAGTTCCATCTCACCTACACGTGAAAAATGTTTTTGACACTAATTGAGTAGAAAATCAATCCAACCTATAATCACTTTTTCTATGGAGGGTTGGTGGGAAAGAAAAATATGTATAAAATGTAGATCCAGAAAAGAATATTTTTCTTAGGTTGGTCTACACTATTTCTCGTAATATGCTTCTAACAAATTATGCAGATCCAGAATTATCTAAATCTTTTGAAGATATTTTTATCAATTAAAAATGAAATGAAAATATTCCTTTAAACTGTAGATCTTTTGGCAATTAAATCTGTAGACAACGTGGAATTGAAACCTTTTTGGGATGTAGTCTAAATGGGAAGTCCTTATGTAGAAAATTAATTTGCCTATGTCCTATGTTTCATATTTGTTGAACCCGTATGTCTTGATCTGCCGACATGTATGTTTAGTTTGTTCTGTCTTACCCCAAATAGTTATGACTTTATGGTTCATGCGATGTAATACAGAAATACATTATGTAAAATGAGGCTTCTTTTAAGCAACGAAAAAAGAAAAAAACCTTTGGACCACCCCTGGTCTTTGAAGTAAACTTTTAAACAGACTTAAGAGTCAGATTTGGCAATAAGGGTTTATTTGGAACGTTTCACTTACTTTGTTGACGACTTTTTGCCATGTAATTATATTGATAAATAGTTCAAAGATTTGCTAGAAAATATTGTTTCTCTTACTTTGAACTTTAATTAATTGCGTAGTAATCTTTTGATTAAATGTCTCTTATAATTGTTGTTTAACAAGAACGTCGTGTTTTTGTTGGAGTTTGTTTTGTAATTATATATCATTAAAATGATAATCCACACATTTGTAATCTCTTTTCAATTAAATGAATTGTTGCCAGTTTTCCTTCTTAATTACATTCAAAGGGTCAATTAACAAATTTTGGCTACCACAAGGATTAAGAGTCTTGATGCAAATTAACACCAATCTGCCACGTTTGCACCATATGTTATAGTCACACCCTTTATTGTTTAGCCGATCGAGAGATAGTGTAATTAACCATCGGCAATCTGAGGTCCTTTAAACATATGAAAGATCTCCACAATCCTGTGTCCCTCGTTATTTAGTGAGCGTTATTTGAATGTAGTTTCAACGGGTGGAAAAAATGGACTAGGACTGTTTTCATAGCCCTTAATATTTGGATACGATACATCATCAAAGGTAGGCTAACAGAGAACCTCATATAACAACTAATTCTCTATTTTAGGTACTTTATTTATACGACAAATTTCAATTTTAAAAAAAGAGAATATATACCTATTGGAGAAACATAACCTCTGCACATTCTTGACAAAAGTGCTGATGTTTGTTCTATCTTATTTAAAATCCGTAAATCAAATTTAATGCAAATTCGTAATAACATTCTAGAAATATGTGTTCCATTTATTCTTTCCTTCCATCAACCAGCCGATTAACACATTTTTGATCTGTCAAAGCATTTAATTTAGACAAAAACATATACTTATTTGCCTTTTTTTCACACGGAATGTCATGTTTTAACTGAATTGCGGTGCGCTATTCGGGTCTCATTAAATTCAATTAATCTAATTTCCTTTTATAACGAGGCTTGGCAAAAGCGAACAACAAATCATTCTGTTGATGTTTTCGTATGTAAATCTTTAATTTTGGTACATGAAGCCTATAAATTTCAAAATCCGATCGATAGCGATCGTTTTCTTTGCCTTTGCCCACATTCTTCTTTCGAAAGTAATACCCGGAAGTGAAGGTATTCCGAATGTGGCCCGATTTTTCAAAGGGAGACAAACCACGTTTCTGAAAAGGCCTATAGGCACTGAAGAATAATCATTTGGAGCTAAATATTATATCTTTTTTTATTCTTTAACGTGTGTATACAGTGATTTACATGTATTTCAATCTACCACATTTAAACTGTACATACTTAGATAATTTGACGAATCCTGAATTAATTATGCTTTCATTACCTTTTTTGAATTGTTTATCAAACAATAATACAAAAAAGGTATTGTCTCAAAGACATTTTATTGTAACTTTTAAACTTTCTCTTCTGTGAAGAAGAACCTTTAAGATATCTCTTTATATAGTCAGTTCATTACAAAGGCAACAGTTCAAATATCTATGCTCCCTTGATCCAAATCACATCTACCCTTTTATCCAATTACCAAACAATAATGACATTTTACCAGTTTTTTGCAGACGACTCTGGAAAACATTGTGGAAAAAGAAAGAAGATAATGCTCTAAATGAGCAATTTCTCCTTTTCTCACAATGTTTTCTGCCCAATAAGAAGGTTATTTTTCAATTACATCATATTTTGAAATGTCGTCTGCAAACCCTTTCAATTTGAGACAGTTGAAAATTTGGCATTTGGTGAAGGGTTAAGGCCTGGGACTCGCTTTCCTTGCCTGCAATAAAGGGAATCAAAAACAATGAGGAAAATGATGACTGGAGGATAATAAGTACACAACAGGTAACAAAGTGATAAAATAGAACTAAGCAGCAAGTATTTAAGTAAAGCTGTCTGTCCATAAAACCCCTCTATAGAGAATAGAATTCAAAGATGTATAAATCTGTATTTTGCTGGTCTATTATATCATGACGGAACTGGTTCCCTGGGAACTTATTTTGATGAGGATGAAGATAAATGAGTAATTAGTAATCATGCAAGGTTACATCGATCAACAAGTAGGCCTCGAAATACAGCATTTACAGATCAAATGGACTAAAGATGCTGGATCAGCTTTACATAATAAAGTGAAATGTAAAATAAAACTAAGCATGACCTTTAATGTGGGTCACAAAAAGACAGAACATATTTTTGTTCATTCTGCTGAAAATTTAACATTCCAATTTGCCAGCAATTGTCTCTTTTTTAACTAAGAATATTTATAGTAGTCTTCAATTGAAAAAAAGTGAATTAAGATTGGTATGGTAAAAGGCTTTTTATTTGTAACAAGTTAAAGGTACTTACTAATGAAGGCATGTATATATTTTGTTCATGACAAATCATTGTTTGCATTGTAATGGACATAATTCGCCCATATTCTATTCTTTAACCCTTGATCTAATGGCAATGTATTTAATGAGTCTACTGCAGAAAACTTTTGAAAACTTACTGAAACAATATGGTCTTGTCATGCTATTCTTCTACTTGTATCTACCATCAAAAGATTTATCAAAATAACATTGTATTGACTTACCAAAATATCTTGAAAAATCATCTTCAGAAGTATTATATTTCCATGGGAAAAGGCTTCATATGTTTTTTACTTATAATCCCTGCCCCTGAAAGTTGCATGTTATGTGACTGGCATTTCTTCAAATCATTGCAGGAAAAGTAAGAATTATGTGAACATGAAGTTAAACAATAATTTACATCCAACAAAAGGAATGAAGACCATCAAAAACCTATCATAACTTTTTGTCATCTGCAAATTCTTTAAAATTGAACAAATCAAACGACTGTTGTAAGGAAGAAGCGTTAGACTTATAAATCTCATGGGTATAATAATGACATGATATAGTCTCCATTTCATGTAAACCATGTAATTAGTGAAAACAATACATCATCCTAAACCAAAACATCCTTACGAATTAAAGCACTTGGTATATCAGAAAACTTCTGAAATAAATCATTTGTCATGCTTGTGTTATTAAAGCCAGAATGGCAATCATTTACAGTAAAATTGTGCAAGTTCGAGTATAATTGAAAATGAACATATAAAAACTTGAAATAACCTTTTCAAGAGTTACTGAGAGGGTTACCTAAACTGTTAAAGGCACATCAAAGGAGAGGAGTACAAATAAATTGCTGAAAAAATATATAGAGTTCTTTTATTATGTTCATAAAAGTCATGAGAGTTAAGTTAGGAATGTATTGAGGCCCTATCAAATAGACTCATTTAAATAAGTTATTATGTGCTTGAAATATAGTTGTCTCCAATTCAATCATGTTTATCAACAACCTGTTTGTTTACATATTCAAAATTACGAATTCTGAATGGTCAGTTCAAAAATGTGTGTATCAACTGTCAAGGTCAGAGGTGAAGAATCAGGAAATCTGAATTATAAAACTTGCTATCTGGGTTATTTCTGGTTTACTATCACATTTAAGTTGTGCTGATGGTGTTGTCTGGTGAAAACTATTTGAATCTGTCCAAAAAATTACCAAATAATAAAGTTTGATATAGCATTAATCTCCTTTAATGGGCCTTTAATATAATGTTTTTAAAAGAGTTAAGACAGTGGGTTTATTTACAATTAGTGATTTACTAATAAAACAAGATCAGCCAAGATTTGCCAGATGAATTTTGTAAAATGTTGGACAACAATGGAATTGGAACAATTTTCCATTTTAAATCTTTGCAGTGTTGGAGTTGAATAAATGACAGAATTTTAAGTGTATCACATGACTTTTCAGACCAAGTGCCTGTCATTCATTTATGAATATGTTGAGGAAAAATTATATAAAAACGTTTGTTACAGTGCAGTAAAGTCAATCTACTCATCTAGAGTCTCAGGCTTCTAGTTATAATTATATATTAACCCCTAACCAAACATCAAATTTTCGACTGTCCCAAATTGAAAGAGTTTGCAGACGACATTTCAAAATGTGATGAAATTGAAAAGTGATCTTGTGATAGAGTAGAAAACATTGTGGGAAAAGAAGAAATTGCTTATCCTGAGCAATTTCTTCTTTTCCCACAGTGTTTTCCAGAGTCATCTGCAACAAAGTGGTCAAAATTAATGGCGTAACTGTTTGGTAATGGTTTAAGTAAGTTTTCTAAAACTATGGGTCCTGTTCGTCAATGCCATACTAACATTTTTTCAGTTTTGTCACAATGATTTCAGATTCTGTTTACTGGAAAGGTGTTTATATATTAGCCATTTCCAAAGATACATGTTTATTGGAGTTTGAAACTGGTCCAAAATAAAAGCAACAACAGATCACAACCATGTAGAATAAGGAATAAAACGGGCTTCAAATTTTTTGGTAGAATCATCTGTGACCAAAGGGGAAAACGCTTGTTACAAGCAATTCATCGTTTTGTCAATGTGGTTTCTGATGTCTCGTGCAGCAGATATGTCAAGGGTTAAATAGGACTCTACTATGAAAAAAGGAACCTGTCTAACAAAAGAAAAAAAACTTAATAAATAACCCTTTTATCCCCATGTTTTTTAAGCTAGTTTCAATGTAAAATTATCATCCAACTTTCCTGCAATCTAATTCATATAGATTGATTCTTCTTGAAAGGGCAAATCACAAATTTCCCAGGGTAATTGTCCATAAATCCTTTCCCTGTAAAACATAACTTTAAAGGCCCTTTCAGGAGAACACACAACAGAAAGAGGATGCATAAGAAGGGCACTTTCGAATTTTAGATGCTCCGACCATAATTTGGCAATTGAAATTGGTAGACACCTTCGATTTGAGAGAAATATGTGCCACTGCCCCTATTGCTTATCAACCTTGGGTAAAGAGGTAATAGAGGATGAGATACATGCATTTTATGACTGTGAACTATACAGTCAGATATGAACAGAATATCTTTATCCTTTACTATTGTTATACAATTCTGAATATTCCTACTTTAGACTTATATCATTTGACAACCCTAAACTTATCAGGAAATTAGCTATATATGTTTATAATAGGGATGGGAACGATTAACTGTTTCATTAATCGTTTAATCGGTCAATGATTAATTGATTAATCAATTAATTGGTGAAAGAATGACGGTTTGTACATGTATACGTCCGAGGCCTTTGTTCAGTATCAATGTTTCCAGTTGTTTACTTTGTGTGCATGCGAAATTGATTATACACACATACGATCCAAGTCAACGGTACATTGGTTTGCATTAAGCGAGAGTATAAGACAAAAATATAACAAAAATAAATGATCAAACACGGAAAAAACAGTTTGCATAATTTAATTACCTGTTGTCAAAGTTACCGGTTATCCGTATTAAAAACACGCATGTCAAATATACATGGACTGCTTTAATGAAGAAGCGAAATTTGCGGCGAGGTTAAACTCGTCCAATTTGATCACAAGGCAAATTTCGAATCTAGTCACTAATACACATAGGAATGGTGTTCTTGTTTAGGAAAATTATCTTGTCAACTAGAATTGGAGAAAGTCTGTTGCGTAGTTTGTTTGCAAGGACACCAGCAGTTGAGAATACGCGTTCCGAAGGGACAGACGTTGCGGGCACAGCTAGAATTCTTCTGGCAAGTAAATCTTACAGACGTCCGATTAAAATGTGTTAACAATTGGCGTATAGACCGGTGTAAGCGGGAAAGATTCGCCGATTTGGTGTTGTTATTGTTTGACACGGAGTGACAATTTGGATACTTTTTGACGCGCGAACGCTAATTGGACATCAAATATAACGGATTAACCCATCTTTCAGACTACAAGGTGTTATGATTGACCCTTACATTCCCTTTATTCGCACTCGTTAGCTATCTTTATTTGATTTCGAATTGATTAGTTTATTCAACCTTTAAAGTGAAAAAAACGGCATTTGTTTTTTTATTTCTGATTAATCGATTAATAAAAATTAATTGATAGTCAGACGTTTATTCGATTAATCGATTAATCGGTCCCATTCCTAGTTTATAATATTCTGAAAAAGAGAAGAACTTATGTTTGACCCTCTAACTTTATATGAATATACTTAATTATAACTTTAACACAGTTGATATATTATACTTCAGATACAAAGTTTTTTGTGCCCATATGATTTATAGATGCCATACGTGCCGATTACGCGCAAATTATGTTTGATTAATTTGGAATATTGAAAATAATGATTGAGTGTGAGGGCATTATATTGCCGGATTTTGTTTTGTGTTTTATTATTGTTTATACTCTATGGCATCATATTGATATATGTTTTAGGCGATTTATTTGTATATCTTTCTTGAAGACCAGATACAATGAAATCGACAATGTTTATTCTAAATGAACTGCTAAATTGTATTGATACGAAGTGTTTAAAGATGTATATACTTATATATTACTTCAACCCGTTTAATGTATCATGATTTATGCATTATGTTTTATAGGCCGGAGGCCTGAATTTACTGAATAAAAAATTGCATTGAATTGAATGTATATAACCATAATATGGACAAATGCAGGAAAAGACTTCCAAAAGGGCAAATTGAGAATTTCCCAGTGGGATTAAGGGTAAATCCTTTCACTGTAAACCATAACTTTAAAGTCCATTTCAGCAGAAAACATCGCAGAAAGAGGAATGTTAAGGGGGAGATAATGCTGCTATATAAACCATTATATGGACAAATGCAGGAAAGGACTTCTGAAAGGGCAAATCCAGAATTTCCCAGTGTGATTGTGGGTAAATCCTTATCCTGTAAACCACATGTTTAAAGCCCATTTCAGCATAAATTATCGTTAAAAGAGGAATGTTAAGGAGGAGATAATACTGCTATGTCACAGCAAGTTCATTGATTATCAACCTCAGGGATGCAGGGAGGGCAAAATCAGTTCCCGTCATGCCCAGTTTGTCCAAAAGCCTTAACCCTGTACCAAACACCACATTTTCGACTGTCCCAAATTGAAAGAGTTTGCAGATGACATTTCAAAATGTGATGAAAATGAAACATTATCTTCTGATAGGACAGGAAACATTGGGGGAAAGTAGAAACTGCTCGCTAAGAACAATTTCCCCCTCTCCCACAATGTTCTCCATTGTTTTCTTCAACAAACTGGTCATATGTTGATATTGTGTGGTAATGGGTTAAACAAAATTTGACTGGTATTTAAATGCTGAAATTCTCTCCTACTCTGTCCGTTTTTCCTTCTTTTTGGGTAATGGGTCAATGGACAAGACTAAGTGAATTATTTGTACTGGAATTTATTATATAACCAGTAAACGAACAAGTGCAGGAAAGAAATTTGCATTTTTGGAATTTACAATTTAATCATTATATGGACAAGTGCAGGAAAGAAATTTGCATTTAAGGAAAAGTAAATCAAAATACATTTTTTCCACCCCTGTGGGAGTAGCTAATTAAGCCATCTAGCAAGTGTACACAACACTGGTACAATCAAAGGATTTTCAAACAAGGAAATAGACAATAATCTTTGTGAAAAGAAATGATAAAATCTATACATGGGCGAAAGTCGAAGAATTTCAAAAAACTGAAAATTGTAAATCATTATCCTGAAAAGGCATGTTTGCTAAAGCATTTTATGGGGACAAAAAGTCTCAAAATCCTCAAATTCAGGAAAAATCCAGAACACTTTTACCCATGTCTGTTTAAGATACTAATCTTAGACTTTCTTTTTTAAGGGACAATGTGTGTGCAAATGCCCCGAAACCCTTTATGTGTACATGTATTTCATTAACATATCATCGAGATCATTATTTGATGAGCAGGTATAAATGTGACTGCTGTATATAGATGTTGCTACAGCAGAATGGATTAATGTGATGATATCTTGGGGCAATACAATTCATGGACCAAGCAGATTCAAGACTGATTCTTCTTGATTTGTCATTGCACAAAATCAGTTCCAATATTCATTTCAAAATGACCAGTTCTAAGATTTTCTAAATTAATAATTTCCAAAAACAACAATTGAATGACCCCAGTCAACACATTTTCCCATTTTTGGAAATTGGAATTAACAGCTAAAAAACAGAAACCATGAATTAAAAATGAACTTTTCTATGTGATATAGGGTAGAAACCATTATGCAGAAGCAGAAAGATTTCCTTCTGCCACAGATGTTTAACCCTTATAGTGCTGGAACAGACCTCATGCTTATGCAAACAGGTTGTATCCAGGTCATCCGCCAAGTAAATTAATTGGCGGCTAGCCAGAGATTTTACCTGTTTTGCTACCATGAGTATTGTTCCTCATCAAAATTAAGCAGATATTCAAAGTTTTTGAAAGCAGACAACACAAAAATCAATTTTTTCTAAAATAACCCAGCTTTCTAAGGGTTAATAAGAAATTGGATGCATGTGTGGAGGAATGAGTTGTGATAAAGAAATGGATTAGATATTGTAATTATGCCCTAATGTAGAATAAGGCTCATTGGGTGTCTTCTATTTTAATGAAACCAACTTGATATTTGTTTTTAACATTCTTAAGATGGGGTGGCCCAGAAAACAATGTAAAAGATGGAGAAAGTGACTCATAACAAATCTCTCTCTGTCACAAGTGGTTCTACCCAGTAACACTAGGAAAACTTAAATGTTCATACTTTTGCATTCCTTTTCAACATGTAGTATCTGAAACCTAATATTAGAGAATGAGTGTTTACTTATTACAAATAGCATGTTTTGCTCCTATTGAATGCAAAAAGGTTCAACCAATTCCCCATATGGAAATGGTTTATAATTGAAGCAAAAACAGATAACAAAAAATGGCATAAAAATAGTTGTCTTCACCCATAACCAAACAATAACATCTAACCATTTTGTTGCAGAAGACTCTGGAAAACATTGCGGGAAAAGAATAAATTGCTTGTAACGAGCAATTTATCCTTTTGTTTTCCAATTTCATCACATTTTGAAATGTCAGCCGCAGCAAACTCTTTCAATTTGGGACAGTCAAAAATTTGGTGTCTGGTAAAAGGTTAATGATTTGGGGTATAAACCATGGATTGTTACAAAATTATTTACTACCAGTAAGGGAAAATGTATAATTTTGTGGCAGCTATTTGTCTCTAGCCCTCTACAGAAGGTGCCACTAAGTGAGATGTTTTGAGGGTTGGTAAACTCTTGCTAAATGATAATAATGATATGTGGCAATATCATCATGAGCAAAATGACAGGTGAACAACTGGTGAATCTCTAAAGCAAATGCCAAAGTCATATTTAGTGATATCAACCCCATTACACTTCATGAACAAGCTACATAAATCAAAGGTTCAATACAAAACCATAATAGTAAATCCTTCACAAAGATGGAACACTTAGTAAAATATAAGATTGAACCCTAAATATCAATTCAGCAGAAACAAGTTAGAGTCATTGGTTAATTTAGTAAGAGCATGTTTTATGGAAATGTTCATTGTGATATTTCAGAGGCAATTGACAAGGACACAAACAAAAAAATATCTTCCCTCATTTACCAAACAACCATGCATCTCACTGTATGCATTGGCTGCAGCAGATGAATATGAAGATATACAATAGCTAAAAGAGTACATGTATCTCCTTATTTAAACTATTTTCTTTCTTCTCCATCAACTTTTCTTTGACTATCTTACCAACGGAATATTTTTCAGTCATTTTTTTTACTTAAAACATAGGCTGCAAGCAATGTTTAGTTTTGTAAAACAAAATTTGCAACTCTCTATTTACATCTTAGATCATGTTTACAAGAGAAGAGAGAACATACCTGTACAGTCTGGTCACGGGAGGTAAAATATCTAAAGTCACCAATAGCTTTTGGAAGACAATTCTCGAAAAATCACCTTACTGCCAAGTCAAAGATGAATTAGTTGTACCATACAGACAGTTGATAAATAATACAGCCCTGCCTACATAACCAGGTATATATCGCCTAACCGAGTGAATTCATGGTCTATTTACCAATAATGCTAAATATAGAATTTAACGTACGCAGGTAGATCTTATGATCCCAGCCACGTATGAACCGGGAGTTGACATTTTTTACTTCTGTTTACAATACAGATCTTGGTTTTATAACAAATTTTTTTTAGGGACAATGTTGTTGAACGAAAGTAAATGAAAATTGATAATATTGTAAAAGTAGCCAGTGATCTATGTAACATTACATTTGACTGACGTCTATTTTTTGTTCAGGTTTATTAAGTAAACTACAACAAGTTTGTTCACAATGTTGTATGAGGCAAATAATTGAACCAATAACACTATTTTGACAAAATTGCAGAAAAATGAAAACAAAATCATGTGATACCAGGAAAAAGCATTGCTGATAACACACATTCATTCTTTCTCTGTTTTAACCCAACAGTTTCCTCTTATATCATGTTATAATTAAGATTTTGAGTTGTATTAGTGTTATAGCTGTTTCTTTCAAAAACATTAGGAAAGAAAAACAAGTTTAATGAAGGATGAATTTAGGTAAGAGTTGATGCTGGGAAATATGATAACCTGTTAAAGACCAATACTTTCACTATGGCAACATATTCAGCACTAACTATAGTCTTTGACTCTTCACTTTACAATAACTCTTTTTTGCAGATATTTACCAGCCATGAAAGTACAAATGGGCAATCTAATGTATTATGAGTTAAATAATTACAATTAACTCTTCAAATGATTATGACTTTCCATGTCATTGAGCTTTTTTTAATGAAACTATTGGTTAGGGAATAATTGCATTTTTTTTCTTTTCTTTTTGTCTTTTACAAAATTCTTATGACATTCTAATACATTTCCACCAATATACAATCAGTTCATTTCAAATGCAATAAGTGGATAAAGTATGTAAACTAATGTTGTACAAGTACTGACCTTGTTGTTTTGGTGTCAAACAGCATACAATTGCAGCCGACAAGAATTGTCTTCTATTACTTTCAGAGCAGACGTAAATTTTCCATTCAGGTAGGATTGGACTAAACCCTAACAGGAAATCATATCAAAGCAACAGAAAGCGAAGGTCGTCTCTCTAACCCTCTCTAACCACGAATGCGTATATGCTCTTAAACTACCACAGCTTTTACCTTTACTGATGCTTCTACTGATGATGATACTACTTCTACTACTTGTACTACTACAACAACGATTACTACTGCTTCTGCGACTACGGCTACTACTTCTTACGACTAGGACTACGACAACTACGACTGCTACTACGACTACTACTACGACGACCTCTACGAATACTTTGGCTACGACTACGACTTCTGGGACGACTACTACGACTATAACGACTTCTACGACGACTACTACGACTACGACAACTACCATTACGACTTCTACGAATAATATGCCTACGACGACTACGACTTCGACGACGACTTCTACGACTTCTATTACTACTACTTCGACGACTACAACGACTTCGACTTCTTCGACGACTACAACGTCTTCGACTTCTACGACGACTACTACGACTTCGACGACTTCTACTACGACTCCTATGTCCTACTACATCGACGACTTCGACGACTTCGACTAGATGTAGTACGATGACTAAAACTACTGCTACTAATACTACGACTACGAATACTACGTCTACAACGACTACTATTACTACTATAGAACACATGCGGGTATATTTATAAAAAGACAACACAACCGATCAGTGGACGAAAGTCTTTTTCACTGATCGGATGTGATTGTGTCTTAACTAGAGGGCTAACTTGCTTGGGTCGTTTTAAAGCTCGCAGAAGTGAGGTGAAGACTAGTTCTTGTTATTGGAGTTGCATTTCCCACGTATTTCCCACGGGCCAAGTCTCGGAACGAGTCGTCTCGGAGGTGGGAGTTATGTAACGTTCTCTGAGGATTTATGAAAAATAAGGAACCTAATGCATTGCTATATAATATGTTGGCTTTAAATCGTTATCTAGAAAAGCCATCTACCCACATTAGAAATTCCTTTAAAATCATGTAGTTTTCTCCGAACTTCAATGTCACTTCAGGTTTTTGGTTTAAGCGACGCAACTTTCGAAAACTAAAGGTCTATGCCTCTTCCTTATTCAAGGTGAAAATATATGGCCAGTGAAGGAATATGTATTTCATCAGCTATAGTGTATGTTTAAGCCATTATGCACTGTGAACGAGACATGTGCCAATCTTATACTGTCTGTAAATATTGGTTTCAGCTACTCAGCATGATGAGCAAGAGCTTTTTCTTTTTGCCTCGTATGAACGAAATTTGTATTGTAACATGTATGTTTTTTTTTATTTGAATAATTGATGTTACCGTTATAACGATATACACTGTTGCAAAGTGCAATGAGGGATGACAACGACCCCGTTATACCATGGACGTGGCAAATAAAGGGCGACGCGTAGCTGCCTACACGCGAGTGCGCGGCTGAATCTACATGATTCTGACAAAAGAAATTTGAATATTTTAAAGTCACAAACAATTGCTTCATTAATGTATAAACCATTGACGCCTTAGTGTATTCTTTTTGTCCATATCCTAATAAATAACTACATTAATGACCCTGAAATCGCCTAGAATGCACTAGATTGCACAATTATTTTCTTAATTATCAGGCGGAGCATCCCCCGGACCCCCTACCTAAATCCTAAATCCACAACCACGAAGAACTTGCTATACGCGCCTAAAGGTAAAAAAAAGAAAGAGGAATTTCGACTCTATGTTAGCTATAATTGTAGGTTTCAGCTTCCTGCATGGTCATTTAGACAAATTTCCACCATACGCGTAGCTTGGCTTACGCACAAACGCGTATGGTGAATATTTTGCAAATACTTTTACCATGAAACCTTCGATATGTATGTCGGTATATTCAGTGGTTGAATAACGCGTACCAAAATCTGTTTTTTCATGAAATGGTGGCAAATTGTATGTTCTTTGAAATATGTGAGCAATGCATTTCATAGCTCTTTATTTAATAAAATAGTCATAAAGTAGCACAAAACTGCACACACATTAGTATAAAATTTCGGACAGCATGCCCCGGAACCCTAGTTCAAGTGCGTAATCTTCAAATGGTCTTAGCTGCGCGCCATTCCACCGTATATGACTATCAGCTGTGCATGTAGGTGCCAGCTTCTATGCACGATGAACACGACCAATGTCTATTTTTTACTAGATAATATTGTAGGTTCCAGCCAATATGCATGGTAATCTAAACCAATATCCTCCCACAGACTTCATCTTCTATTCGTGGGGAACTGGACCAGTGTCCAACTCATGTCAGGGAGTAGCCTATTGAAGAGTTAGCTATCACGCTTGGTGAACTAAATCAATCTATACCCATACCAGTTATAAATTGGTTTCAGCTTCTATGCATGATGAACAAATGCCCATATAGGCTAGTCAATCTAACAAAACACCCAGAACTAATTTCAAATTGTTTGAGACATGTGATGTGGATTACGCACAGCTTGTAGCGTTGCGTTTTTAGACGAGTATTGGAGATGTTCTCAAGGGATCGGTCTGTAAATACCTGGCTTGAGGAGAGATTTGTGGTCAGCAGCGATGGTGAGGTTTGCACAGCCTATGACCAAGTACCTGGCCTTGTCAAGAAAATCTGCGACAGCAAGTGCTCCACCCTTTACTGGTGCATAGTGATATTGTTAGATGAGCGAACCATCTGCTGCAAACAAGTGTGATTTTCCAGTCTTTTGGGAAAATGGTGGGTTCCTCGTCTGAGCATGCGCAGTGCTTTTGAATGAGCCGCCAGAATCCAATTCCCGATTTTGACCATTCGGTTGCCAGACATGTAGTCTTTAGGGGTCAAAGATACGGACATCTGGCATCAGAGGTTTAGACGACTCAATACATTCTGATTATCTTTATTCCATTTGGACAGAGTGGCGGGTTTCAAAAGTACACTAAAAGATAGCATTCTTTCGGTCATGCTGAAAGGATAAGACACCTGGTTTATTAGACCAAACCATGAACACACATATGTGATGTGATAAATATCAAGGATGGCTTGTAAATATCTCTGGCAGGGTCGAACACCATTGCCTGTAATTACAAACCCGGCAAATTCCACAAAACCAGCTTTTCACAAAAACACAAAAACGTATCTGGATTCAGTGTAATTCCAGTGCAATTCCACTTTGACCAAAGATGTTCAGCCAGTGTATTGCTTGAAAGAAGCTGTCCTTAAGTTCATCTGTCCACAGTTAAGCATCGTCGACACACTTGGTTTTCGTTTAAGAAATTCTGCAACAATCACATTATAGCGTCGGGTGTATCAATCACCTGAAGCAATGTAGCCCTGAGGTGGAGTTTTGTAGCGATATCTTCCCCAGAATGTGATGTTAATGATCAGGTGGCGGTCTTCTTCACACAGGGCTACACTGTGATAGCCATTTCATGCATCGAAGACTGTTGTCATCTTTCAATGTGGGATTGATCGTGCTTGACGAAAAGGTAATGTTGTGTGCATTAATAATTAGTAAGGCCCTGCAGATCAACAGTGCGTCTTGGCTGTCCATTTTTCTTTGCAAACACAACAATTCGATGGCAACAGGTGACAGGCTCTCCGATTGGGGCCGGCTCAATGAAAGCAAGTCGTATATATTAAATATTTATTTATATTATATCATTATATATATACAATTAGTTTCATTGGGGGACTGTTCATCAGTGGAAGTGTTCAATGTTCATATTTGCTATGGGTACTTGCTTTGTAGAACCAAAGAAGATATTGTTGCAGTTTGACGCAGTTTTCTTCTGTTGGTGAACACGGTAGTGTACTTGGAGGAGCTGGCGGTAGTTGACGGTCAGGGCATCCACACGGAGCTTTGTTTTCCCATCCAATGCTGCAGTTCTGTATTGTTGTGAGGCCTGGATTTCCGGAAAGTTATCTGTACTGATACCAAGATTGATACATGTTTCTCGACTCGGGAAAGGTTTGTACGATGAGTCAGTTACAGATGTCATCTGCCTAGTTTCAACCATTTTACCACTCGAATCCTTGCTGGACATCCGCAATAAAGAACACCGAGCATTTAATGCCGTCATTGTTCAATATGTGCATGCGAATTGTCAAAGGCATGATATCATGTTCGCATAACCTTAGGTGATGCATACATTTGAGACTAGCAAGGAAACCTGGCAGCTGGTATCGGCCTAAGCCGGTATCTCTGCAGATGTGGACAGTTTGTAAAAAATTATCCAAAGCGCGAAGTAGTGCTCTGGAAGAGCATTTAAATATACGTTTACAAATGGATGAGGCTTAGGACTTGTGCGACTCCAAGTGTCAGACAGGGGGCCATAGGCATTATGATCAAGCAGGATGCTATGCTTGTTATTATTTACAGCGTTCACATCACCATGTTCTATTTGAGAAGATTCTACATTACACAATGTGTCAAACAGAGCACTTTCATTATCCAAGTTTCTTGGCTGAGTGCGTAAATGGCGCTTTGGATTGTCAAAACTACAGCAAACGCTCTCAAAATGGTGTTCACATCTACATTAGGCACACCTGTGTTTGTAGGCTGGGTACTGCGTCTTGCGTTTCTATGCAGTTCCTTTCTTTCCTTGGTCACGTTTGCCACAATATGAGCAAGTTTCGTAGGTTTCTCTGCTGAATTGTTGGTGCTTCTTGTAAATGTAGGCTGCTACAAAAGCATAGGAGTCTACCAGTCCAACAGGGAAAGGTTCTGAATCACCACTATTGCTCGGGACCAATCATCCAATCAAGCAGCCACTGAGAAGGATTTCTGAAGACACGAATCCTGCAATAGACCAGCAAATAGACAACTTGTTGTCTTAGGATGTTTTTCAATCATCGTCCAGTCTAGGGAGTAACATAACCATCCTTCTATTGAAGTAGAGTGGATCGAAACGCTTTTGCATCAACTACAGAAAGCTTAATGATGTGACAGTAATGATTCGTACACATTACCAAGATTTGGTGAACCTTTAGAACGGGTTTGAGTAAAGATGAGGACCGCCGCAAGGTATTGTTTAATCCAAAAAGTTTATTGAGTTAAAACATGCCCTTCTGGTTAGCAAACGCACCGTCTGCCTTTCGAAGACACATGGAAACGGGCTAAAAGGGGCAAATAAGCCTCATCTCCGAATAGTTGATATAAACCTTAGTACATATCTTCATGCTTCAGGGGGCTTGTCATGATCGAAACCTAGAACGTGCAAGATACTCAATAAAGAAGTGGTACTTATCTTGGGGATAGAATCATCCCCCAAAATATCTCGAAGTGAGAGCATTCTTGTGGTTGTGTGGTTGTTATAGAAAGTTGATCGAGATATTTGCAACCATAGCTAAACCATTACACAATTAAGCTCGCAGAAAAGAAACATGCAATTCGAATAGCCCGGTTAGTCAAGAAGCCGTATGAGTTTGAAAAACAAAAAGTGCGAGGATCCAATTCTAGTACATGTATATAAGGACTTTAAAATAGAATTCATAGTAGATACAGATACGAATGAGTTGTAATTGGAGCTGTTGTATTCTGGGTAACAAATGACTAGGAAGGGTTAACTGCCTTTGTAAGCCAAACGTTGGCCAATGCCAAAAAAAGAAAACACTGTGTGCAGAGGACAGACTGTTTTGCTCTTGTTCACTTTGTGAAGTATTACTGTCATTGTCTGTATGGGGAATGTTTCATTGTAATGACTGACCACGGAGTGCTTCATTAGTTCATGAACTTAAAGATCCCCAAATGACAACTTGCCAGTTGGTTAAAGATCGTATCTGCTTACGATCTGAAAAGCATTCATAGGACTTGAAAAGTGCATACCATTGATGATGATCTAAGACTCTAAGTAGAACACTTTCTCAACAGTGTCGAATGGAGCATTTTGTGGGGGAGGGGTATAATATGCAGCGATATCGTTCGCATATCTTGATGTTGGTGCCAAAGGCTCTTGATGTTGGTGCCAAAGGCTTTGTTTATTTTAAAGAAAGATGTTTATCGAGGGTCTTTCGATGTTAAGGAAAGGTTGTCGATCGCATTTTGAAAATTGCGGATGATCTCTGAGCATTTAGCTTACGACTGTGATCGATTAAGCAAATTGAGGAGCGGAACGTGAGGATCTTTCAGAAGATTCCTTATTACTCGGCGATTCCGATGATTTATCTGTTGAAATTTATGAGGTTAGTTTTGCAAATAAGACAGTGAAAAGCAGACAAATATGGAATACAGATTATGTTCTATAATTTGTAATATTTTGTATGAATTGTTTCACGCCTTTGACTGAAGAATGACTTGCTGAATCTCCAGAAGGATTCTATGTTCCCTTTTCTATTAAAAGGCAATAATGTTTGTCAAATGCCTTTGATATTGCCAGTTATTAATTATTGTGATTATTATATAATTGACATACGGGACGCATAGGAAGCGGGGCGTGGGTGGTGTAGCATATCCGCTTCGGATGCAATGAGGTAGCGAAGGCCACACGTAATAAGCAGCTCTTATAGTATTGCCTTTAAACATACAGCGATACCAACCGAACGGCGATTGAGAATCGATCAGTATTCAACTAAAATAGCTCTGCTAGGACTGCAGCTGAGAATATGTTCAGGGACTTGAACCCATGCCTTGGTTTTCATGAAACAAAAACCACATTATGATCAAGTAAAATAGTTTGAGACAAAACTCTTCTTACAACTTCATAAGCACAGCGGCATATCACAATACAGGGCAATACTCTACCACTCTTCTTAAAATGACCAGTGCGAGCAAATGAACCGGATCATTCTAGCAATGTTACGCTTACTTAACAAATACCCAAAGTGCGACAGGTAAATTTTTGAAAGGATTGTCAGTGCATTCATCTGCACAATATTTGAGGCGTCTTGGTTCCCGTCATACATCTTGCTCTTCAGGCGGTCAGAAAAGCTGCCCATTGATGATATTCAACCGTTATCAAGGATCATAATAAGGTCGTTTGGCGCGGGTCAGTATCGATGGTTAAAGGTAGCTTATTAACGCTAGTTGAAATGAGAAATCAAACCATTTGGTGCCAGGGATTTGAGGATTTGCATCCTAAGGCTGTGCCTTGTAAACGGATGTTTAGCTCCGCGCGGATACATAACAACTGATGGAAGCGGTTGGATTCATTGATAACATCACCATTATTCTTCGAAAGTGTCTGTTTTGTACAATGAAGGCCTACGGATACGCATTAAGAAATTGAAGCCCGACAATGCCGAACTTAAAATGCAGAAAGTACGCAGTTAGAGCAACAACTTAGCAACAACATAAAGCCTGGTTTGCGACAATATAACGCTTTTCAAGAACAAAGTAGAAGAAAAGCAACCCTCGAAAAAAAGCACATAGGTATTGGTAGGGATTAGTCTTCAAGGCATGTATCCGTAAAGCCTCCAACTTATGATTAGAGAGTGTCATGGTTCGATTATAAAGCACATTATGAGACGTGTACACATGTGCATCAACGATTTGGGTCATATACTGAAAAGAAAATGCCTATATTTAACTGTATCATTGGGAGGCACGACTCAATGTGTGCTAAGTAATTTTCGGCAAATTAGATGAATCATGATGTCTTGTGGAATGCTCTTGAATGATGCCTATGAGAAAGCGGTAGAAAAAATATTTGCTCCTAACTATTAAACTGAACTGCTTAGATTGCAATTACAGGTGAGGCATCAGAAAGCGTCTGAATCTCTCTCAGAGCTAGACCAACAGATGAAGAGATAGCCACCCTTCGTCATTCTGATTTGCATTCAAGAGTAAAAAAGGCATGATATGCGCCATGTGGTTGAATAAGACGCCTTTGATAAGGCCAAAAAGGCCTGGAAGGATACAGACATATAGCCTTAGCCAATACCATTGGGAATCAAATGTCCGACGATTGCTTTACAATGCAAGTCTCCTTTACAAAATAGTATTGAGAAAAAGGACGAACCCTTACAGAACGACAATAGTCAGGGTTGGAATATAAAAGATTATGGACCAAAGCATTATTACATTTGTGGAAAGTTTCACCTGCGTGCTAAATGTTCATCACAGGGGAAGAAACCGCCGAACAGGACTCAGATGATGGCTAAAATAGCCAAGACACAAGATGCCAAAGCTTCTTAATATGATATTTCGAATACTTATTCAGTAGGAAGCGGTTTGTTTGTTCATGTTGATTTCTTTAAAAAGAACTTTAAACTGGGACCACGTTGTCAATATTGTCATCTTAAGCATTTGATGAAACTCCACTTAAAATCGGCAACGTCCCTCTGATACATATGATAAGACGTTGAAATCTGCCGCGGGAGCTCCATTGAATGTGAAGGGGAAAATAGTTGCAACTGTTTCCGAAATAGGCATTATTGTAAAGTTTGGCGGAGTGTGATATAACGCTGATGTAAAACTTTGTGGCCGTCACAGAGTGCGACATCATGGTGGGCTTAGACTTTACGCAAGTCAACAGGCGGTGTGATCAGATGACCAATGCTTACGAAAAAGGTCCGACAAGATGGCTGCGCCACAGGTGTATTTGCTTTTTGTCAGCATATTACTTTTGTTTTCCACTCTTTTATACGCTAAGTTTCGACCATCAACTTTCCGTTTGTGGTGGTATTTTATAACCCATGGTTTATAACGGCGTTTCGTCTAATACTCGGTAGAGAAGTCGCTGTCGATGGGTGATGTTTTCGTCATTCGCATCCTACAACTCGAAATTCTCTGCATGGTCTTGGAGCGAAGGGTAAGGCCAAAATGGGAACGCTTTTCACAGGTGGTTGTGGACAATTGATCGTCAGGAAAGGCTGTAAGTTTAAGGAGATATTTTTGAGAAACACATGACACCGTATTGTCCCTTTACCCCACAGAAGAAAAGTTCTAAAACCATGTCACGCCATACGAGCATCGGGACATTAGCGGATTAGTAAGACAATTGGGGACGTATAAGTCCGTTACCATTTGTCAGGCATGACAAATGACGTCTGAAATTATATCAACGGCTGCGTAGCCCGTGCATAGCAAATGACCCTAATCAAAGGAAAATAGTGTTGATAGAAATAGTGGCGCTGTGGATTCCATATGGAAAGACTTGGAATCGATATTTTGGGAAAATTGTCTAATTGTCTAATTGACTAATGTGAAAAACAGATAAATATTGCTAATAGGCGATTAATTTACAAAGTAAACGGAATGTCGTGCTATACCTACTATTGAAACCAATACCATTGCAACTATTCTTGTCGAACGAATGATATCCTTGGATACACTTTGGGCTGTATCAGCTCGTTTTTGTAGATGGCGCTAATTAGTTTTCAAGTATCATATATGCTTCATGTCATTGGGCCAAATGGGTACCAAAAGGTGTTCAATAGTAAAATCAGTAAACGATTGCATATTGGAATGGGACACCAGGTGAATGTTTAATAAAACACGCCGACACTAAGATTAATTAAATACAAGTCAATATTGAAGAACACATTGGAAAGATATTTTATGAACTGAATTTCAAGAAGCACATTTGCCAAAAGATAAATATAGCTTATAGGATTTCAGATAAGATCATTTTCACATTCACTATCGATCCTTGATTGAACATTACCTTGCTCAAAACTGGCAAATACCACAAGGCTGCTATTGGAAATGATTCAAGCAAAGGACACATCGGTGAGAAACCCAAAGTTTAAAATGTAATAAATTTGATGAGTTTTGGTGGTCTTTATTTCAGGAAACCAACAAGATTTTCATCTTCATCGACTTAACAGAAGAGGAGAAAAGGCTCAATCAACTTAAACATTTTTTTTTCATTTTGAAAGCAATACTGATAACAAAAGTATTGTCATGATAGAATAACAGTTACAATTGCAGAATGAAGTTGCTTATTAAGGGCATGTTTGTAAGCTCGAATGTATGAAGAAAAAGGAAAGCTATAATATTCGTCCATACTTTAGTGCAACAAACACCGTGCGGTGTCGCGTTAACTACCATAGTTCATGGGTCGAATTGGTGTTGTACTGAGAACGAATCAATCATGCGTCTTTTCGGTTATTCATTTTGTCAGGATTGGGTTAATTTTCATGTGCGCGTGCGAACGTGTATGTAGGTGTGTGTGTGTGTGTGTGTGTGTGGGTGTGGGTGGGGGTGCGTGCGTGCGTGCGAGCGTGCGTGTGTGCCTGTTAACCGAGTTTGGTAGTGCATTATGGAGTATCGTATTTAAAATACCATAACTGATCAGCTGTACGGTACATACAGGCTGATCTGAAGTTTAAAACATTCCGTTTTATGTATTTGTCACTGGTCCAAATTGAAATTGAATAACCCATTTCCCTCAATTCTTAGGCCTCTATGACCTAATGGTTAGACTTCAGATCTTTAAAACTTATGTACCCTCTCCGCGTCTTTTCGAAATCCGGTGCAATGGGGGAAATCACATGGTCAGATATGAGAAAAAAATGGCTGCCGAACCCTTGCTTCGGGTTTTTTAACAGGTACATATTCCTTATTTATAAAACGTACTTGTTTTTCATCGGTTTCCGCCTATCAAACGACCAGTCGAAAGAGATTTCAGCGAGTATCATCAGTTTTCCCCCTCGATGGCATAATAAGCGAGATCATTCATGAAGTGTTTCGCAATTGTCTTACCTTTAATCGCGAAACACATGAATGATCTCGGTTATTACGCCATCCAGATAAAAACTGGTGTTTCTCGCTGGAACCGTTAACGAATGGCCGTACAATAGGCTTCATCGGATAAAAAACAAGAAGGTTATATGGAAAACGTACTAATTTAAAAACTCGAAGCCATGGTCCGGCGGTCATTTTCTCTCAAATCTGACCACGTGATTCCCCATTAGGTGACGACTTTTGAAATTTCATAGGAGGGGCAGTCTTCCAACTGAGTTATGGAGCGCCGATATTTTAATTATACCCGACTTGATCAGCCCTAATTGGCAGCTGAATATGATGTCTTTCTCCATCATTATGAATCGGACATCGTTACATAACTGAATTGATATTGATGCGATTTAAAACAATTACAACCAAATTGTAATGTGTCTATATGGATAGGGGGTTACTCATTCCTGTATTGACGACACTATTTTGCATGCAAAAGTATTCAAAAACAGTACAGTCTGTACCTAAATAGATTAGTAAAAGTACATGTGGTTGTTTATTGAATAATAAACCACCAATTACGACTGAGTTGAACAACTCTAGTTCTTAACAATCCTCTATGGTCATGCTATTGGTCCAAATTGAAAGAACATAACCCTTTCTCCATGATGGAAGGAGCATGTCCAATTCCCTAAATTGACTTTCAACTGCTAAAGATTTATCAATTTTCTTTCTTTCTCGTGTGTGGCCTTTACTAGTATACATACCCAAACCAACGACCCTCATCTCGTTGCAAACCCCGCGCATGATTATTTCCCTTTGCTACACTTCAGTACTGTACCGCTACCTTCATAGAAATCACGTGATGATAAAAACAGTCATGACCCAAACAATTTAGCCGAGACGACAAAGAAATGTTTTTTTTTTATGATTTAATTCAGCATGCCTTGCTTGGAAAATGAACAATGAATCAAATTCATGCATTACTTCGACAATTTTGTCAGTCTAGTCAGTCATGACATTGTAATTTGATTTCAAATGTGTATTATAGAATGTGCCTCGAGGCGGTGTTTTTTTTTATAAGAAGATGACTCAAAATTTACTGCTGGTGTCTTTTACTTTGAGAGCATGGCCCTATGTACTTTATTGCTTCATTATATCGAAAAAAACCTCTCCTGGGTTAGCTGTTACTGGACTTGTTGCGAACCAACAAGAAAAAAGTTAAGGTTACAAACTGGTTTAAGTACGATTTAAGCAACTTCCGTCAGGTTTTTACATATAAGTAAGTTTATCCATTATCTTTTTGTGATGATTGGGCCAAAGAAGACTAACTTCTAAAATTAAAAAGATAGTGTTTTCAGATTTCCATTCAAAATTTATAATGAAAAAAAATATATATATTTTAAGATCTGGAAGATTTTTTCTATGAAAGCAGAAATCTCTTAACCAAAATAAAAGGGAGATCACTGCGAAAGAGAATGACCTCGTTGATGACACTTCAAACCATTGTCAACATAGCTGACCCAATGTGTTTGTCTCCCTGCAATATTGATCCCTATGTTGCCTACATTAGTTATCTATCAATCGCTAGGTACCTCCCTTGTTGATATGCATAATATCGCTGTGTAATTGCGACTTCTTTGTTTCCATTGTTGCATTCCATTTTGAGGTCTCGTCTTCAGGCTAGAAATCAGGATTGTTTCTCCCAACATTGTATCTTTCATCTTTTTGCCAACCAAACGTCTCCCCATTCCAACATACAGTGTGTATTTGTCCTCATCTTCTTTGTCAAATGTAGTCCCCTTCATTGACTTGCATAACCTCCCCTGATTATTCATTGACTTTCATAACCTCCCCTGTTTATTCATTGATTTGCATAACCTCACCTGATTATTTATTGACTTGCATAACCTCACTTGATTATTCATTGACTTGCATAACCTCAACTGATTATTCATTGACTTGCATAACCTCACCTGATTATTCATTGACTTGCATAACCTCCCCTGTTTATTCATTGACTTGCATAACCTCCCCTGATTATTCATTGACTTTCACACTCACCTGATTATTCTTTGACTTGCATTTTCTCCCCTGATTATTCATTGACTTGCATAACCTCCCCTGATTATTCATTGACTGGCATAACCTCCCCTGATTATTCATTAACTAACGTATTCTCCCCTGATTATTCATTGACTTGCCTAAACTCCCCTGATTATTCACTGACTTGCATAACCTCCCCTGATTATTCATTGACTTTCATAACCTCCCCTGATTATTCATTGACTTTCATAACCTCCCCTGATTATTCATTGACTGGCATAACCTCCCCTGATTATTCATTAACTAACGTATTCTCCCCTGATTATTCATTGACTTGCCTAAACTCCCCTGATTATTCATTGACTTGCATAACCTTCCCTGATTATTCATTGACTTTCATAACCTCCCCTGATTATTCATTGACTTTCATAACCTCCCCTGATTATTCATTGACTTTCATTGTCCCTGAGAATCCCCTCATTGACTCCTCTTGAACACCTCAATCCTGTAATCCCGGCTAACTGCAGAAATATTCATAGGCCAAAAAATGTTCGTTCTTTCCCATTCTCGTTTATTTTACATCATCAATCACCTCCGCTTGTTTACTTGCATAAACTCCCCTGTATGATGCCCAATTATGCTCGTTCGTTACGTGCTCCTTATTCCTATTTCTCGTCCCTCATCAATACTCCCATGTCTTTGTCCGTTTCCTCATTGTTAGTATTGGCTACCAGTCGCCTAAAATTACTTCAATTTGTAAACCTACATTATCTCGCCTGTTTGTTGGTCCTGATTGTTTATGTTTGACAATATTACCTACATTTGTATGTGTGTAACCTGTCATCAACAACTGCTGTAGGAGAGAAATTGAAACTTCGCACGAGTTAAAGAGGTCATAGGCTAGGGTGATTGAATTAATCCCATGCATCTAGTTTTCATTTAAAGCAATTTATGCCCCCTTTTGTACTTACAAAATTTTGGGTAAGATTTTGCGTACGAGTTGATCTCTCTAGAACTATTGAATGAAATGAATTGAAGTTTCACACATGGATTAATAGCATCAATGTAAGGTTGCCGACCAAGTACCATATTATGCTATTTTCTTGTTTGTTACCTAGAGCGTCGCAATCTACGATCGTAACAAGACCCTTTATATATTCTATATGAAATAATGAGTGTTCAACTCCCCCAAAATTAAAAGGAGTGTTCAGGTATATGAATATATCGATTGAAATACGAAAATCCAGGCGAGTTTAGTTAGAGTGTCGATCAATCGAAACTACTAGGAAAATTTCCGTGAGCTGAGAAATACACATCGTATGTAAGTGTAGGGTTACAATTTTCGGTTGAATCTATTACGGCTTATATAACGCATTTCCTATAAGCGTCAACGTTAAGTAGGGCAATGTACAAGTTGAACTTCATTAAAAACCATTATATTTGGTCGTTAACTCACATATTATAGTGTAATTACAAGTAGTGATATGTATTTGTTTCTGTAATTCAATTTAAGTCATGTTAAAGGTTAATAAACAAAAGGGAAAGTGAAGCATATTCTCTCAAGTCGTAGCATTGACAAAAGGCATTAATGCATTTAACATTTGTTGTACATTCTTGATTCACAATAACTGAATTGGCCGATTCAAGACGCTAAGTAAAGTTTTTGAAAAAGAGTATTCAACATTTATCATGTGCTCGTCTAACTCGGATGATCCAAGCTGTAACTGCGTGAGAGTGAAATATCTACGTCTGGACCATTTGGACTAGTGCTTATCAGGAGGACAAGCCAGCATTTAACGGATCTTTATTCGAGTAAAGACCCGTAAAACACTGACTTGTGTTGATTTCAATTCAAGTGGTAGATCTGCCCTTCTGAGAATCATTCATGTGAAAACGAAATGGAACGAGACTTGTAGACAATCAACGCTTTCGTTTGTTTTTCAAGCTTAATTGGTGGACATAAACGATGCATTCAAACATAAAAAATCCACATATAGTTCTTGGCTTATACGGTGAGAATGGTGTCATCAATGGAGCCCAACAGGTAATTCACGAGAACATCTTGTTCGGCCAACATCGATACCTCATTAATAATTACTGAGAAGTTAAAGGTCATATGTACAGGTTGGGTTTATTTCATAAAATTAAGATATGAAGTAAAAGAATCATATTGAAATTATTTGCAACATTTTAGCATAACGCATTTCGTCATGAATCACCGACATAGCGCACCGATTAATAAAAGTTTGTATGACTTACTTCCCTTTGCTGTGACGTCACTCGTGATCCACTGAATGCGCCATGTAAAGGGCGTGAAGAGCGATCGCTGGTTAGAATTGGTGTTTTTCTTCAAATAAACGATCCTAAAGTCATTGTTTGGATTGACAGCGCATTTCCTTTATTGAATATGATTCATTTTATAAGAATATCAATTTGAAAAAAGATAAATTAATAACTTTACCCGTGAATTTGCATGGATTTGTCATTCCGTAAACCTGTTCATATGAAAGGAACGGCTTGACATTTGGACGATGTTCCTTGAAATAAATGATTCTTAAGTCATTGTTTGGATTGACAGTGAATTTTCTATACTGAATAGTTTTCATATTATAAGAATATCCATTTGAAAAAAATAAATAAGTGACTTAACGCGTGAATTTACAAGGATATGTCAATGCGTTCATATGAAAGGAACGGCTTGAAACTGGGACGATTTTCCTCGAAATAGCAATCCATAAGTCAATGTTTGGATTGACAGTGCATTTTCTTTATTGAATATGTTTCATATTATAAGAATATTCTTCTGAAAAAAAAGTAAGTGACGTAACACGTTAATTTGAAAGGATTTGTAAATGTTTTCATATGTAAGTATCGGCTTGAAATTTTGAAATTTTGACGATATTTGTGAAAACAACTATTTTTATTAATATTTGTTGAAAAAAAAACCACGAGTACTTTTTCGTTAATTATCGTGTATTAGCATTAAGGTTTTAATTGAGTAGTAAACAAAGACATAGATCTGAATAAACGAATTGTCTTAAAACTGTACATTGTATAACTATTAACTGTCAAATTCAGCCTGCATTGTCTTATCAATACAAGAAATGAAACGGGAGATCATAAATTGCGAACGAACAAACCGTATTATAACCCAACTTACTTGTGATACGAAGGTTATCCTTTAACTCACATTTTCACCACACATCAACTTACTTGTGATACGAAGGTTATCCTTTAACTCACATTTTCACCACACATCCAAATTTCAAAACTAAACACTGGCACATTCAAGAGTATTTGTTAAAATCGTCCGGCAACTTTCCAGTAACTCCACCCCCAGTAAGAGGTCTATGTTTTCGAAATTGATTCCGATGTCGTCTTTCTAGATCAACTGTTTTGACTTAAGAATGGTTCTTCATATTCACTTTACATTTATGTTCGTTTTCTCTCGTGTAAGTAGCCTTGACATATTGAGCATTTAATTTTCGGACAGGTTTGATAATTAACAGCTAAAACAAAAAAATCGTCATAGTTTATTTTACTAACAACCTTAAACATATTTGAATTTATTTTTTATGATTTTGGAATTTAAATGTCAATTTGACAAAACTTGATTTTGATGTTAAAACGGTTTTTTGTTGAAAACATAGAGTTAATACCGTTTTGGTGAATACTGATTATCATATACTTATTGAAGTGTCAAACTATTCTAATAGAAAAGACAACATGTTCACTTCTTTGAATATCATAACGACAAAGTGAATCCCGGAATAAACCCCCGCCGAAATAAACCCCCACCCTTAAAAACAGCATAGCGGAAGAAACCCCCACTCCCTGTTTACATACACGGAAGAAACCCCCACTCCATGTTTGCACACACGGAATAAACCCCCACCTTGGTCACATTCCCAACGCTGGCTTACCAATGACTTGGACTTCTTCGTGCAGCAGTTCCCCTGGTAACAAAACTTCTGCCCACCATTGTTATTCTTTATAATCACCATGTAGTATGATTTGATATGCAAGATGCAATGACGGAGATCTACGATTTTGTTATCTATGTATAACTTTTCTTAAACAAACATTAACTAAAATCAATGCTATCGAATTAATGCGCCATTACAAGCAATTGTCTGTGTTAGTATAATATGAAAGGGGTCCGCTTTTAAAGGTAATTTACATCTTTGCATCATGGAAGGTAATTAACTCATCACCAATGCAATCAATTACCCGTGACATATGTTAAATAGTAATAAACACTGTCATGATAAAGCACATGTTGAAACACATTATTGGTGAAAGAAAAACTAGTTTTGATACCAGTTGTCACAATCATCAAAAGTACTAATGTTGCCGTCAGTTGGTGTTATTGAAGCCGAATGTTGTGGCCGATGGCATGTAGGAACTCGCGGGTGGTCTTCTTACTAGCGTACTGATTACCTTCAATTTTCACTATAATATACCAAATAGATATGAGTGGGGGTTTATTCCGCGTATGCCAAATATGAGTGGGGGTTTATTCCGCATATCCAAAACAAGCGTGGGGGTTTCTTCCGTGTATGCAATAAGAGAGTGGGGGTTAATTCCGCTATGCCGTTTTTCAGGGTGGGGGTTAGCCTGGAGTCCTGGCCCATGCTAACCCGCATTATACGAACGGGCCAGGCTCCACCAGGCTAGGTGGGGGTTTATTCCGGCGGGGGTTTATTCCGTACACCCGACAAAGTATCAGACGTAAGTCACATTGAGAGATAAATATGTCCTGACACCTTATCAATCCAAACATCCTGTGAGAGTTTGGTCTTAATTGGTAATATCTTAACAATGGATTTTTTAGATAAATTTAATTACCGCGCATTGAAAGTGTGAGATTTGCCGCTTGTTATTTCATGTCTAGAATAGCAGAACGTGTCAGACCTGTTATTTAACAACAGAGATATTTAAGAGATTAACGCCAGAGGCTATCTTTCGCCTAAACAATAAAGGACTTGAGACTTGAAACATACTGTGCAAATGTGGCAGATTTGTGTTAATTTGCATCACGACCCTTAATCCTTGTAATGTCCGATGTTTGTTGATTGACCCTCTGTATGTGAGGTAAACTGACATTAATCAATTAAATTGTAAACAAAGAGATTATGTTCAAATGTGTAAATTATATATTAAGTGATCTTATTACTAAATTATCAATATAAATCTGTAATAATCATGTTTGAACACCTTCATTTCAGTGTGACATACGTCATTTAAACCAATACTACCAATGGCAAAAAAAAGGACGTGTTAGATTTAAATAATTCCGAAAAGCAGACGCTTAAGTTAAGATCGAACCCATTATCATTTGCGTTGATGAGTTCAGAGACAGTTTGCGGATATCAAATATTCATTGTTTAGAATTTTCATTCAAAGACAACGGCAGATAAAAGAAACTTGCTTGGTTTAATCGGTTTGTTATCATAGCAATCAACGTACATTTTTCATTTTGTCTCATTTATGTACAATGGCAAGGTTTCTACGATTATGTTAAAACATAAAACAAGTTTTGCAAATAAGAACAAGATGCATTTAAGCGTTTAAAACCCAAAGACATGGCAATACAATAACTTATGATGTTTGATGAAATTAACATATTCTTGCAACCCTTTGAATTCTTACGTAATATAATCGTAAAGCAGCCTAATTAAGTATTCCTAACTAAGTATGTAGCATAGTTAATATGTTCCAAACAAAACCAGCTTGGCGAGAAAGAGAGTCATTCAAGGAATTAACTTTCAAAAAAGGTGTAATCAACGTGATTTATCCTTTTTCTGAATTTATCTACATTTACACAGTGCAAATTCCTTATAGAGATCTAGCAAGACTACACGAGGCTCTAACACCCCAAACTAACGGTATACGGACATTTGCCCCCGGACATGTGCCCCCTTTTTTGTATAGGGCGGACATTTGCCCCCTCTCCGCAATTTAGAAGGCGGACATTTGCCCCCTCATATTATTTTTTCAACTTGCTTGACCTGATCGTATTCCGTTATGATTAAACAGGAATTTAAATGGAAATGATTGTTAAATAATAATTGGATCAGACTAACATGTCAATTTTGCTCTATTACGCCGATGGTACTTGGTCAATTATGCTCATCCAACCGTGAAACGGCGGTATACGTGCATAAATTGATTTGATCTTATTTTATCATTTTCGGTTTAATTATTTCTCTCATAATCAAATGTGATGGTGATTGTCATACCGAAACAAATTGGAATACCTTTTGTCTTCTTTGTTTTTTATTGTTAGCCTTGAGTGACAAATCGGTAATAAGATTAAAGATGTGATCAATATGTAAATTAAAAAAAATCAATTCATTAAGTTTCATGGTTGGATGAGCATGATTGGCCAAGTGCAATCGGTGTGTTTTTGATTCGTCGTCTCGATTTTAACACCTATAGGGGATTAGGAGGGAAGAGCTTATAGAGTAAAATTGATGAAAATATTATTTTCATTTTAATTTCTATCTAAATATAACGTAAAACGACCAGGTCAAGCAAATTGAAAAAAAAGATAATATGAGGGGGCAAATGTCCGCCTTCTTTATTACGGCGAGGGGCAAATGTCCGCCCTATACCAAAAAGGGGGCAAATGTCCGGGGTGGCAAATGTCCGGGGGGCAAATGTCCGGGATTCCAAACTAACAGTCAGGAATTGTTTTAATCACGAACATCAGTTCACCACAACGTTAATTTTGAAAAATATTTTCCTTTACCTGAGATCATGTGGGAAACAGCGTAACAAAAGGACTTCAGGCTTAAATTATCATTAGCAACTTGGTACATTGGGTAATAAAACAACGACTTTTGATAGATATTTGGGGTCATTCCGAAATACAATGTACACATTCGCGCGTCACACCAATGTCTTGACACATGAATGTATGCTTTATCGCTTGATTGGTGTTTGAAAGTGAGATTAGCTTTGTCTGGTTTGCATTGACAGTCTTGAAACCATTACATCAAGGTAAAGTGAATGTTGTCGGTGTGTTTCAAATAAAGGAAATATAACGGTTACTCAATAAGTAGAATGAATTTGAAGCGTCTTCTCCTATATAAATTACTTTGAATTGAGTCCGATCATTTAAAGATCAATAAAATCAATTCTCTGGAAACGCCTAACAATGCGTAAACTTGCCGTCTTCGAAGTGAAAGTAACACAGCCTACTGTTCTTGTTTGGGGAATATATCTTTTGCTTATTTGTAAAGTAAACACGGTCCAGTTTACTTATCGAAACTTTTTGCAGCTTTTATGTTCGTCGGAAAACGGGAGAAACCCGCATCCCTGCGACCAAAAGCAGAATAACACCAGAAGACGTGTCAAAATACCATATTCAATATCCAATTTATGTTTCCCAAAACACAGTTCAACACTTAAAATGTCCGAAATTTGCGTAAAAACACCGTCGTTACTGAGAACTAGATTCTTCTTACTGATAGTTCATATGACTTTGAAGCACAAATGACGTCACAACAAGGGAGATAAGTCGTTCACAAAAATCGATAAAGGTGAATAAAAGTAGTCAAAAACAACATTTTTCGCTTCTGTATAAGAAAAAAACCATTACCTTCGTCATAACGAAACCATAACCTAATTCAGAAACCATCATTAAAGAAAATTTTGTTTATCGGGAAATATGACCTTTAAGCCACAGGTCTCTCATATAATCAAGTCTTGCCTTCTGAATGCTTGATTGGTTACATTTGAGAATATAGTAAACTAAACTGTCTTTAGTCATTGTTTTGCATAATTGACAATAAGTCTTTGTTTTTTCTTTGATAAACAGCAAATCTTTGACATTGATTTAATTTTCTATAGAGGTTGTAGTTTGTTCATCGCAACACGCTTCTTTACACGCACACTTCCACAGTGTTTGTTGGTTGTTGTTTTTTTTGGGGCATTTCTGAAGGTGTCCGTAAGCTCATATTTTTGCAGAATGCGCACTATGTCCTTTATGAAGCCCATGTTTTGGCACATACAGGTAGTCTCCCGCATTCCCCAAAGCCAAACTGCTGTAGATATGTCTTGATAATCCAATAATTCTTTTGCAGAATTATGCATGGATAGATTTCACTTGCTCGCACTATTCAGTTCCTCACAGTTCTGCAATCAATTAAGTTGACTGTGTAGGTATTACGTTTGACTTTTTCATTTAAAACAAAAGTTCAACGAAAGAAGTCTTGCAAGAAGCAATATGGTGTCTTAGATATTATGTCAGAGAAGTTTTTTATTATATAAACCCTATGAGTTCAGATTGGGGGTAGATATCATTCACAGTTGCCCGATACGTAATTTAATGAAGTACGACAGGAACCAGAAATCGACCTTGAATTAAAGGCCCATGAACGGAGATAATTCCCATATCAAACTTTATTATTTGGTAGAATTTTGGTCAGATTCTAATAGTTATCACAAAAGAAAAACAATCAGAACAACTTTACCGTGAAAGCCAACGAGAAATAATTCAGATCAGCTTGTTTGATCATTCAGATTCTTCACATCTGACCTGGTCGCGTGATAACCACATTTTTTAACCGACCAATCAACATTAATCATTTTTTAAATATGTAAACAACAATGCTGTTGATAAACATGATTGAAATAGAGACAACTATATTTAAAGCACAACATAACTTATGTTAAAGGAGTTTTTTAAAAAGTGTCTCAAAGCATTCATTAATCCTAATATTTTTTCAGCAATTCATTTGTTCTTATATCCTTTCATGTGCCTTTAATCGATGCATTTTCAGCTTTTTTTTATATAACATAACATAACATAACATAATTTTATTTCAACATTAAGCACATAGGCTCATAGTTATTACAATTATATATTTACATGCATCCTATGAAAATGACATGTACATTTACGACTTGTATGTATGGTTATTGAATACACCGGCGGCGTAATCGATAATCGACCAAAAAAGGATCACGTTTCATTTTTGACAAAAGACCGATAGACATACAAAGAGAAGGGGGGGGGTATTATCACCGCGCATTTCAAAAAGTTTCTTATGGTCAAAGATCTGCTCGTTAAATAAGGCATATTCAAATTTAAATGTCAAATCATTTTTTCTTAATGTTTTTAATGTTTATGCACCTATTTTTAAGAGGACTTCAAGTTTTAGCAGTCATGTACCTGCATCTCATTCCGCAAACAAGTATTAGAATCCAATGCGTTTATATACGTTTTTTAATTTATGTACCTATTGTCCTATGGTACCTTCCACATTTTTTCAAAAAAGAGAAAATCTTTTTGTATGACATTTGAATGAATGTTTCGGCTTGTGCATTTAGTTCTCAGTTTAAAACCATCAGATATCTTTAAGATAATTGTCTCCTCAATTTATAAATGCTATTTCAAGAGCAAATAATGTAATAATATCATATGATAAGGAAAGGCAAATGAAGCGAAAAACGTGTTTTTCGAAGTTTGTACGTGGAATTATTTTTAAATTTTCAGCAAGTAAGATTACAGACAAGCTGGGATAGAGATTAGCACACCCCTGGAATATATTACAATTATACTATTATAATAATTCATTAGTTTATAGAGCATTTCTTGACGATAAATCTAATACAAACTTAACTTGAGATTTGGCTTATAAACTAAAAGACCGTTTAAGAAAGAGTCGCCCTAAACAAAGCAAACCGATCCGGATAGTTGCGTCCTGCATTTGCCTGCGCGTCTACAAATGCATATCCAGGATGACGCTTTATGCACATATAGGCCAGGACAGATATGCGATTTTTTCATCAAACCCCAAACAAATTGCAACAGAAAATATTTCTGGTTATCTGACCACTTTGGGGTGTTATCTATTACGTGTAAAAAATCGCCATTGAAAGGAGAGGTGGAAAACGGATTTTTTTTCACCTGTAATATGTCACCTGTGAAAAAGAAAATACGAGGTTTCCAGACACTTTTTGTAAGTCACAGTTGCAAAACTTGCGCTCAATTCAAGCATGATGATTAAAAATACAATCTTATGTTTGTGATAATAAATTTTGAAGGTAACAAACCTATAAATATAAAAACGTGCCCTTAACCTTTGACCTTGACTTCTAACCGGTGAATCTATTAATATGTTGACCTTGACTTCTAACCGGTGACTCTATTAATATGTTCGTATGCATGATTTTCGAACAGAAACGATCACATTTTGACAAAAAGCCCTCTACGCAAGTTTCTTTTTAACTATTTTATGAAACATGAAGCATCAAGAATAATGTATGACCATATTACATATTGCTTTCTGAACTGTCATTGGGTTCAAGTTCATTGGGTTGGCAGTTAGAACAACTCTTCCCTTTGCATTATTTACATGCTATAGAACATTCCAATCCGTGGTTACTGCACGAACAACCTCTACTGTCACAGTTGGTTTTGCACTTGCATCTAATATCTGCAAGCAGTTCCGATGGGGCAGGATGCACGTCTGTTCTTATTGGAATGCAGAGTCCATTTTCCAATTTGCAACCCCTATGTTTTGGATCTTGTTCAGTTTGTTCTATCCAATCCCATATTTGCCGCTTTGCACAAAGACTGTGAAGCCTTATAGAAGCAGACGTCGGCGACAGGGTATGTATTTCTACAGTGTTTAAACTGTTTACAGTATTTTCTCTAAAGATTCGGAGGCGTAAACTGTCTAAGGAATCGTCAATGGATCCATAATAGAATGACACAATAATTATTTCACAGACATATTCAACCTGTTCTGAATTCACACTTTCCTGAAAGTGGCCAAGCTCACTCTGTAGTACATGACACGATCTTACTTCTCTCAGTGCGGACCTCTTTCCAATTCCGAAAATGTGTGAAGTTGTATTACACCCAGTAAGGGCATGAAGAGCAGGAAGAATATTACAAATGTGCATTCCAAGAACATTTTTGGGTTCCTTAATACTCCATGATCTTATTTTTTTATTTGAACTGAAATTTTTGTCCGATCGAAAGACAATGTCACTGTCGTTTATCACGGCATGAAAACATAAGAAACATACCTTTTGGTAACATAGTCCACATACAGTTGGAAGATACCTTTGAATAAGAGTTGTGGGTTAACGTGAACTATGTCATTTCCAAATTGCAGCAAGGAGTGTGTTTTCAAAGTCACAACTTGTCTGCTTTTCTTGAATAAAACGTCCATCACGTTTTGTCTCTTAAGATCCTTAATAATGGCACTACCGATCTCCCTGGCGTTGTGTGCGTTTACATCACCTGTTGATGTCACACCAGTCTCGATATTTTGCAGAGAATTTACCGTTGCGAATGGATTTCGCTCCTCCAAGAATTCAAAAATGATATTACGGGCTTTGGTATCTCTTTCTTGTCTTGACTGGGAGAATTCTTTATGTTGCTCACTTGTATGATATGAAGTGTTGGTTAATTTCTGTAGAGAAGAATTGATTGCCCACGCATACGCATAGAGAGTAACAACTGGCCCCTCTGTACTTCCGTCATACCACTCCCTCTTGTCATACCTCCAGTGGAGTTAAGACTTCGCATAAGTGTCTGCTCAATCTTTAAATCGGTCGAAAGCCCTGCCCAATAGCGGTCACTTTGGCGTATGACATGAAAACTGTTTTTGAATTTATCATATATGCAAAGATGATTTGTATCGGATAGTTCATTCATTTGTTGGTCGACTTTACATACAGATTATGCCCTGTAGCTGCGTGATAAGGAAGCATATGTTCCAATGAATGAATGTGCAGTTCTCAATTGCCAGTTCGTTCGGCTTCGATAAACTGTTAAAGGATTCTAATCATGTCCATGTATTGAACCCAGAAACACGCAGTTGGGTACGACGCCAACTGAAGTAGTTTTGCGTCAAATCCTTCTTTCACATGTTTAAATACTTCATTATCATTAACATCTTCAAGCGAAATCTCTTTACTGACCAGCTGATCGTAGAAGTTTGAGATGGTATTCAATTCCATTACATTAGGTATTGTATCGTCGGTAGCACCACACTCTTCATCGAGTGGCCCATATGTTTGCTCCAACAATGATATCGTGCTCTTGGGGGATTTCATATGAGATTGTTTCATTCGCTGCAACGTAATTCAAATGTTCTTCATCACTGTCACTTTTATAATATGTCCTGTTTGCCTCTTGTCTCAACGGTATCCCATATATATCTGAAGTAAGTATCGTATTAAGCACTGAATCTACCAAAAGGTGTCCACGGACTGCCCTTGACACTGCCTTGCCGCTCATCATTTGGTCAACTGCGTTTGGTGCATATACGGTCTCTTACACACCTTATAGTCCAGTTACAAGCATAAGATGGCCTATTCTTCCGAGAAAACTCATTTGCATATATGAAAACCTCCTAATTTTAGAACAACATTCGTCAATGGACTCTCGCGTGTCTCACTTTGTTCGATTGAAGACGCTTTCCAGTAAAGGTGTTGATCAAATGTCACAATAGGTGTAGTTTGGTACCTACTAGATTCCTGTACACACAAAACATAAAGTTGAGTAAACACCGGACACATCACTAGGATTAAGATCAATCACTGGTAAGAACTTGATAGATGATTTTGAAGGAAAATTGCCTTCTTCAACGGATTGCATAAATCCTGACCAACCAGGCGTTATTGATCTTAATGGTCGGGCAATTTTCAAAATGATATCTAGGTAGTCAGATGGGTCTTGGACATTCCTGGTTCTAAGATCCTTCAGATAGATGCATTGACGCTCTAGTGGAGCCTTATAAAACTTGTTGTATTTCCTCACAAGTACTACATACTAATATTTCACAGCCATATACAGTTTTCCTAAGACATGTTGAGTGCGAAGAAAGAATTGTGCTGTACTAGTAAGGAAATGCAATGAGCATCTAAAAGAAGAGGTTGCAGTTATTATCCATCAACAAAGGGTTCTAAAATGTAGTTTCACAGAACAAGTATATGTTTCTTTAAACCTGTTCGATATTACAGTTACTTTATGGCGAATATTCACTCATTTGTGCATAGAAAACAACTCTCGGATGAATTCATCGAAAGAAAAATGCAAAACAAGAGTCATGGTACGAACAGGATTCCGTAGTTTTTTTCCCGAAATCTATGTATCATTTTTTTCATTCTCTTGTTGATAAAAATTCAACTGAATATCATTATTTGTTTTTAAACTATACAGTTTTAAATTAGAAAATTATGCATAGTATGAAAGTAACGTTAAAATAAAATATTTAACGGTCTTACACTCTACTATTTCGTTCAAAGCGTACTTGACACAATTTTTTTTAGTGACGTCAGCAGTGACATAGTATTTATCGCGACGCGTCAAACATAGAATACACACCATTTCAGACAAACTATAGGTGTATGCTAATAAAGATCTAGCAAAATCATAAAACAAGTTCATGAATTAAGAAATATAATGCTTTATATTATTTGCATTGTAACAGAAATGATGATATCTGCTATTGTTTTGATATTGTCTGCAATTTCCGGTGATAATCGATGACAACTTCCGCCTAGGAAAATCACGCGTATGGAGGTCAATGCGTGTCAAAATAGATTTCACAAAATAACAAAAATGTTTTCTCCTATATCTTTTAAACAGCAGCGAATGAAGATGGCGATTTTTTAGGGAACGTTAAGTAATAAGTGGTTTACATGATGCAAGTGTTTTTATTTCTGTTGCAATTTGTTTGAGGTTAAACTGCATCTGTCCTGGCCTAATAAATTATGTCACTAATACACGTTATCTCAAGGGACGGACCATTCATAAGCGACATAACAGACACCCGTTACTTCTTCAATTTAGATCAGTTTGGTAATGTGCACCTTTATATAAGTATATATATTTGCTAGATAAGCTGGACACATAGATTCCTATCTAGAAATGTTTTAACACGTAAATCACTCTGTAAACGTTTATGCCAAGCGTTAGACGCATTTTAGTTGATAGCAGGTTTAGATATTTTAAAATATTATTCGGGGCACAGCCCCGCGTGTCCCCCTGTTCCTACGGGTCTGATCTTTCTCTCATTTGCACCATCTTTTTACGGCCGATTGTACAAATTTGCTGAAATATGTCGAAAACATGTTTACATACCAAGCATAACGAACTTCCAAGGCCCTATTATCAAATATGGTTTCTATTGTGTGTGTGTTTTTGTCTTCTTGTAGCAGATCTATATCATTTGAAAGTATTGCAATAATATTCAAGAAGCGAGGTTAAAAACATGTGTTTTTATTCGCTGTAGGCTTATTTAATGTTGTATGTGTTCTATTGATTTAGAATGGTTGAACAAGGCCACAGAATGAACTTCACGTTTGGTAAATAAGGTAAATAAACACTGCTGACAAGGAGGATTTCCGTAAATGTATTGACCTAGTTTCGTACACCTAATACCCTGACACCAAGAACGCGTAGTTCATTTGCACATGACTGTCGGATATTGAAATTTGTCAAAACTAAAATTCAATTTAACAGACGTCTATTAGAAATAAATTAGAAATCATATTTAAACAACTATTAAAAATAAAAATAATTGTGTCAAAGAGGAGAGAGAGGGGATAAAGGAAAGGGAGGGAGAGAGGGAGGAAGAGAGAGAGAGAGAGAGAGAGTGAGGGAGAGAGAGGGGGAGAAAGAGAGAGAGGAAAAAGAGAGACAAACGAGAAATAGAGGGAAAGAGAGGGAAAGAGAGACAGAGAGAGAGAGATGGGGGGAGAGAGAGAGAGAGGGGGGAGAGAGAGAGGGAGAGAGAGAGAGAGAGAGAGAGAGAGAGAGAGAGAGAGAGAGAGAGAGAGAGGAGGGGGTGGGTGGGGAGAGAGAGGGAAGGAGGGAGGGGGAGGGTACAATTGTGCATAATTGTAAGGACGTTTCGGAATTTGAAAGAGAGGCATGTACACGCGTGGTTGTAAAAAATGTTCATTTTAGAGCAACCTATGCCGATCACATTTGCAGATCACATTGACAGTTTCGGGACTGTATACCACGTCTTCATAGTATATTCAATTGGATACCATATTCTTAGACAGACATTAACCCAACTTCGGTCGCCTGAAATCTGATCGTGTGCGAACAGCACCAAGCGTTGACAATCGATACAAACGATATCACTTTACCGACGATGTACCCTTCTGCAAGGTAGTGGTCGAATCACGAGACACAGGACCCGAAACTGAAACTACATAAGCATAGGCGTAGGAGCCGGGGGGCCCGGCCCCCCCAATATCCAGACTGGGGGGCCAGATTATACTTTGGCCCCCCAATATTCACAATGGAAGATGAAGATTTTTGGAAAGAAAAAATGAAAGAAATGAAATTTAACAGCAGAATTAATATAAAAGTGTATTGTGTGCTTTATTTAATATCAATTCGCCTTTTGGTACGAACAATAACCAAAACATTTTGACGTCATCATCGCAAATGGCAATCTGAATACATCAGGTTTATCCAGTGAAATCTCAGCTCTAGGAAAGTAGTTTCAACTAACGAAAACAATGATGCAAAATGTACTCTAAGCAGTCAGACCCTATATTGTATTTAAATATAAACTTATTTTTTATATCCATGACACTATGCGAAGACGAACTCGTGGCTGTGACAGCATGGTGGCTGTTACTTTTAGTTATTATCAATATAATATGCTTTCCGCATAAGATCGAGCCTTGGCCTATCCTATTTTCTTTTTCTTTTGGTTATTTTGTCTTAACTAAGATACACATTTTCATACACTTTCTTTTAATTCATTTAATGAAATTGAATTTGTAGACGCATTATTAGTCATGAGAAAGTTTAGGAATATTCATTCTTAGACCGATTTCATCTGAAGTTGGCCCCCCCAATGTTGAAAACGCTCCTACGCCTATGATAAGTGATTTGCGGAAAATGTTATCTTGCAACATGACCCAATAAATCGACTTCGTGCAAACTCGTCTCGCCAGTTGCTATGAAAGGCTGGTATTATTCGGTCATTCAGACGGGACCCTATAACAGCGTTAAACGATCGCTCTACAAAATGTAGACCATTTTCTCTCCTTTGAAGCGACATATCTGGTAAGTAAAATTACTATTTTTAAGAAAGTTTTACTATGACATTAGTTACGATTTCGTCTTTTGGCTGATATTTGGTTAGCCACCGACACGACACATCTACTATGACATTTGTTCGATATAGGTGTGCCTTGAGTAAGTTATGTTATAAGTGGAAATGAAATCGCTGTTATTAGCCATATTTACAGCTTAATGATCAAGGTCACGCCTTCAAAATTACAGAATGAATTACAGATAAAAAGTGTTGATTATTTGTTTATTTCCCCCAAGCAAATGACGTTTGTAGAAAGAAATGCTCGTTGTTTATCTCTTTTTCTTATACTGATAGGTTATTTACTTCGAATAAATGCAGTTTTCAAAATGAACAAGTTATGTCTTGTGAACTATATGACGCACAATAGCCTAAGAGTCATGGTTGCACATTGATGCATGGTGTTGCATGATGCTATGGAACGCCGTTTGCACAATAATTTGTTTAAACTATGGGTTTAACAGTTAAACCAGAGACATTGATCTATGTCTCTGGTTAAACATAGGGTTTAACTCTTAAACCCATAGTTTAACAGACTTGAATCCATAGGTTGCAAGTCTTTAAATCATGGTTTCAACTTTCCCACTTTAAACCACAGTTTAAAGTCTTAATCCATGGTTTGAAGATGAAACTATAGGTTTAACTGTTAAACCATATGTTTAAGAGAAATTATTGTGCAAATCACGTATGAGTACTTTTAGACTATGGGTTTAAGGTCTTAAACTACAGTTTTCTCTTTAACCCTATGTTCAACAGAATTTTTGTGCATTCGGCGTTAACTACAGTTTAAAGGCTTAAACCATGGTTTAACAGGAAGCCAATAGAAACTATAGTATTAACAGAATTGACTAATAGAAACTGCATGTGAAGAATTAGCCAATGGAAACCCCATGTTAAGAATTCAGCCAATCAAATTATAGCCACTCTATGATGCATTGTGATTGACCAATTCTGTTACTACCATAGTTTTGATTGGATATCTCTTTAACCCTATGTTTAACTGTTAAGCTCTGGGTTTAAGAGGCTATAACTTATATATAATCTTTATTTCCTCCATTTTCTGAAGAGATTACAAACAAACAGTTACAAAAAAAAGAAAAATTGGAATGCGCTCTCTTCCTTTAGCCATACTCCTCACACACCTTTACTCACATACACCCGCCCTTCATGGCCCAACCCACAGTGCCCTCTCCTCATATAAATACATTTAAATAACACACTCACAAGCACGCCCATTAAAACCCATTTAAACATACACAAGTATACATACAGACAAAAGGCATTAATGCATTTAACATTTGTTGAACATCATTGGTTCATATCAACTGAGTTGTGCGGTTTAAGACGCTAAGTAACGTTTTTTGAAAAGAGTCTTCAAAATTGATCATGTACTCATCAGAACAGGAGGCCAGCATTTAACGAATCTTCATCGTGTAAAGTCCCTTAAAACTCCGACTTGTGCTGATTTCAGTTCAAGTGAAAGATCTGCCCTTTTGAGAATCATTCATGCGAAAACGAAAAAGAACGAGACTTGTAGGCAATTAACGCTTTCGTTTGTTTTCATGTTTAATTTATGGACATAAAAAATGTGTTACATTATGCAGGAACGATGCATTCAAACATAAAAATTCCACATATCGTTCTTGGCCTATAACGGTGAGAATTGTGTCATCAATGGAGCCCAACAGGTAATTCACGAGAACATCTTGTTCGGCCAACATTGATACCTCATCGATAATTACTGAGAAGTTAAGCCTCAGGTCTCTCCTGTAATCAAGTCTAGCCTTCTGAATGCTTGATTGGTTACATTCGAAAATATAGTGAACTAAACTGTCGCTAGTCATTGTTTTGCAGAATTGACAATAAGTCTGTCCTTTCTTTGATAAACAACACATCTTTGCCATTGATTTCATCTTCTTGAGTGTTTGAGGTTTGTTCAATGCAATACGCCAGTAGTTTGCAGGGATCAACTGCCAATGTACTGTTCTAAAAGGTTTAAAGTCATTGTCAACAGCCAGTCTTTCTATCCATTTTGTCTGTTCGTGATTCGATATGGCCTTTTTACACGCACTTTTCCACAGTGTTTTTTTGGGAAACGTTCCAGTATGGAGGAAATTTCTGAAGGTGTCCGTAAGCTCATATTTTTGCAGAATGCACACTATGTCCTTTATAAAGCCTATGTTTTGCGTTGTTAAATTATTTTTGAAGTGAAAAAATCTGTTCAGAAGTACTTTATATGCGATGTCATTCGGTTGAAGACGACAAATTGAACTGAGAAATGGTAATTTTTGGAGGTCGATGTAAGCTTCTAATGATGTAAATCCCAGAAGACCTTTCACTATATCGGACCGTGTATACTGTGGCAGGCTTTGTATTTGTTTAAGACAAAAATGGTGTGTGCTCTCTAAATGTTTTACATCACATTGTCGCTGATTATTCCATAGTTCGCACCCTTAGAATGCATGGGGAAGCACAATCGAGGTATACAGTTTTGCTGTGGTGATAGGGTTAAGGGCGCAGTAGTTGATTCTGGGATTAAGGAAACTGAATAGTGTGCCTCTGGCAGTTTGTCTGATTGTGTCAACATTCGCCGGGGTTTTTCCTGAGGAACACTGTATTATACCTAGGTGTTTGTAGTCACTAACGGTCGATAGGTTGGTGTTGGTCATATGCATCGTAGCCCCATTTGAGTGTCTGTGTTTGCTGTAAGTCATAACGGAAGAATTTGATGCGTTGTAAGTAAATCGCCATTTACTTGCGTAATTACTGCAGATGGATAGTAGCTCATTCAACCCGTTTCTCGATAATGATAGGATGACCATTTCATCTGCTTGTGTCGGGGCACTTAACGGTATATCGTTCATTCTAAATCAATGAGGAGAGATGGATAGTTGTCTTATCAGGTCGTCGATGAAAACAGTGTAGTAGAAAGGTGACATTATGCGTCCCTGCCTGGTTCCCTGCATTATCTTGTATGGCTCAGAAAGGTGTTCGTAGTTCAAGACACGGCTCGTGGACCCAATCAGCATATTTCCAAAAATTCTTAAACCTTTGCCTTTGATACCCAGGTGGAAGAGTTTGTATATTACCCTGTTAATCCATGTCCGATCAAACGCTTTCATTGTGTCCAGGAACCAAGCATGAATAGAGTCGTGTCGTGTATGAAAGAAGTCATTTTGGATGATTTACCACGTTGAAATCCATGTTGCAGAGGCTGTAGCTTTTGTTGTAGATTTGTACTTTCTATTCGTTTCAAAAGAACTTTTTCGAATATTTTGGAAATGACTGGTAGGAGTGAAATTGCACGGTAGTTGTTCGGATCTGTTTATGATTTTCCGCTTCCCTTATGTAATGTTATGGTTAAACTTTCTTTAAACGCTGTCGGTATGAATTCTTTCTTAAGGTTTGAGTTAAAAAGTTAAGATTAAACAGTGCGACAACACACCACCACCGTATTTTATTCACTGCAGCCTCATTATAACACGGTCGTCAGGAGCCATGATGCTTGACCCGCGTTAAAGTTGGGGTTGACAAATATAACACGGGGTCCCGTTACGCGCTATATGCCAGACCATAACCACTTAAGAAACAATCAGATTCAAGAAGTAGTCTATTCATATCGATTGTGTTGAATTACAGACTTATCACTGAATTTATTGTGAATAAAAGAAAAGCGATTAAAAAACATAATCAACACTTACATGTTTAACTATATATTACTTTTTATTTGTTTCATGACAATTCAAGATAAGAATCATTGATAAAGGCACGTTCAGTTTAAATACACACTGGAGAAAAAGGAGGGGTGGGTACAGTTAACCCATGTTCTATTGATAGATTTAAACTCCAAGTAAGGAGTGAGTAAATTTTACAATCGGAACTACTAGGGTATTTCCGTTAGCTGTGAAATACACCTCGGATATGTGTTTGAAAGCGTTAGACATCATTTTTAATCACTTTTGATCAGTAACTCATACCAAATGGCGAACTTGTTGTTGTGACATGTATACTTATTTCCTCAATCAAATTTAACGACTTTTTTTATTTTACATTCAAGATCTATTTTTAGAAACAAAAGAAAGTGACGTCATTCTCGCGGGAAGCAATATGGCGTCATCCCTATTATTTCAGAGGTGTTTTCTATTGGATAAACCCGATGTGTTCAGATTGTAAATTTTATCTATAGTTCTCCCAGCATGTGTACCATTTAAACTAGGTGTGTGTATACATATGATGGAAACAAAGAAGTTAAAACTTCATGTGTTAGTGATTTTTGTTTAAAAAGTGTGCATACGGTTGGACGCCCTAGGTTTGGGGAAAAGCATGGGTGCACGAGGGGATTTATGCATCTTTGTCCGGTAAAAAACCCTGCAGTTGCTCTATTAATAAGAAAACACGGCCCGCACTTGCAAAAACATATCTCTACAAACATCCTAAGTTTTGAGTCAATCAGGCATAAATCACTTCCCTGAATAAGCGTGTACAAACTAATGTATATTATGTAATTTATCGACACTGTACACATATATATTTAAATCTTCCCTCGGGTCAAGGTTTGTGTATGTATAAGGCCACACGCTTTGTTTAAAAGACCATGACAAACAATGGGGATTAGCCAGGGAGTTATTGATTTTCAGGCCTTCGGAGTGCAATTGTAGGTAGACTTTCTATTTGGGATGCCGACCGCGTCATATCAAAGCCGAATGTTTGAATTTCATATCAGAGACTTGTTTAGTTTTTTTATTGCTTTTACGACCGTTAATCATTTTCCAAAACGAGTTTTGATCTGTTTCAGCACATATATCTAACTTTTCGTTTTCACTCTGTTCGTATTCGTGTGCTGCTTTTCTCATGTTGTAGCGAACACGCGTTTTGCATCTTTATATTTGTCGTATGTGGATCCATATCTAGGGCGATTCTCCTGTAACCACGTCTGCCTTAGACACTTCATTTCCTGGTGGTGGTTTTTAACGGTTCTGGACCAGTTTTAGATACGTCTTGTATGCCCGTTTTGAGACGTGGCGGTCTGCTGTTGTAGTAATTACCAAAGTAATGATACCGTAGGCTTAAAAGACATTGTTTTAAGGGTTTAAACCATGGTTTAATAAAAAAAATACTTTTAAACAATAGTTTGTGCCCCAGAATCTATAGGTTTAAGGGAAAATCGCTTAAACCCTAGGTTTCAGACTTTAAACTACGGTTTCTGTTAAACATAGGGTTTAAGAGAAAATCACTTAAACCTATAGTTTCAGACTTTAAACTATGGTTTCAGCTTGTTCGACTTGAAACCATGGTTTCAAGTCTGTTAAACTATAGGTTTAAGAGTTAAACCCTAAGTTCAACTGTTAAACCCATGGTTAAAGCGAATTATTGTGCAAACGGCATTCCATATGATCAGGTTCGTGTAGTAGGGGAATGTACTGCATCAGGCAGGTTCAGGCGAATTTGTAACGAATCGCCACATTAATGATTTGCCACAAGCTAATATAATGATTCAACACAGAGTGGGAATGGTTTGCCGCTCAGAAATAACGATTCACCAAAACTTATGAATATGGTATAAAAATACAGAGTAATAACGGTTTGCCACACAGTAATATTGATTCACCACAGTTTATAAATATGGTATAAACCACAGAGTAATACCAATTTGCCACACAGTAGAAAGGACTCACCACAGTTGATAAATATGGTATAAACCACAGAGTAATAACAATTTGCCACACAGTAATAACGATTCACCACAGTTTATGAATATGGTATAAAATACAGTGTAATAACAATTTGCCACACAGTAATAGCGATTCACCACAATTTATAAATATGGTATAAAATACCGAGAAATAACGATTTGCCACACAGTTACAACGATTCACCACAATTTATGAATATGGTATAAAATACAGAGTAATAACAATTTGCCACACAGTTACAACGATTCACTACAGTTAATTTATATTGTATAAACAACAGATTAATATCAATTCGCCAAACAGTAATATCGATTCACCACAGTTTATAAATATGGTATAAACAACAGAGTAATAACAATTTGCCACGCAGTAATATCAATTCACAACAGTTGATTAATATGGTATATACCACAGAGTAATAACAATTTGCCAACCTGTAATATCGATTCACCACATTATTAATATCTTAAATACCACAGAGTAATAACAATTTGCAAAACTGTAAAGTCAATTCACCACAGTTTATAGATATTGTATTAACCACAGAGTAACAACAATTTGCCACATAGTTATATCGATTAACCACAATTTATTCATATGGTACAAAATACAGAGTAATAACAATTTGCCACACAGTAATAGCGATTCACCACAATTTATAAAAATGGTATAAAATACCGAGAAATAACGATTTGCCACACAGTTACGATTCACCACAATTTATGAATATGGTATAAAATACAGAGTAATAACAATTTGCCACACAGTTACAACGATTCACTACAGTTAATTTATATTGTATAAACAATAGATTAATATCAATTTGCCAAACAGTAATATCGATTCACCACAGTTTATAAATATGGTATAAACAACAGAGTAATAACAATTTGCCACGCAGTAATATCGATTCACAACAGTTGATAAATATGGTATATACCACAGAGTAATAACAATTTGCCAACCTGTAATATCGATTCACCACAGTTTATTAATATCTTAAATACCACAGAGTAATAACAATTTGCAAAACTGTAAAGTCAATTCACCACAGTTTATAGATATGGTATTAACCACAGAGTAATAACAATTTGCCACACATTAATATCAATTCACCACAGTTAATTAATATTGTATAAACCACAGATTAATAACGATTTGCAACATTGTAATATCGATTCACCACAGTTTATGAATACGGTATAAAATACAGAATAATAACAATTTGCCACACAGTTACAACGATTCACTACAGTTAATTTATATTGTATAAACAACAGATTAATATCAATTCGCCAAACAGTAATATCGATTCACCACAGTTTATAAATATGGTATAAACAACAGAGTAATAACAATTTGCCACGCAGTAATATCGATTCACAACAGTTGATAAATATGGTATATACCACAGAGTAATAACAATTTGCCAACCTGTAATATCGATTCACCACAGTTTATTAATATCTTAAATACCACAGAGTAATAACAATTTGCAAAACTGTAAAGTCAATTCACCACAGTCTATAGATATGGTATTAACCACAGAGTAATAACAATTTGCCACACATTAATATCAATTCACCACAGTTAATTAATATTGTATAAACCACAGATTAATAACGATTTGCAACATTGTAATATCGATTCACCACAGTTTATGAATACGGTATAAAATACAGAATAATAACGATTTGCCACACAGTAATAACGATTCACCACAGTTTATAAATATGGTATAAACCATAGAGTAATAATAATTTGCCACACAGTAATAACGATTCACGACAGTTTATAAGTATAGTATATACCACAGAGTAATGACGATTTGCCACACAGTAATAAAGATTCACCACAGTTTATAAATATGGTATAAACAACATAGTGATAAAGATTCACCACAGTTTATAAAAATGGTATATACAACAAAGTTATAACGATTTGCCACACAGTTATAATGATTCACCACAGTTTATGAATATGGTATATACCACAGAGTAATAACGATTTGCCACACAGTAATAATGATTCACCACAGTTTATGAATATGGTATTAACCACGGAGTTAAACCGATTTGCCACACAGTAATAACAATTCACCCCTAAATATGGTATAATCTGCAGAGTAATTACGATTTGCCACACAGTAATAAATATTCACCACAGTTTATAAATATGGTATTATCCACAGAGTAATAACGATTTGCTAAAGAGTAATAAAGATTCATAACAGTTTATAAATATGGTATAAACCACAGAGTAATAACGATTTGCCACACAGTAATAACAAGAGAAAATTGATGCAAGCCTCAAAGTCGCCCGCAAAAAACTTGATTTGTCTTCCTAAACAAAACCTCCAACATAACATAAAAAGAATAGAATAGAAATGTATTTATAAAACGTGCAAACGTATCTCGTCATTCAAACTCATTAGAAAGAGCCTGTTACTCTGCTAATGAAAGCAATTGCCGAGGGAATAGCTGTCACAAAGTTTAAACATAGATTTGTGGCTGACTGTTTCACCAAAAGTAGAAGAAATTAATCTAAAACGACTCATGATGAAAGACAATCGGATCTAGTCAACATATGTTGGAGGAGCGTTAGACAGGCGCTGTTTTTCTAAGAGACTATTTCTTATAATCTTGCTTTCATGCTTTAAAATAATAAATTTCGTTCTTTTAATTGTTTTAAAGCTATTGAAACCAGAAACTTTTAAGACATTGTAACAAACCAAGATATATTTCTTGACTTTTGATACTTATCTTTACCGTTTATCACTTTGACTTCTTCCAAATTTCACAATATTAATTTTGTGCAGGTGTTTTCAATTTGGAGAATTATCTTATTCCAATAGGATCAAATGGGTTAAGAAATATGCAACAGAAGAATTTAACCTGCAAACCCATATATAGAAATTGAGTATTTCTAAACTTTTATGAAAGTTGTCTGTAATTGTTTCCATTTTTGCCAACACAAAGTATGTATTGAAAACTGCTTGTTTAATGATATTGAATTTGGAAACCAATGTCAAACAAACTCATGATAATACTCTTGCAGCAGAAAATAGAATCTATTAAGGAGGAAGAAGAAAACATTGTTCAATACAAACAATTTCTATGTCTCATTTGTAATACATTGTAATTGTCGTCACTTTAAGTTACAAATCTGATTATTCTTATAATCTCATATACAAAAAAGCCTACACAATGTAAATGGTCATGGAAACTGTACCAGTGTTCATTTTGTTAAAATGACTACCTACAATGATTGACCAGATAAACCTGAAACCTGTCATTTATATGTTTAATCATTGTTGGTCATTTATATGACAGTTTGGGAAATCATTGTGATGGAAGAAGAAATTCCTTACAGTGAAGCACATTTCTCCCATTATTATTTACATGTGTCGATACCCTTTTCATTTTTTATAATACAATCAATTTAATCATAACCTTAGATTTACCTTATGATGAGTTTTGATTTCAATATTGATATAGTACTAAGGGAAAGGTATAAGATTTATGGCAAATTACTAAAGATAACTTATTAAATATGTCTTTTAACCCTTTCCCAAACGGCAACTTTTCGACTGTCCAAAATTGAAAGAGTTTGTAGATGACATTTCAAAAAGTGATGAAATTGTAAAATATTTTTAGATAGAGCAGAAAACCTTGTAGGAAAAGGAAAAATTGCTCTTAGCGAGCAATTTCTCCTTTTCCCACAATATTTTCCGGAGTCGTCTGCAACAAAGTGGTTAAATGTCGTCATTGTTTGGTAATGGGTTAAGAATGTTATTAACATATATTTACATGGCATAATATTGGGGGAGAAGGCAATAATCTTTAATTCTAAAGAACGACGAAAATAAATGCAGGCAGCAATCATAAGATATGAAGACAATATTTTAATTGCATTAATGGTTAGTTGAAACAGAGACATAGATAACAGTTATCTTTGTCTCTGGCTAAAACCAAAGCAAAAGAAAAGCAATAAACAAACTGTCTACTTATTACTTATATAACTTCATTTCTTTAAGACAGCATTGATAGCACACTACAACTTTTAAGTGAGTATTAGCACTAATCAATCTTAGCCTTTAAGAATGTGTCATCAAATAAAGTGATGTGCACCCAACTTCGTACAGAAGACACATTTGTCTTACGCCAAAACAAACTATTACATATAACAACTTTAAGAAAGAGCAGGACGTGGAACATTCAATGTTGACCTAAGTTGAACTACACAAAGACCACATCTTCACAGTTTTTGAAACACAGACTTCGCATCACATTTAGGTTTGTTGTTGATACTATCAAGCTAAGTGACTTATAATCAAATGTACGGTAGGAACGTAATATGGGACGAATGGAAAAGGATCGAAGTGCTTTTGGTAATTACCTTTTTATTTTTATCAATAAAACCTAAAAGTCATCTGTATATATACTTTCTGATTATGGGCTGTTTCTTTACTGAAAGAAGTTGAGTGATTTAAAGGAAAGATTGACGATAATTCTGCTTAAGGCTGAAAACCATATTTTTGTCGGCACGAAGACCATAACAGCTACAGTTTTATTTTGTTTTTTTCGTCGATCAAAAAGGAATAGTAGGCGCTGGACAAAAGACTTAATCACTGCATATATAACTTATCATTAGATTGTAGACAATTATATACAATCAATGCTCAAGCGGTTAAAAATAAATGTTAAAGGGAATTAATTGAGAGGTCGGTATTTTAACAAAGGGGATTCGACAGTTGAGATGATATGGCACCTGCAGACGTATTTCATTGGTCAAATTAATTGACTGTCATCTCGTAGATTAGGTTATAAAGTATAGGGTTTTAGAATATTTATCAGAGAGACAGTCTAATGGACCTCGTCAGACGACTTTACACATTGGACTGGCACTCGGTACCATCTTTTTGATAAAGAAAACCGATTTTAAGACTAACTAAAAGAGATACAATGGACCTGTTATTGTTTGAGATGGATCTTACTGTAAGTGGGCCGCTTGGATTATAAGGAGAGAATAACTGATCCCAATGATTTCGTTTCTTTTATTTCGTTGATTCGTTATAAATCATCAGAACCTTAAAACTGAAAATACAAAATAACATTGTCTTACAAAATCGTTCATGACAAAGTTAAATGCATTAATTAAACCATAAACCAAATGAATGATACTCAGAAATTGCAGCTTAATCAACGCCAAATACAATAACATTGAGATTGCTACAAACCCAGAGTATACCATTACATGTAAACAACTGTGCGATATCTCTTTTAAGTTGAAATCATTATTAAATGACTAAAAACATAATAGGTTATAAAGTTAACACAAATAGTACACTAAGATGAAATCAAATGTTACATGTGACCGTTCGTTTAAATGATTGAAGGTATAATAAAATACAAATACTACAATCAGTAAGGACTAAATGCAATACACAATCAGCTATACAATCTATCAATGACTGTGTTACAAATAAACCATTAATTCACAAAACACTGATTTATCCCAATAATACTAAAGTATTCTCACAATCAGAGACAAAGAAGAATGAATAATATTGACTAGATAGATAATGACAAGATTCGTTAACTATTCAGGAAAATACAAAATCATTTCAATAGACAAAGAAACATATTCTAACAATGTACAAAGGATCAGGATAGATAACCCTAGTTATTGTGTCGTCTGCTATGAATGACAATAAAACCAAAACATCGTAAATAATTTGAACCATCAAGTAAATTACAACGTCTTACAATCGTTAAATATTTCATGTTTATCACCAACAAATTATGAGCAACGATCGCAATGAATCTCACATTAACAAAACAAAGGCATCGAAGACAAAGGACGAAGCCCTGAAGAGGAACAAAGAAAGTTCTACAAAATCGATCATAAAAACATCTAAAGAGTAAATAACACAATAACAGCATTTCTATAAGTAAAAGATTACATTATTACCTCGATTCCTCTACCAAGCTGCTACTTAAATTGCGTTAGATCGTTGAAATTCGTTAGTTTATTATTTTCGTTTCGTTGCTTCGTTCGTTCGTTTCGATATCGTTTTGTTTCTTTGTTTACAATTATGAGTGTCAATGCGCATGTGCGGAAATCGAATACTAATAAGGCTAAAACACACTAAATTTTAAGTTCGGGCTAACACACAGGAAATTTCGTAATTAGTTACGCGAATACTTCACTGAAATATCGGTTGTGTCATAGAGACATTTACACTCCCACCAAAAATCACATGATTTTAAATTAACGAAGTTCTTTGGCACATTATGAATATTTCTGAAAATCACGCAATTCCTTTTCGCAATGAATACATCTTGCGTATTAAAAGGCCTTCGACATAACAAAACATACTTCGATATTAAACAATCTTTTGTCTCCTTAAAGGACTCTAAATGAACAAAAGTTCTTTGGCGCATATCTTAACAAAGGAAAAGATTCTTTGGCACAAAGAAAATCTAAGATGAAAAATACATAGCTTGCACATGAAACATAGCTAACCAACAAAAAAATATATGGTACATAAAACTAATCTAAACTATCAAAAAGATAAATGGCACATCAATATAGAGTGCATGTCAAAACTATAAAATGATAATTTCAAGCAAAGATTTTTCTTGACTCTAAGAATTATTACTATCATTTTATATTAACACAAGTATTCCTCCAATATAGGAGCTTTATCTTTCTTTCATTAAACATTTCTAATCTCCCTTGTCAAGTAACTTATTAAGTTGTCAAGAGTAAAAATCTTTTCAATAAATCTTTCAAAGTGTGCATTAAACAAATGATTACATAGTCAAATGCAGATTACAACATTTAGAAAGATTTTATCACATTATCATACAATGTGTTGCTTGTTTTAATTCTCCAACAATAAAACAAGTTTGTGTACACTGCGTTCAAGTACTGAGCAATGTGCTGTATCTCCTTTGGCAAGTGACACATTGGCTCTACCGGCAAGACCATCATCGTCCACCGTAACTCCGGTGACCCTTGCCAAAGGCCATTGATTTCTTGGTAAATCAATATCTTTAACAAGAACTATATCATTAATCTTGATATTTCGTTTTGGCCTGTGCCATTTTTGTCATACACATAACTGAGCAAGATATTCCTTCTTCCATCTTGCCCAAAATTGTTCAAGTAAATATTGAACACGTCTCCAACGTTTTCGGAGACATAAATCTTCTTTCGTGAAATCTCCAGGAGGCGGTAAGGGAATCTCTGACTTGGCTGTCAAGATGTGATTCGGTGTAAGAGGCTCTGTATGACTATCCACTTCGTTAACAGTGAGAGGTCTACAGTTTACAATCGACATAACCTCGTAAAACAACGTTCGCAGTGATGAATCGTCCAGTCGTCCAGGACAAAGCAATAGAATCGAATCCAGAACTGACCGTATGGTTCTTATTTGCCTTTCCCAGACCCCTCCTGTATGACTTGAACTTGGTGCATTAAATACAAAGTCACACTGTTTTGTCCCAAGAAAGGAAGTCATCTTATCAATGTCGATAGCCTTTCTGAACTCATTTCTTGCTCCCACGAAATTAGTCCCTTGGTCGGAACGCAATTGCCTCACTGCACCTCGTATTCCAATAAAGCATCGCAGGCCATTAATGAAGGCATCTGTTGACATGTCTTCAATCATCTCAATGTGTATAGCACGTGTACACATACAAGTGAACAGAAGTCCATATCGTTTGATTTCCTTGCGTCCATTTTTGACAATGAATGGTCCGAAGCAGTCCATTCCACAGTACAGGAAGGGCGGAGATGGTTGGACTCTGTCATTTGGTAAGTCAGCCATTTGCTGAGTTTCAGCTGGTCTTCTAAGCTTGCGACACACAACACAATTCCGTATATATTGAGCAACAGCCTTGCTTGCTCCAATGATCCAGTACCCGTTACTCCGTAAGAAGTTTAGTGTCATGCCACGACCTTGATGTTTTGCCTTTTCATGCACATGTCGCAGAATAAGCTTTGTCACATGACTGTTCTTGGGTAAAATAACTGGATGCTTGAACGGTTCAGATAAATCTGACTTTCTTAGTCTTCCTCCAACACAGAGCAGACCATCAATGACTGTCGGGTTCAATGTAAACAGGTTACTTGATTTCGGAAGTGTCCTGGCCTTGAGGGAAGATAGACAATCATCAAAGGCATCTGCTTGTACAAGTTTGAGGATCTTCCTTCTAGCTCCTTGTCTTTCTTCAACAGACAGAGGTTGTGTTCCTTTAACCCCTTCTGCCAATCTTTTCAATCTTGCAACAACAGAAACAACTGTATCCCAGGAGGAGAATCGTTCTGTCAGGGTCTCCAATAAATTTGCTTTGGTGGTTATTTCTTCTCCTGTTGTTCTTAAGGTTGTCACAACTCTCACCTCAGGATCTCCAAGCTGAAGACTAGGTTCAACTCCTTCTGTAGGTTTGAGCTCCTTTTCCCAAAGAAACATGGGTCCATTAATCCATTTTGAATTAATAATTCCACTTGCAGGTAAACCTCTGGAAGCAAGGTCTGCTGGGTTTTCTTCAGAACTCACATAGTTCCACTGGTTAGGATCTGTGGAGTTTCTAACTGCCTGAACACGATTTGCAACAAATACATGGAACCTCCGGGCGTCGTTGTTAATATAACCCAAAACAACACGCGAGTCGGTCCAGAAGTACTCTTGGTCAATTTGCAAATCAAGTTCCTCACGAAGAAACAGACTCATTTTCACAGACAGAACAGCAGCCGTCAATTCCAATCTAGGAATAGTAACAATGTTTCTAGGGGCTACTCGAGATTTGGCCATCACTAAGGTACAATGTCTTTTTCCTTGAGTTAGGTATCTAACATATGAGCATTGTCCATACCCACTGCTGCTTGCATCTGAAAAGTGATGCAGTTCTATTCTCTCTGGTTTGCCATAGTCCTTTGGTTTTAACGCTCTTGGGATTTCTATTAATTGCAGATTGTGGAGGTCTTGAATCCAGTTCTCCCATTCAGGTTTGAGGCTTTCTGAAATAGGCTCATCCCAGTCAATTCCCTTTTGGCACATCTCTTGTAAAATCATTTTTCCTTTGAGAGTAAATGGTGACAGTAGTCCTATAGGGTCAAATAATGATGCTACAGTTGACAGCATACTTCTTGTTGCTGGCTGATCGTTTATTGTCACTTCGAATTTGAATGTGTCAGTATCTACACACCATTTTACTCCAAGTGCTCTCTCCACTGGTAATCTTTCTAAAGACAGGCTAACATCCCTGACTTCTTTGGCTCTCTCATCTGCTGGTATGGAGTTCAAGACATCTGTCTGGTTGGACATGAACTTATGTAAGTGAAGTCCTCCTTCTTCACATAGAGTTCTTGCTTCATTAATCAAACTAATGGCCTCTTCTGTTGTCTCAACACTTGTCAGACCATCGTCAACATAGAAGTTCCTCTTTACAAACTTCGAAGCAGCAGGAAACTTCCTTTCAACAGAGCTTGCGAGGTATTTCAGACCATAGTTTGCACAACCAGGGGAAGATGCTGCACCAAACAGGTGCACTTTCATCCTGTATTCTTGTAGTTTCCTTGAAATTCCCCATTCTCCCACCATAGGAAGCGCAGGAAGTTTCGGTCCTCTTCTGGAACATGGAATTGATGGAACATTCCCTCTATGTCACACATGATGGCGACAGGATTCTCTCGAAATCTACAGAGGACTCCCACCAATCCATTTGTCAGGTCCGGTCCAGTAAGAAGGTGTTGATTTAGAGAGGTGTTCCTGTATCGTGCTGAGCAATCGAACACAACACGTATCTTTTCTGGTTTCTTGGCATGATAAACACCATGGTGTGGTATATACCAAATGTTCCCATCACAGCTTTCATCTGTAACCAGTTCTGCCTCATCTCTTTCGATTATACCAGTCATAAATTTTGTGTAATCTTGATGAAACTTTCCATGAGCCATTTTTCGTTTCAGCTGATTCATCCGCTGCAATACTGCTACTTTATTGTTTGGCAGTATTGGCCGTTCCTTAAATGGCAAAGGCATTTCAAGATGTCCACTGTCGTTCGTTACAATGCCCTTCTCAAGGATATCAAGAAATGTGAGATCTTCTTGAGAGCATTTTCCGTTGTTTGATTCTTGATTGAAGTCGGTCTCAAATACCCTTATTAGGTCTTTCGGTGTGCATGGAGGTATTTCCTTCGTAACTATGCGATGACTAATACCCTTGTCATACCCTTCATCACATCTATTTGATCCACCAACAATACTCCAACCAAGAAGAGTCTTCACTGCAAAAGGATCATTGCTCTGTTCACCCATCAATATTTGTCTTGGTGCCAATGCTTGAGGGCAATTATATCCTATCAAGAGGCCAACTTCACAGGATTGAAGAGGTGGGATAACATCCACTACTTCTTTGAGGTGAGGCCAATCTTGTGCTGTTTTTCTTTGAGGAATATGGGTTCTGTCAGCTGGGATGAAATTTCTCGTATAGCTTTGGTTGATGGCGACTCTGTCAGTTGAATTAAATCCTCTAACCTCGAGATCACAGACACGGAAACTGTCTATGATTGTGTTCTGAGAAGTCATTGTTGACAAATTCAACTTGATCGGCTGATGGGATATTTGGAGATTTGTTGCCAAATCTTCCAAGATAAAGGTGGTGTCGCTTTGAGTGTCCAAGAGGGCATAAGTAAGGACCTCCTTGGTACGGTCGCTAGTATGAGATACCCATACAGGGACAATCATTGATGTTCCCTGTCCGTTGTTTCGGTTCATTCCACAGCTACTTGTGTCGGTGGCATTGGAGTTCGCACTGAATATGGGGGCTTCTGGGTTTAACTGCAAATCCTTTTGTCGTTCCTCATGTAGGCATGTTGGATGTTTTCCTTTACATCTCCCACATGTATGCTTCTTCTTGCAGTCTTTGTTTTGATGACCTCTCGCTAGACAGCCATAGCATAAATTGCTCTTCCTAATGAAGGTTCGTTTGTCTGCCAGGGATAGTGCCAAGAAGCTTGTACATTTGGTGATGTGATGTGCTCCTTTACAATATCCACATTCCTGTTTCGATTCAGTGGTTGAAGTTGTTAGGACTTCAACCTTTGATCTGGTCTTCTCCTTTGTTGACCTTGAGCCTGTGTTGCCTTGCAGAGCTGACAGGGAAGTTATAGGATTACAGGCCACTCTGGCTTCCTTGACGAGGAACATAACAAACCTTTCGAAGTTTGGAAAGTTGTCATTGGAGCCGAGTGCTTCTGTAACCTCTCTATTCCAGCGAGTGGATATCCAATCAGGCAGCTTCTTCAACAACTTCTGATTTTCAATGCAATCGTTCAAGATTGCAAGACTCGGCACATGTGGAATGGCGTCTAAACATCCACGTAGAAAATCAGCAAAGTCCCGAAGAGCAAAAGGATCCTTTGGTCCAACTCGTGGCCAATTCTCTAACTTGTCCCTGAAAGCCCTTTGCAAAACAAAAGGGTGACCATATCTTTTGTCTAGAAGCCTCTGTGCTTTATCGTAAGCAGATTCAGTTGAACTCAAGTAAAATCCTTCAAGAGCTCTTTTAGCATCACCTCCAACATACCTCTTCAGGTAGTATATCCTTTCATTGGCTGGAATTCCACGCTTTTCAATTAGCATTTGAAAGGATGTTTTCCATTCCAGGTATGCTAGAGGGTCTCCATTAAAAATACTTGGTTCGGGAACCGGCAATCTACTGATGTTTATGGAGTCAGCAAACGCCTTCACCAGTTTATCTGTGTCTGTATAGACCGTTGCGTTTTGTGCTGGTTGAAGGGGTTCATCTGTTTTCATCGCAAATCTAAATTTGGAATCTTCTTCTGTTTTCAGTGCAGATTGATAAGCCGTCAGTCTGGCACTGGCTATCTCTATTTCCCTCTCCAATTTCATCTTCTGAATTTCTTTTTGTTGCTCTGCAATGAACCGTTTATGTTCATGCTCGGCTTCTTCTAGCATGTCCCTCCTTGATTTCTCTTCCTCTGTTCTTTGCAGTAACCGCAGCTCTGTTTCCTTTACTGCTAACTCTGCTGCAGCATCTGCAGCTTTCTCTGAAATATTAGAATGCCTGGAAGAAAGAGAATCATGAGAAACAGGTTCTGAAAAAATGGATTGAGTTATAAAAGCATGCTTCAATTGTTCAAGTTTTTTCAATTCATTATCTTCATTAAAGGTATCTAACTTGCTTAATCGTTCATTGGTAATTTTCATCAATTCGCCAGTGACAGCTATGCTGGCGTCCATCTTTCGTACACTTTTCTGGTCGAATTGGACCCTTCGTCTTAGTTCCTCGAATTCTGCCAGAAGATGCTTTTCCTGTTGTTCAACGTCCTTTTTTAGGTTGTTGAGCACGTTCAGGTCGCAGTCAGTCTTCAGAAGATCTCGAAGTGATCTTGTCGCCTTCTTCCAGGATGTGTATGATCGAGTCCAGTGTTTCTTCTTATCATCATCGATCTGTTCCTGGAAACCAACCATTTTATCTGTTGGTTTAGGTATACGTTCGGAACGTCGTTCAGCACTATCTATATGTTCTCGTACCAAAACCGTTTCGTTAGGGTTTATCTCGTCACTTTGGAGAGACATCGTTATCGTCAGGGAACGTCAAGTTAATCACTACCTTCGTCTTGTCAGGACAGTCTACTTGTTTTCTATCAGATGCTTGAGTTCTGCTATCTCCTCTTGTGAGATCGTCGAGTTTTACTGTCCCTTCTTGTGACAGGTACGAGTTTTACTTTCTCTTCTTGTGACAGGTTCGAGTTTTACTGTAAGTGGGCCGCTTGGATTATAAGGAGAGAATAACTGATCCCAATGATTTCGTTTCTTTTATTTCGTTGATTCGTTATAAATCATCAGAACCTTAAAACTGAAAATACAAAATAACATTGTCTTACAAAATCGTTCATGACAAAGTTAAATGCATTAATTAAACCATAAACCAAATGAATGATACTCAGAAATTGCAGCTTAATCAACGCCAAATACAATAACATTGAGATTGCTACAAACCCAGAGTATACCATTACATGTAAACAACTGTGCAATATCTCTTTTAAGTTGAAATCATTATTAAATGACTAAAAACATAATAGGTTATAAAGTTAACACAAATAGTACACTAAGATGAAATCAAATGTTACATGTGACCGTTCGTTTAAATGATTGAAGGTATAATAAAATACAAATACTACAATCAGTAAGGACTAAATGCAATACACAATCAGCTATACAATCTATCAATGACTGTGTTACAAATAAACCATTAATTCACAAAACACTGATTTATCCCAATAATACTAAAGTATTCTCACAATCAGAGACAAAGAAGAATGAATAATATTGACTAGATAGATAATGACAAGATTCGTTAACTATTCAGGAAAATACAAAATCATTTCAATAGACAAAGAAACATATTCTAACAATGTACAAAGGATCAGGATAGATAACCCTAGTTATTGTGTCGTCTGCTATGAATGACAATAAAACCAAAACATCGTAAATAATTTGAACCATCAAGTAAATTACAACGTCTTACAATCGTTAAATATTTCATGTTTATCACCAACAAATTATGAGCAACGATCGCAATGAATCTCACATTAACAAAACAAAGGCATCGAAGACAAAGGACGAAGCCCTGAAGAGGAACAAAGAAAGTTCTACAAAATCGATCATAAAAACATCTAAAGAGTAAATAACACAATAACAGCATTTCTATAAGTAAAAGATTACATTATTACCTCGATTCCTCTACCAAGCTGCTACTTAAATTGCGTTAGATCGTTGAAATTCGTTAGTTTATTATTTTCGTTTCGTTGCTTCGTTCTTTCGTTTCGATATCGTTTTGTTTCTTTGTTTACAATTATGAGTGTCAATGCGCATGTGCGGAAATTGAATACTAATAAGGCTAAAACACACTAAATTTTAAGTTCGGGCTAACACACAGGAAATTTCGTAGTTAGTTACGCGAATACTTCACTGAAATATCGGTTGTGTCATAGAGACATTTACACTTACTTTAAACTATTTCTCCAAATATAAACCTTTTAAGAACCAAAAATCAAACAGAAAACATTTTTTTAACAATGAATAAAGGAGAAAAGGTCAACGACTTAAAAAAGAAAAGCCTTTGTTATAAATTATTTTCAAATAAATGATAACAAAAATAAATATAGCCTCCCCTTCCCCATGTGCACTAACCAAAAGCTTCTACAAATATGATCGCCGCCTTCTGGCGGGCGATCAAAGATTCACCACAGTTGATAAATCTGGTATAAACCACAGAGTAATAATGATTTGTCACACGGAAATATTGATTCACCACAGTTTATTAATATGGTATTGTATTTTATTAGATGTTGTTGATATCAATAAACAAACATTATTTAAATAGGAAATGTTTGTTTTATTGTATTTATTTATTTAAATAAACAAACATTTCTTGTATATGGTACGTAGAAAAAATTGTTCCGTCATTGGTGTCACAATTATCGATGAGTTGGGTGTGTCCTTAATTATTGTAAAGTAAAGTGTAAAGATGTTTTGAGACCATTACTAAAATGTCTGCGCCATATCTAGAAGAATTGTAAATGGCCAAAGGCAAAATTCTTTGCCGACTCTTGCCAATAAAGCATTCAATCTAGTTAGATAATACGAGAGTGATAATAATGTTCCTAGATTATCAGATAAATGGATGTTGATTGAATGTCCAAAGAACTTTTATTTTACCAATGTTGTTACCTAGCTATGATGTTATGAAAGTTTGTTGGTATTCAGTTAAATTGAACAATTAAAACAATGTATGGCGAATCGTTAATTGGCGTGTGGTGAGTCGTTATTTTGGCGAATCGTTACATCATTTGTCTTGCCAACTGTGTTTTATTCCGGCTAGGTAGATATAAACACCTCACGACAAGGGCGTGCACTTGATCTCTTTGTTTTCAGTGCGTATAGTATCACGAGACCGTTTATTTATAGCTTGATGCTATATTTAGATTCGATCGTCTTGCCATAGTATATATGTTACAGGGAAACTGTGAAATCCCTGAAAATTGAGAGGTCATATAACACAGTTTCACTGACGACCATTTCATTATATTCAGGGAAGTAGTGAAATATAATGATACCATAAAAGTTTTATAGATAACTGTTCATTTTGACTTTGAGACTTATGTAAACTGTTAATTTAGTAAAAAAAAAAATATTTTTCATTAACTTTCATATTTTGATTTACTTATTTATTTAAATTTTGAAATTTTGAAAGCTTAATATATATTTTTATCTTTTTCTTAAGTAAAACAGGTGATCAACTTTAAACAGTAAATTATCTTAAATATATGAGTTTATTCAAATGAAAATTATTGAAAATGATAATTTGAGATTTGTAAAAATTGAAGTAAAGGATTTAAGTTTTATTTCTTACAGAAGAAACAGGAAAATGCAGCTTGAGGGATTTTATTTTCATTTGTTTTACACCTCTCTTTGAACTTTCTCTTTCCAACTATAAACATTATCAGTTTGAAATAATTGATTTATTGATAGGTGATAAGGTTTAAAGTTCCTCCAGGCGTATTCTGCCCCCAGACAAGCTGGTTGCAGGCCTATTATGTTGTGGACCGTAAATGTAATTAAAAAAAATTGAAATGTGATAGTAATTAACCAATTTATAGTACCCTTTACATTATTAATTTGTTTTCACACTTTAAAATATCCTAAATTGCATTAAGACATGTATAAGTACAAGTCGGTCACAAGTTGATCATCATCGCTTTTGATGTAGATACTTAATAAGATTATTTGACAAGTTTTATTTTATACATTCATGAAATCCTGAATATATCCATTCAAATTCGTATCATTTATCTATTAAAATTATATTTCGATGACTAGTGGCAAAGATAGTGTCCTTTATGAAGGACATACAATAGTTTTGAACCAAGCCCTTAATTTAATTTATTACAATAGTTATTTAGTTTACCTAATTTGAAATTATTGGTGTAATATATAAGCAACTTAAAGTGGTTTATTCATTGATAACCCTCTCCTACTTCGTGAATTTACAGCAGCTGACAGTCAATAATAACTTTGCTATGTAAAAGGGTTAGTATCCTGTTCTGTCTGGGAGATATGACAGGGGGCTGGTTATAAGAAGGGGATACTTACCTGTCAAGTTATCCCCAGATGTGTTAATTCAGACTTGCAGTTGTCATAGAAAGTTGATACATGAAAGGGGTAGATGGGCAGTGTATTGTGTAATATGCCAACTAAAATATCTACTCAACTGCTTTCACACTGCGTTTTCTTATCCTAGCTTAGCGGCCCCTTCTGTTTTGAAATCATTAGCTTATTGTTCTTTGAATAACATAACATAATTTTATTCAGCATTAAACATCAAAAAACATGTTTATAGCTTACAAAATAGTCAAGGTGTAACCGTCAACCATAGAGAGTCAGTTTATGGCTAAATTGATTGAGGAATACAACAAAACTCCAAAGTATCTTATCCCTAAAGACAGGTACTTCAGTATCATGGACAATTTTAATCATTAGTTCAGCGAAAAATGTTTGTCAATAGCTTAAGTTTTCTTTAGCACTTACAATCTTTCCATTTAACCTGACTATAGGTTTAGTGGAAATCGAATGCAAGAGCCGTCATATTTTATTCAGTATTTACAACTGTTTTGCGCTGAACAAGTATAAGTGTTAAAATGGAAATCGTTAGTTCAGCGTTAAATGTCTGTCAATAGCCTAAGTTATCTTTAGCACTTACTATCTTATTGCATTGACCCGACACATGTTAAGAGAAAATCACATCTAAGAGCCTGTGTGTTTCATTAGGTGCTTACACTGGTTTTGCACCGAACGCGTTTTATTAGAATACAAATATTTCTTTAGGCATACAATTAGTTTTTATCTAAATCATTCTTGTACTGAACATTTGTATAAAAAATACAATTAGTATTCTTTAAATTCTTTTTTGCACTGATCAAGTTTTACAAGCAAACTTTGTATAACTTAATTCATCTTTGTATTGAATAACTTTGATTTATAAAGCCACTGATAATAGTCATTTGTTTGTGAAAAAAAATGTCTAAAAATATCAAAATGTATATATTTACTTATCGTTATTCTTATCTTTAATTCCATTAACAAATTCTTCATAAGCAAAATAGTTTGAAACAAAAAAAAGTTTAAAATAAGTTTAAAATTATTTTCAGGGATTTCGTGAAATCCCTGATATTTTTAGGGATTTCACGAAATCCCTAAGTGAATTAGGGATTTCATGAAATCGCTGAAATTTTCAGGGATTTCACGAAATCCCTGATTTCACAGTTTCCCTGTAACATATATATATATATAACATGAAAAATGCCCCAATTCATCAAATATGATTTTGGTTTCTCTGTTGTAATTTTAAATGAATGTGAATTTCTTTATTTCCGTAAGTTCCAAAACATTATCCTATGACGTTCAGAAAAAAATTATATGGAAGAAAGGCGTTTGGGGGCCTTGCAGAAGAGGACTTTCAAGTTAGATAAATCTGATTAAGTGAGAAATTGTTCGTAAAGTATCTCTTCATTTTAGAAAAAAAAGATACTAATTGTAACAATGGAAGTTCCAGCAGACAGTTTTTTAAAAGTATTGTGAGAAGTAATTTGTTTTTGTCTTTTTGCAAAAATACTGTCAGTTAAGCAGGCGTCACCATAATAGAACATCGGGAGTATTTTGTTAAGGGGTACTGCTAGTCCGATAGTAACTGGTTTTAGTGATAAGCAGAAAACCTTGATTTCGAGCTGAGATTAGACAACCACAACGAATTAGCATAATGATTTGAGTTCACCATTTGATAAAAGGGTCTTTCGGTTGTGATACTGTGAAATTCGTGTTATTTTTTTGTGTAACATTAAAATCAATATCCATATCTAGCATCGTCGTGTATATGATGCATATATGTTTGTATTTATCCAGAGATAATATTTTTTGTACAAAAGTATGGTGTATGTATACGAGGGGTGTTCGAAATGATGTATCCGGAAAACGTTCATAACTTATTTATTAAAGCGACTATTCTAATAAAAGTTTCAAAAGTGACACTTTGATATTCTATGCACATGATCCAAGAGAAAAAATGATACAGTTTGCTCTGATGCACATTCTACAGTCACTGCGGCAACGTCGGTTAATGTTGAGCGTGGCAACGTCATTTAACGTTTTGCGAAACAACTTACTCGTAAAGGAATACAGCATCTGAAAAACCTGTCTGAAACAGTAAACTGTTACATCTTTTAAAAATATTCTCCTTTACATGATGTATTTGATGGCTCATCCTTACATGTCTATATTGCTTTTGTATATATGTTACAGGGAAACTGTGAAATCAGGGATTTCGTGAAATCCCTGAAAATTTCAGCGATTTCATGAAATCCCTAATTCACTTAGGGGATTCGTGAAATCCCTAAAAATGTCAGGGATTTCACGAAATCCCTGAAAATTGAGAGGTCATATTACACAGTTTCACTGACGACCATTTCATTAGATTCAGGGAATTAGTGAAATATAATGATACTATAAAAGTTTCATAGATAACTGTTCATTTTGACTTTGAGACTTATGTAAACTGTTAATTTAGTAAAAATAAATATTTTTCATTACCTTTCATATTTTGATTTACTTATTTATTTTAATTTTGCAAGCTTAATATCTACTTTTTTCTTTTTCTTAAGTAAAACATGTGATCAACTTTAAACAGTAAATTATCTTAAATATATGAGTTTATTCAAATAAAAAATATTGAAAATAATAATTTGAGATTTGTAAAAATTGAAGTAAAGGATTTAAGTTTTATTTCTTACAGAAGAAACTGGAAAATGCAGCTTGAGGGATTTTATTTTCATTTGTTTTACACCTGTCTTTGAACTTTCTCTTTCCAACTATAAACAGTATCAGTTTGAAATATTTGATTGATTGATAAGTCATAAGGAATAAGGTTCCTCCAGGCATATTCTGCCCCCAGACAAGCTGGTTGCAGGCCTTTTTTGTTGTGGACCGTATTCTGCCCCCAGACAAGCTGGTTGCAGGCCTATTATGTTGTGGACAGTAAATGTATTTAAAAAAAATTGAAATGTGATAGTAACTAACCAATTTAAAGTACCCTTTACATTATCAATTTGTTTGAAAAATGTTTGTCAATAGCTTGAGTTTTCTTTAGCACTTAAAATCTTTTTGCATTTAACCTGACTATAGGTTTAGTGGAAATCGAATGCAAGAGCCTTCATATTTTATTCAGCATTAACAACTGTTTTATACTGAACAAGTATAAGTGTTAAAATGTAAATCGTTAGTTCAGCGTTAAATGTCTGTCAATAGCCTGATTTATCTTTAGCACTTACTATCTTATTGCATTGACCCGACACATATTAAGAGAAAATCACATCTAAGAGCCTGTGTGTTTCATTAGGTGCATACACTGGTTTTGCACAGAACGCGTTTTATTAGAATAAAAATATTTCTTTAAGCATACAATTAGTTTTTATCTAAATCATTTTTGTACTGAATATTTGTATAAAAAATACAATTAGTATTCTTTTAATTCTTTTTTGCACTGATCATGTTTAATAAGCAAACTTTGTATAACTTAATTCATCTTTGTATTGAATAACTTTGATTTATAAAGCCACTGATAATAGTCATTTGTTTGTGAAAAAAAATGTCTAAAAATATCAAAATGTTTATATTTACTTATTATTATTCTTATCTTTAATTCCATTAACAATTTCTTCATAAGCAAAATAGTTTTAAACAAAAAAAAGTTTAAGATAAGTTTAAAATTATTTTCAGGGATTTCGTGAAATCCCTGACGGCTTTTCAGGGATTTCGTGAAATCCCTGATATTTTTAGGGATTTCACGAAATCCCTAAGTGAATTAGGGATTTCATGAAATCGCTGAAATTTTCAGGGATTGTGATTTCACAGTTTCCCTGTAACATATATGTAAATGTTTTATGCACTTACATGCTTTATTATATATATACATATGTTTATGTATACATACAAGGCCAAACATGAGTATTTACCAACGTTCATATCTTGAGTTTATACGAGTGAATATATGTGTATGTGATTAAGCGTTCGAAAGAAATTCCATATCCCCATCTAATTTCATATAAACATGATAACACATGCTTATTTATTTTTCCAAAGGTGTGATACATTTATTTATGTATGCACGTAATTGTGCATATATACTGGTTTTGACATTACTCAATGTTATGATTTTATTCCTTTTTAATCGATCCATATGTGTAACTTGTTGGTATTTCTCATATTTACTCTATAACAACGGCTTAAGTGACACTAGGTGACGATTTTTCTGCTCCCGATTAATTTCCATTGCGCATGCGCATTGGAGTGTGAAAACCCTAATTTAGTGTTTCAAATTGTTTAAATGCATACTAGCGCTCAGAAAAACTTCAAATCTTGATAAAAATGAGTTATGAATTATGATAGAATATGTTGAAATATAGCGAAAAACCACCAGATCATGACAATATAACGCCTGGACTATTAATTATCTATCTCATAAAGTGCAATTCTCATAAATGTGTTGCCAACCAATTTAACCTTATTGTTTACATTCGAGTAACATCTAAAATAGCAAAGAGCGCTCTAATTAAAAGGTGGTGACCACCTGGTTTAAAGAATTACTTAAAACAGATAGAAATACTGTCATTTATGCAATATTAACAATGTGAACATTCACAATGGAGAATTTATCGGGTTTGATTGGGTCCCGATCTTTCTCAGCTGACCTAGTTTTATCGCATATTGTAAACAAACCTTTTTGTAGTCACTCTTTTTAAAGGCACATAAAAGGAGAGGAGTACAAATAAATTACGGAAAAAAATATATAGAGGTCTTTTATTGTGTTCATTAAAGTCATGATAATAAGTTTAGGAATGCATTGAGACCCTATTTTATAAACTCATTTAAAATAAGTTATTTGTGCTTGAAATGTAGTTGTCTCCAATTCAGTCATGTTTATCAACAACCTGTTTGTTTACATATTCAAAATAACAAATTTTGATTGGTCGGTTCATAAATGTGTGTATTAACTGTCAAGGTCAGAGGTGAAGAATCAGGAAATCTGAATTATAAAACTTGCTAATCTGTGTTATTTCTGGTTTACTTCCACATTTAAGTTGTGCTGATGTTTTTTTTTTCTGGTGAAAACTATTTGAATATGTCCAAAAGTTTACCAAGTAATATAGTTTGATATAGCACTTATCTCCTTTAATGGGCCTTTAAAGCACCATGTGAACGTGTTATCGTATCAATTCCTCTGTAAAAGGAAATTCAAAGTACTTTTAAGTTAATTTTCAATTATTCTAGAACTTTCACAATTTAAATTTAGATGAACGCAAGTATGGCTTTAACGGCAATTGATGCCATTATTATGTGGTATATAGGCTTATTTTACATATATTGTCTTATCAATTGACTTTGAATGGTCATTTTGAGCTTTAAATCCGATGATCAGAATTTGGAAAGTCCGACACTATCTGGATCGTTCGAAATTTCTACGTTAGATTGCCCCATCAGAAAATATAAAGTAATCTTCACGTCGAATTATTTTGACTACTTCCTCTGGTCAAGTAGTTGACTTAATAAAGAGCGTTATACTACGGCGTGGAAGTCCACAGGGCAATATTTACAATTAAAAACAATTAAAAACTAGTTTCCAGCTTTGTTGACTGGAATGCTACCCAAATCCCCCTTAAATTCTTCCAGGGAACAAGCTGCTGCAGCTGGCGAAAGCAAGCTGTTCCAGTCTCTGATCGTTATTGGGAAGAATGAGTACGTGTTTACAAAAGGAAAATCACTAAAACATAAACTAATTTAACTCTTAGAGGAGCGTGTGTCTCCCAATCATTACTTCAGCGGGAAAATAAATGTATAACATTGTATTTCTTGGAAATAAATATCATGAAAATGTTCTTTTCAACATTTCTCAAAACTTTCTTTGACCAAATCATTTTCAAGCTGACTCAATATTGCTTGAAGCGACGCCCATGATACGCAAAGGGAGACAATTATCCCAATTTGATCATCCTAGCTAAGCATAAATAAATCAACATGCCTTTACGAGTTGACCCCAGTCTTTTCAGATGCATCCCCCCCCCCCCCCCCCCCACACACACACACCCCACACGCACAAATGTATACATAAAATATTTTGATGAATATAATTTATTTCTATTATGACGCCTGTTTAACTCAAACAACCTACCAACTGAACTATTTGCTTTGTGTTTTTGTTTCACAGCATTAGACGATTTGTCCAAATCAGTTTACAAATCAATTGTAGGAAAAGGTGCATTAAACAGTTATAATGTGTTGTGTATTAAATGCATCATATCGTAAAACATCTGTCAGAGATCTAATGTTCTGAATGAAGATATATATAATTGTAATTTGATAATTAGTTCCAATCATCATTATCAGTTATATTGATACGCGGTTCCCATATATGCATACTCACATCAGAGACATAAATAACGCGTTATCTATGTCTCTGCTCACATGAATTTCGTCCTGCAACTGGCTATCAGGTTTGAAGTAGTAATACCCCCAATGCTCATGGAAAGGGTAATAGACCCTAATCACGCCTCGTTTTGAGATCAACCAAAACGAGGCTCTTAACGCAAGGATAAGGAAATCAAGCGTATGCGTAAACAGAAAGCGAGAAAGGACTCTGTGATCCATGTTCATTTTAATATCCTTTATGTTCATTTATAAATATCTATTTGAATAGTTTGGAACGAAAAAGATTTTTTTTTGTCCATTTTCTAACAAATTCCTTATCTATTTTGGTTTATTTGGTGTGTTACCTATTTGTCGAGAAAGCAGTCTATTGAATCAATTAAACTGTAAAACCAGCGGGTGACTTATGCCTTGTTGTTTATCTCTTATCTGTCTGCAAGTTGTTAACGTGTCCTACAGTTCTGGTATATTTAACAATCAATCCCTTTTTATTCATGTCAGATGTAACTCGGTAAAAATCTCCTTTGTTTAGATATAACTAATCAAGCCCAATGTTCCACATGATGCTTGACTTGTTAGGGTTTTATCATGTTCTTCTCTGATAAATTATGACCAACAGTTATCATTATTTTTTGTAAGTCATATGTTTTTCAAAAAAAACAAACCGGAAATCATACTCAAAGTAGACTAGTAAACTTTCATTTCAAAATTATTTTCAATACATTGTATTATATTCGGTGACTTCGTTTTCTGCCATTTCGTCTACAATTCGAAGTCCAATTTCGTCTACACCCCTTTAAATGATTAAATTCTTATTTCGTCTACCCGAAAAATTCCCCACTTTGTCAACAGAATGAAAATAAATCATGTTTATATATGTATATCTGTTGCTTACAAATGTCACAATTAAAATAATATACTGAGCATTTTTTTTTACGAAAAACAATTAGTACGGATATCCCCATCCCGTAAACATGTTTATGTATGTGTATACTTTCTGATTGGGAACGTGAAAATAATCAATTTAGATCCAACTCACGGGTGGACATAACATGCCTACATCTGATTAAGATCTGCTTAATTTGTAAGTATTATAGTGAGAGAAATCGTGAAGAGATGTCACATGTTTTACCTATAAACGTCTTATCAATATACAAACTTTGGACAAGTTAGTGGTTAGCATGAAAACAGTCTGTTTTAAAGTCCAAATTCTTATCTAAATTAGCATTTACCATATGCTTTCAATCTAATTTTAGGAATATCAAATTTGAGTTAATATGGCAAAGCCAAACTGTAAGATAAGTTAAAAAAAAGAATCAGTTGTAAATAGCATTGAATACAAAAAGTGTAGGATTCACCAAAACACAGAAAATTCTCAGTCTAGAGGCATCTTCGTTTTTTGTATTTAATTGTCTTATTCTATTCTGAATCCACACTATACACATATTTTTAGTCAGAATCCCTTAGACAAATATGATAACAACTTGCATTAGGTTTTATACGCAACTTCCGTCAAACACAATATAATATACACCAATAGATGAGACTTCTGTCTTGAAAGGTGCGAAATTTGGTGAAAGACTGTAGACAATTGGGGATTTTTCGTCTTCAACACAAAGTTTATATGGAAGAAATGGGTAAATACGAAATAAGAATTAACCATATATTCATTGCTCAACACAATAACAATAATAAAATGTACACAACTATTTATGTTTTTTTTTTTTTTTTAAATAAAAATGCCTAATTAACATCAAAGTTTGTCAAAATAACATTCTAATTGCATAATCACCGTAAACAAGTTTGATTTGTTAATATAAGGTTGTTGAAAAAAAAATATTGATATGATGAAGTCGAAACGAATTCCTATTGCATGTGTATGTTAAATTCATATTGTGACTTTAAATTATCTTGTCTGTAAACAAAATATATCTATTGTGGTTATGTTATTTAGAACTGCAGGGGCGTAACAAGGAAACATAAAAAATATGAAATGGGAAAACTATTGGTTTTATAAATATTTTGATGAAAACATCGATGAAATTGAAAATTGTAAAAGCATTAGTGATACGTGGACATGGTATTATCGGTATGTTTGCGTTAAGAGCCTCGTTTTGAATCAAAGATGGCCGGCGCGTGATTTCGGTCTATGGAGGGGTGATTTATTACATAGTTCAAAATTCATTATGATGATATTAGTTTCATTAACTAAATCCATATATTTTGTTTTTCAGCAGTGCCAATATGGCGGAGGCAGAGCAACCAGACAGTTTTATTTGTGAGTTTTATGTCATCATTTATTTTACCCCTTTCCATTTACAATTGACTTTTCCAGCTAAAGATATTTCAAAATGATATGAACAATTGTCATTTTCCTCATAAAAAGCAACAATCCCATTCATATTTGCTCCATGCAGTTTGGGACACCTGTATCTGAAGTCGATACTTATAAGAAGCATTTTTTTTAGCACACACCAGTTTGCTAGTTAGACTGTCGATTTATCAGTAATTTGCCACTCTTTTAGATACGATGTCGTAACGTCTTGTGGCTGACATCTGATTTGCAACCGACTTCACGATTCCACGCTCATCACTTGTTGGAGCAAAATTAATTTCAACAACTACGTGATATATAACCCTTTTATGATAACCCTAGCATAGTATTGTCTAGAATATCAAATCAAACAGCTCGATAGGAGCTAAAATTTCTTAATGAAGTTGTATTTCCTACTTTTTTTGTGAGATTTAGCAAGAAACAAACCGTTAGTGGCCATTGTGATTTTATGGCAACTTCTCGCACTTTCTGCTTTCAAAATATGGTAATTACCCACTGAAAACGTAGGGCTCATCCAATGAAAACATGTGTTTTTTTCCCGCTTTTTAATACAACTTTACTACGATTTCCAAATATGGAATAAAGAGTGTTAAGCCACGCTCTTTTAGAGTGTCATTTGTTCCGAGTTGATCAAATGATAAAACCGGAAATTAAGGATAACAAAAGTGCTATTTTTCTCTTTAAATGAAAAGCATAATTTTAAGGAGTGAGATTATATGCCTATGTTTAATAAGGTGGAGTTTTGTCGCAATTAGTTGCTCCATTTTTTAATTATCATAGCGATTGCGATACACAACCGGCCTGCTCCAAAGAGCTAAGAAGGTGGAATTACTACCTTGTCCCAGACAGACACGGTAGTAACATTAATTCTTCCACTCTATGTGCCTCAATATTAGCTAGAATATTGACCCAGTCTTTACCAGTTGCCCCAAAAGTTTGTGTTGGAAAAAAAGAGGTCAAATCTGACGGGTAAAAAAAGATCATTCTGTCAAATATTTGTTAAGTATTTTTAGACTTTTTAGATGCTTATTATGTATGCTCAGACCAATGTCTTAAAACTAACTAGGTCAAACCTTATAAGGAGTCTTGCAGTAACCCTTTTTAGTCAAAATGATTAGATTTGAAACTAGCCCTTTACTTTTTGGTGGGATAATCTTGTCCAAAGCAAACTTCTTCAATATTCAACGAAAGTTGCCTAGAAAATGTCTTGAAGATTTCTGGTCACGTACGATCATTGGTAGAATATGTTAAGAAGTTAAGTCACTTTGTAAAAATTTGATAAAATTATTTATTGTTAGGGCCATATTTTTAGTAACGTTTTTTCAGAATAGCTGCCAGGCTTAAGAATGGATTTGATGGTGGTAAGACAACGTCAGTAGGCCAACTCATAGTACATGTTGATACCACTTTAGCATGAAACGCTTTGATATAATTTTACGCAGTTTACTGCATTTGTTCAAAAACCTTTTTTTGTTGTTGATAAAGCAAGGTCCAGTTTGATCATGGGTGAGGTGGGTGTTAAAAGGAATGTCACTTGATTAGGTTTTTGGAAAATCCTCTAAGCAACAACAGTTTTGATTCAATATTCACATAGTTTGCTTTGAATGTGTGTTTTGACACATTAGTATAGACGAAGTGTGATCATAGGTGGGATCAAGTCAAAACGTTGGTCCCTAGGTCATATCTAGCAGTCACAGGTTTTTCATCCAAACTTAGTCGAAGATCCTAAAATGTTTGACTTGAAGATTTCTTAGTCGGTTACAATCATTGGTAGTATTTGGTCAAAAGTGAAGACACTAAGTCAAATGTTATCATCTCTTCAACAGCAACATTTTTTATCTAAAATCCACATATATTGCTTAGAGCAATTGTCCTGGAGATAACGAAATTAAGCATGTACATTAATGAGGTCAGAATGTATGCCAATCTGTCAAATCTTAGGTAGTTCTGAGTAAACTTTTCCCAGTCTTGCAACACAAGCATTATCACCACTATTAAAGAGATGCTTGCCTTTACAAACATCAGAGTCAGGTTCAGTCATGGGTTGTTGGCTTGAAGGCGTGTCATATGAATCATCTTAATATTAATTTCTTACCACTCTAACAGCGAGAGTTTTGATCCATTCAAAGTCAAAGTTGTTTAAATGTTTGCCTTTAAGAGCAAGGTAACATTTGATCATGGGTTGGATGAGGGGAAGACGTACGTCATATATAACATTCATATGGATACCTTTTTAGTAATATATTGTTATCACTTTAGTGGGCACAGTATTAACACAAAACTTAATCAAAATTGTGCAGATTGTTTGTTTAAGACAAATAATCTTGAAAAATTTGATCGTTCGATGGTTGGGATAAAAAGAAAGTCATAAGCTTTAATCGAAGTTTAATCACCTAGCGGCTGCATTATCTTCTCAACCTTCATCAAAGTTACGTAGAATGCTTGAGTCGTAGATATATAAGTCAAGTTGGATTGCAGATTTGCTTGATTCAAAAGAATGCTGCTATAATTTTATTTGAGGTATGATTTGGATATAAAACCGCTCTCTATCTTTATTAGGGTTATCATTTTCAAGAATTATTTAGGTGAGTGATATATAGAGACACTTTGGATCAGACACAGAATCCAATATGATGATTTTAACAGGGAAGGTACTGGTCCCTATCTATACTTTTGTATTAACTCGACAGTATTGCACATTCTATCCTGACTATGTTGTACGTTCCATTGACCAGTAATTAGGGATAAATTAATCACGTCATGGCCAAATTACTTCATTAGAAATGACAATGGATATAGTCCAACTTGGCCTTCGAAGTCAGGATCTATGTATTTCAAGTCAAGAGTGGCAGCCAACTGAGCTGTTTAAGTTCACCAGAATTACAAATGGTTAATTGTCCTTTTGCATTGTCTGATAAAGTTCTCTATAGTATCTATCTACTAAACAAACCTATGTTTATGGCTTCCAAACAACTGTATGACAGATTTTGAATCTAATCCTGTTTAAACAGAAATATCTTCTTCAGATGAAATGACATCACAGATCTAGTGAACAAGATAAAACTAGATTATTTATACACTCATCATCCCCTTTCATTATCGAGTGTTTGGTATATAAAACTTTATATTCCTGCTATAGTAAACCGTTTAAATGATTTTTGTTTGTTTAATAATGACCTAAACCTGAACTACTCATAGGCAAGCGGCATTGCACCATCACATGTCAAAAAGAAGGTATCTTTGTCAAATATCGATTTAATATTAGACCGGTCTTGTTGTTGAAGGTACAGTTTTATCCAATCTGAACCAACATTGCTCGTATAGTTTATCTTAAAGATATCTTAGAAATATCTAGTATACATTAAGTCATAGTTTGGGTGAGATAAAAGAAAAGGGAAACAAGGTCAAACACTAGTTTAGTTTGAACTCATTTATTTCACTTTGATTTTGAGCTTATCGAAGTCACAAAATCATTCAAAAGACGACTACTTTCTGAATACCTAACCAGTACTTGCGCCGATATGTGGGTTAGTCCCGGCATTTTCACCTCTCTGTGGAGAGGGAGTTAACCCGGTACCCTCGGTTTCAGAAATAGACCCTCTACCTCTGCATCACTTTTGCCTGCCTTAGAATAATCTTGATCACTTTAGCAGACGGGGCTTTGACCAATATTCACCAAGATGGGTGTTTTTCTGGAAGGGTTTTCTTATCAAAGTGCATGCGTTTCAAAAATAGTTAACTCGTCAGATCTTTGAACAACCTTGTTAACACTCTAGCAGACACAATTAAAGACTTCACCAAAAGGAGTATTTTCCTGAAACATAAAGTAAATCCTGTTACCACTAGCAGACATAAAATTAACACAACCTTCACCGAATGTTTCCGGAATACTTGTTCTGATAACTTCTAGGTTAAGCTTGTTGAAGGATTTGATAGGGTAAAATCTAGGTCCTTATGAAAGCTTTTAATACATATTTGTTATCATTCTGGTGAACTAAGTTTTAAATCAATACTCATAGAATTCTGACAAAATGTTATATGCAAGATATGCTAAGATTAGCAAGTGGCGATCATGTGGTTAGAAATATCACATGAAACACAAAGAAATACTGTCATTTGTCCAATACCAACCGGCAACGGCGTGAACATTCAAAATAGAGAATTTCTCGGGTTTCATAAGTTCGCGACGTTTCTCGGCTTACGATGTGCTATGGCTGTTTGTAAACAAACCTTATTTTTGAAAGCATCACGTGACCGTGTTACCTGCTCAGTTCCTCTGTAAAATGGAACTTACAGGTCTTTAATTAAATGTCAAAATTTCTAAAACTAGCACAATCTAAGTGTTTACGAGCGCAAGTAAGTCAGACTTATCCTTATTTATGGAATTACCTTCAGCTGATTTGACACAGAATTGCTATATCAATTGATTTGAGCATAAGTAGGTATGAATTGTCGAACGGATCATTTGGCTTTAATTGTTTATTGTATTAATAGCTAACAGGATTTATTCCTATTAGATTAAATTATATTTCTTAAATAATAATCGTAATATAAATCGTTTTGTGGATTGGTGACCATAGAGATATATATGCAAATGGTAAGGAGAAATATCTGATCCTCATAGCAGATGATATGCATTTATTTTAATCTTTATGTACAATTTTCCAAAGTATTATGTTGGATGGTAAGTTAACTCTTTTTATTTGCAGGTATTTTGCCACTTGTGGTGAAGTTCAAAGAAAAAGACAAGTTAAAAAAGCTTTCTATAGAACAGTCAAGTTCCCTTTATGAATTCATGCTGCGGGAATGTAATCTTTTGAGACATCGTATTCCAGAATTAGATGACATCACGTTCAAGGATTCAGGCGAAATAAAGATGCAGTTTAAGATACCTTCAGATGAAACAGCATTACATAAATTCTTTGAGTATGCTAAAGAAAATAGAGGTTCTGGCACAAGTCCCTTAGAAAGAACAGTTGGACATTTTTTGACTGGCATGTCCATTGAGCTTGTTTTAGGACTGAAACTATATACAGAACTGGATGTGCGGATGTCTCTCGATGAACGTGACTTACGGAAGGAAAGGGAAGAACTAAAGATTGTAGAACAGGGGAATTCGAAGTGAGTTAATTTTGCTCTAACTTATTTCCTTGTATGAATGACCATCAGTCTACTGAAATGGTTTTTTAAGGATTACATATAGAATGTATAGTTCAGGAAAGTGGCTCTATTGAATTGAACTCTTTTGCTGCATAGTTAGAGCCTTTGAACTATGTACATATGGTATTTATTTCTTTATTCCTAGCTTGTGATTTGCATTAGGAAATATTCCAGACAGACTGATATGTATACAGACTGTCAATGGTTCTAGCCAGATACAAAATAAAACAATTATTTTAGGTTGTTGAGTAATTGGGCTCGTTTGCTATAAGCTGTTACCGAATTAGCCTTGGGTCCATGTATATACTATACGACTACTGCAAGATATGCGCATGTCAGGATTCTAAGCTTTTGACCAATTTGAGTCTTTCACTCTATGATTGTTTGTTGATACATTAGTAGGACTCGCCTTATTTAAGAGAGATTTAACATGTCTCAAGAATGTGGGTTTTAATGAAGCAGGCTCCTGAATATTTCACGTCACAAATACATAATTTTTTAAATGGTGATTGTTTCTTGTAGACATTTTCAACAAACAACATCAGACACAGGAAGAGCTACCCCCGAAAACAAGGAACAATGTGAGTATTTCTTACATTATGTACTTTGGGCATAAGGCGAGCATCAGCTGTCTACATGGTTTTAATATATAACATGATTCAAGTTTCAAGTTTATTGTTAATACGCTGGCCCATAATACAACAACTGTATATATAATACAGCTTTTCTAAAGTGTCCCATACAGTTAATACATCTAAACAACCTAATTCTACCAAACGGTCCCATACAGTTAATACATCCAAACAACCTAATTTTACCAAATTGTCCCATACAGTTAATACATCCAAACAACTTAATTTTACCAAATTGTCCCATACAGTAAATACATCCAAACAACTTAATTTTACCAAAGTGACCCATATAGCTAATACACCCAAACAACTTAATCTTACCAAATTGTCCCATATAGTTAATACATCCAAACAACTTAATTTTACCAAAGTGACCAATATAGTTAATACATCCAAACAACTTAAATTTACAAAATTGTCCCATATAGTTAATACATCTAAACCACTTAATACTACCAAACTGTCCCATACAGTTAATACATCCAAACAACTTAATTTTACCAAATTGTCGCATATAGTTAATACATCCAAACAACGTAATTTTACCTAATTGTCCCATATAGTTAATACATCCAAACAACTTAATTTAACCAAATTGTCTCATACAGTAAATACATCCAAACAACTTAATTTTACCAAATTGTCACATATAGTTAATACATCCAAACAACTAAATTTTACCAAATTGTCTCATATAGTTAATACATCTAAACAACTTAATTTTACCAAATTGTCCCATACAGTAAAAACATCCAAACAACTTAATTTTACCAAATTGTCACATATAGTTAATACATCCAAACAACTAAATTTTACCAAATTGTCACATATAGTTAATACATCCAAACAACTAAATTTTACCAAATTGTCTCATATAGTTAATACATCTAAACAACTTAATTTTACCAAATTGTCACATATAGTTAATACATCCAAACAACTAAATTTTACCAAATTGTCTCATGTAGTTAATACATCTAAACAACTTAATTTTACCAAATTGTCCCATACAGTTAATACATCCAAACAACTTAATTTTACCAAAGTGACCCATAAAGTTAATACATCCAAACAACTTAATTTTACCAAATTGTCCCATATAGTTAATACATCTAAACAACTTAATTCTACCAAACTGTCCCATACAGTTAATACATCTAAACAACTTAATCTTACCAAATTGTCCCATATAGTTAATACATCCAAACAACTTAATTTTACCAAATTGTCCCATACAGTTAATACAACCAAACAACTAAATTTTACCAAATTGTCTCATATAGTTAATACATCCAAACAACTTCATTTTACCAAATTGTACCAGATAGTTAATACATCTAAACAACTTAATTTTACCAAATGGTCCCATACAGTTAATACACCTAAACAACTTAATTTTACCAAATTGTCCCATACGGTTAATACATCTAAACAACTTTATTTTACCAAATTTTCCCATATAGTTTATACATCCAAACAACTTAATTTTACCAAATTGTCCCATATAGTCAATACATCCAAACAACTTAATTTTACCAAAGTGTCCCATACAGTTTATAGATCCAAACAACTTAATTTTACCAAAGTGTACCATACAGTTAATACATCCAAACAACTTAATTTTACAAAAGTGACCAATATAGCTAATACATCCAAACAACTTAAATTAACCAAATTGTCCCATATAGTTAATACATCCAAACAACTTAATTTTACCAAAGTGACCCATAAAGTTAATACATCCAAACAACTTAATTTTACCAAATTGTCCCATATAGTTAATACATCCAAACAACTTAATTTTACCGAAATGTCTCATACAGTTAATACATTTTAACAACTTAATTTTACCAAAGTGTCCAAAACAGGTAATACATCAAAACAACTTAATTTTACCAAATTGTCCCATATAGTCAATACATCCAAACAACTTAATTTTACCAAAGTGTCCCATACAGTTAATACATCCAAACAACTTAATTTTACCAAATTGTCCCATATAGTTTACATCTAAACAACTTAATTTTACCAAATTGTCCCATACAGTTAATACATCCAAACAACTTAATCTTACCAAATTGTCCCATATAGTTAATACATCCAAACAACTAAATTTTACCAAATTGTCCCATAAAGTTAATACATCCAAACAACTTAATTTTACCAAATTGTCCCATATAGTTAATACAACTTAATTTTACCAAATTGTCACACATAGTTAATACATCCAAACAAGTTAATTGTACCAAATTGTCCCATATAGTTAATACATCTAAACAACTTAATTTTACCAAATTGTCCCATATAGTTAATACACCCAAACAACTTAATTTTACCAAATTGTCCCATATAGTTAATACATCCAAAAAACTTAATTTTACCAAATTGTCCCATATAGTTTATACATCAAAACAACTTAATTTTACCAAATTGTCCCATATAGTTAATACATCTAAACGACTTAATTTTACCAAATTGTCCCATATAGTCAATACATCCAAACAACTTAATTTTACCAAAGTCCCATAAAGTTAATACATCCAAACAACTTAATTTTACCAAATTGTCCCATATAGTCATCCAAACAACTTAATTTTACCGAAATGTCTCATACAGTTAATACATCAACAAACAACTTAATCTTAATACCAAATTGTCCCATATAGTCAATACATCCAAACAACTTAATTTTACCAAAGTGTCCCATACAGTTAATACATCCAAACAACTTAATTTTACCAAATTGTCCCATATAGTTAATACATCCAAACAACTTAATTTTACCAAATTGTCCCATATAGTTAATACATCTAAACAACTTAATTTTCCCAAATTGTCCCATATAGTTAATACATCCAAACAACTTAATTTTACCAAATTGTCCCATATAGTCAATACATCCAAACAACTTAATTTTACCAAAGTGTCCCATACAGTTAATACATCCAAACAACTTAATTTTACCAAATTGTCCCATATAGTTAATACATCCAAACAACTTAATTTTCCCAAATTGTCCCATATAGTTAATACATCCAAACAACACTGCGATGATTAGACTACTGTTAAAAAATCAAAGTATACTGAAAAACGGCAATTATATATACAAGATTAAACGAATCTCATAATAATGATTATACTGGAATACATTTGTTTTGAGAGCACTTATCACACAAGAACATTGATGTAGACTAGTGAAATTGCTCACGGTTGCAGCTGCAGTTTGATAATAACGGACATGCTCAGCAATTATAGTGGTTAAAATGTAATAACAATTTTTAAAAGCAAGATAGACAAAAAGAAATATTCATCATAAAGCCTTCGAGATAGAAATTGCTCCAGAAAATCAATTTGTTACTGATACATCTTTTTCATGCATTACAGTAGATATAAGTTTCGCTATTTTTCAAATAAAAACCGTGTTCGTAATAGTCATCAGTCTGTAAAAGTGTCTCATATCGTTACCTCCATTGTATCAAGAGTGTGTTTCCTTCTACACTTTATAAGGAACAGTGAAACTATGCATGTTAGTCATCTTTAGGAATAGGTAACCAACGTTCATAAAACAATGTATACATATTATGTTCTCTCTTTCAATATCAAAATGCCTGCTTACCTCTATATTAAAATTATGACTAGAACATCTGAATCTTGCTAATGACCTCCTTAGATGCGGAGAAATATATATATGTTACAGGGAAACTGTGACACGAAATCCCTGAAAATTACAGCGATTTCATGAAATCCCTAATTCACCTTAGGGATTTCGTGAAATCCCTAAAAATATCAGGGATTTCACGAAATCCCTGAAAAAGTCATCAGGGATTTCACGAAATCCCTGAAAATAGTTTTAAACTTATTTTAAACTTTTTTTTGTTTCAAACTATTTTGCTTATAAAGAAATTGTTAATGGAATTAAAGATAAGAATAACAATAAGTAAATATAAACATTTTCATATTTTTAGACATTTTTTTTCACAAACAAATGACTATTATCAGTGGCTTTATAAATCAAAGTTATTCAATACAAAGATGAATTAAGTTATACAAAGTTTGCTTATAGAACATGATCAGTGCAAAAAAGAATTAAAAGAATACTAATTTTATTAAAAATAATTTAGATTAAAACTAATTGTATGCTTAAAGAAATATTTGTATTCTAATAAAACGTGTTCGGTGCAAAACCAGTGTAAGCGCCTAATGAAACTCACAGGCTCTTAGATGTGATTTTCTCTTAACATGTGTCGGGTCAATGCAATAAGATAGTATGTGCTAAAGATAACTTAGGCTATTGACAGACATTTAAGACTGAACTAACGATTTACATTTTAACACTTATACTTGTTCAGTGCAAAACAGTTGTAAATGCTGAATACAATATGAAGGCTCTTGCATTCGATTTCCACTAAACCTATAGTCAGGTTAAATGCAAAAAGAGTGTAAGTGCTAAAGAAAACTTAAGCTGTTGACAAACATTTTTCGCTGAACTAATGATTAAAATGTTCGATGATACTGAAGTACTTGTCTTTCGGGATAAGATACTTTGGAGTTTTGTTGTATTTCTCAATCAATTTAGCCATAAACTGACTCTCTATGGTTGACGGTATCACCTTGACTATTTTGTAAGCTATAAACATGTTTTTGATGTTTAATGCTGAATAAAATTATGTTATGTTATTCAAAGAACAATAAGCTAATGATTTCAAAACAGAAGGGGCTGCTAAGCTAGGATAGGAAAACGCAGTGAGAAAGCAGTTGAGTAAGATATTTTAGTTGGCATATTACACAATACACTGCCCATCTACCCCTTTCATGTATCAACTATCTATGACACCTGCAAGTCTGAATTAACACACCTGGGGATAACTTGACAGGTAAGTGCCCTGCTTATAACCAGCCCCCTGTCATGTCTCCCAGACAGAACAGTATACTAACCCTTTTACATAGCGAAGTTATTGTCAGCTGCTGTAAATTCACGAAGTAGGAGGAGAGGGTTATCAATGAATAAACCTCTTTAAGTTGCTTATATATTACACCAATAATTTCAAATTAGGTAAACTAAATAATTATTGTAAAAAATTAAATTGACGGCTTGGTTCAAAACTAGTGTATGTCCTTCATAAAGGACTTACAATATTTTTGCCACTTGTCATCGAAATACAATTTTAATAGATAAATGATAGGAGTTTGAATGGATTTATTCAGGATTTCATTAATGTATAAATAAAACTTGTCAAATAATCTTATTAAGTATCTGCATCAAAAGCGATGATGATCAACTTGTGACCGACTTGTACTTATGCATGTCTTAATGCAATTTAGGCTATTTTAAAGTGTGAAAACAAGTTAATAATGTAAATGGTACTATAAATTGGTTAATTACTATCACATTTCAATTTATTTAATTACATTTACGGTCCACAACATAATAGGCCTGCAACCAGCTTGTCTGGGGGCAGAATACGCCTGGGGGAACCTTAAACCTTATCACTTATCAATTAATCAATTATTTCCAACTGATAACGTTTATAGTTGGAAAGAGAAAGTTCAAAGAGAGGTGTAAAACAAATGAAAATAAAATCCCTCAAGCTGCATTTTTCTGTTTCTTCTGTAAGAAATAAAACTTAATCCTTTACTTCAATTTTTACCAATCTCAAATTATTATCTCCAATAACTTTTATTTGGATAAACTCATATATTTAATATAACTTACTGTTTAAAGTTGATCACATGTTTTACTTAAAAAAAAGATAAAAATATATATTAAGCTTTCAAAACTTAAATAAATAAGTAAATCAAAATATGAAAGTTAATGAAAAATATTTTTTTTTACTAAATTAACAGTTTACATAACTCTTAAAGTCAAAATGAACAGTTATCTATAAAACTTTTATAGCATCATTATATTTCACTACTTCCCTGAATGTAATCAAATGGTCGTCAGTGAAACTGTGTAATATGACCTCTCAATTTTCAGGGATTTCGTGAAATCCCTGACATTTTTAGGGATTTCTCGAATCTCCTAAGTGAATTAGGGATTTCATGAAATCGCTGAAATTTTCAGGGATTTCACGAAATCCCTGATTTCACAGTTTCCCTGTAACATATACACATGTTTCGTTGGATCTAACAAAGAATGACTATGTTCATAGAGATCACATCTTGAAGACATTTTAATTGTAGTTTGTATGTTTTAAATTGAGCAATCAGATATCATGTTTTTGAATTGTTTGATCAAAATGTCAATGTTACCAATGTTTTGGGTAAACCAAGCATAAGCAAAACCAAAGATACCTAGAAGAGTTTTAACGTGTGTAGCCCAATAAACTACCCTAAAGCATCGTGCGATTTTAAAATATAATACATGTAAAATTGTATGGGATTACGTGAGTCCGACACTTGGAAAATCTTATACTAGTAATGTCTTATGTTAGATTGCACATAAAGGCTTTCTTCCACATTCAGTCAGGACCATAGAACTGTTCACAGGGCTGTTAATGTCTAAAATAGACGATCGAATTTTATGTACACACTTTCAATGACCTCAGAATGACCGAAGCGTGGGTACAAATCCCACTGACGGCATTTGGATTTTCATGAAAGGTAGTCTCCTTCCCGACATGCCTGACTCCCAAACAGTGTTGATCCAACCGCTTCAACATTCCTGATGTAGACAATGATCCGCAGGATGTACATGAGACATTATAGGGCAAGATGGGTAAATCAAATTGAAACCGGATCAAATGTATGGATACTTCAATACTTCTAAAAATGTTGTATGTTACCTTAACCCATCATTTTCTAATGACCAATACACTTTAATAATGGAAATTGCTAAGGTTTGAACTTTGATGAATTAAATCTATTAGCAAAAGACGAATGCATACATTTTAGTAGCAGTATAGGCTACGTACTGGGGTATTATAAATCTTTTCAAAGGACCAGTGTTAAGTTAATCACAAGTAATACACCTGCTCCTGACTCCACAAGTAAAGATAAAACATATTCATAACACTGCTGTCCTATAGCCTTAACCAGTTGTATTTGAAAAGCTATGGAGCGAATGATCTATGATAGACTTGCTTGGTCATTAGAAAGGAATTAACTCGTAACACTATTTCAATCGTGCATCATTCAACACAGGGCCACCACCATCGTTCATTTGTTCGAATAAAACTTGGTTTAGAAAAAGCATGTGTTATCGGTTCTGTTTGACTTAGAAAGTGCATTCGAAATCACCTTATATACAGATATCGTATATCAAATAACATTTGTTTCCAATTATAAGCAAAGACGACGTCCTTTGACATACTTAAAGATCAGGTTTTGAGGTTTAACGCGGAAGCTTACTTTTTTAAGTGATAAAGGGAAGGACTGAACACTTCGCAATAGCTTTTTAACTATTGGTATAAACCGCATATAAGGCACCATAACTATTTTAAAGGCTTATATCCTCCCATTATTGACGTTAAGTATTATTTTATTATTGTTATAGCACATATATGTTTCCGCTGATGGTTTTTCTATCTATAGAGGACAGGTGAAGGAACCATTTGACATATTGTTGCTTGAAAGGAAAATTGCACAATTTTGAAATAAACACCCTGAATGCTATATCCATAAAGCTTGGGATTTTAAAGTGAGAACGAGTGATTTACTTTACTATATACCAAACCACTTTCAATTTGCTGTTAAATATCTAAGTCCAATACAGTATTGATTGTTTTGATATGTCTCGCTTTAGAGGCTGTTTCAATCTATAAGTGTCTCGGAATGTATATGACCGAAACTCAGATGGACTTAAACACACGAAAGTGCAGTTATGCAGGTAAAAGACCATTGCATGTGTTTTCCAGTATCAAATTAACTTTGGCCAACTTAGGTAATTTGAAATATCCAAGTTATTTGATAGCATGGTAGGATTTATTTAGTGTTATTGGGCGGAGGTTAGGGGTATGCACTATTTCGTAACCGCCTTACTCACTATAGCATAGCAACAATCAATAAAGACAATATCTAACCTCAGCGTTAATTAGCCGACTCATTCATATAAACTTATGTTTCTGTATTTGTTTGGTATATCATAAGCAGAGGTACTACCCTTATATATCTCTTAAATGGTTGTTGAATAGTGGACTTATGGACAGCTCCTGTAGTGAAATCAGGACAGATGTACACTTTGTCTCCTGGAACTAGTCCTTCGATTTTCTATCTTGCGATTTATATCTTGTTTAAAGGCCGGCCTGGTGTAGTTTTATTTAGGTGAGAACGCTACGCTTCAGGATAAACTTATGATGTCTGATGCTCTGGTTTTACAGCGGGTGAGCTGCTTGTCTTTGTCCTATGCATATGTCACCACTATGACTATTTTCCTGTGACATGTTAGAAATCTCATTTATCCCCTTCCCTTTTACTGTGGTATATTTAAAAGTTGTACCGATTGGACGGGTACTGTAAATTGAGTGGTTTTGAGGTGTGAGGAGTCTGGGGCATAGTGTCTTTTGAATAGTATTAAATAACACAAAAACTAATCATTATTTGCAGGTGTCCTCCGACTAATGGTGAGATATAAGAATCCCGAACTTTCCAAACAACAATACCCTGAACTCCTACGCCAGCTGAAAGATAATATCAACATTGTGCAAAAACATTTCTTAGAAAACAAGGAACTCTGTTTTGTTGAAATAGTTGATATACATTTGGAATCTGAAAACCTTTTGGTGAAATGTGCAATTCCTAGAAATGAGAAAAATCTGTGCCAGCTTTATGAATATGCTCAAAGGTTCGACGATAACCGAAGAAATGTCATAGAAGAGTTAATGGAAACATGTTTAGAAGAAATAATGGGAGTGGAAGTTAGCAAACAAATGCAGATTTACCTTTTCATGCCAAAGGTATACTTCCTGAAGAAACAAATAGAACTTGTGGATATAGATGAAACGTAAGTAGTTTTTACAACAATTTCCCTCATAGTAATTGCCTGTAATCCGTCAAGAACATGCTGATGTTTTTCACCACTGGCCATGCCTAAGACCAGTGCTTAAATAAATACGATAGTCATGGTAAGACGTTAACAATTTCTATTAATGACATCACCTCCGCTACTGGCTGGATTTTACCAAATTTTAAAAAGAATAGTCCTTGGTGATATTTGGCAGATTTGGTCAATTGGTTTGGTGCAATCAGCCGATGCAGGCCATTGAAATGGGTTTGAAAATTCAATACTTAGAAAAATATTCTTCTTTAATCATTTCAACAATGACTAGCTGAAATAGTATTTGATGGGCTTTAAAACGGTTCAAATCATACTCATAAAATTTCCCCGCCATAGACGTACGGCGAAGTTTGAGGGTCTCTGTCTCTTAGTACTTCAGTTTCCCCACAACATATCATAACAAAGGGGGTATCATAGTGAGTAATTATCAAGGCTTAACAAGAAAAAGTGCACAGCAAATACCCCATTCTTACTTTCTCTCCTCAATTGAGCACGAGACCTTTACAATTTAACTAAAAACTTAATGTTATCCTTAATCATTAAATTAAGCAGTTCTTATTAAATTAAGATGGATTATTTTATGGGCAAATCCTTCAAAACATGTTCAAAACAGTTCATTTGATTTAAGTTTTAAATGCATAGACACAGTCATTCCTTAGAAATTAACACATAGGGTAGTTGTTGAGGTATATCTCTAGCTTGACTCTGGTGGCCCCCAATATTACATTCTGGCACATCTGTTATTTCTTTGTATCTTAAAAAGAATATCCCTTCAATGTACTTTGTAGCATTCGGCCCTTTTGCTATGAGTGTACAGTAGTGCTAACGGGTAACGCATGATACACGATATAACTACGAATCTGCATGTGCGATTTACGATATTCAATAGAGCGACCGTCTTACATGTCTGATTTGATTCGATACGATCCGATACGTTCTTTATCTGATTTACGATATCTGATGGGTGGATGGACTTAACCTACATCTCATTGTCATATAACATTAAACATAGACACATGATGATGTATCAATATTCAATAATACGGGGTCACCTGAAACCCGCTATCGTCGAACAAACATGGACATGCACATCGTAGTGGGGTTAGTACATTATCTGAATACGTTTCTTATGTTGGTAAATGGAATGTCCTTATTTAATAAGCTTTTTAAAGTCAGTGTTCAATGTCGCATCTTATTGCACAATAAGTCAGATGGGCAAATTGTACAGACAATCTAAAAAGAATTTACAACCCACAACCATTGATATGTTTTTTTTTCGATTGTTTAATTGTTGTGTTCTGGGTTTCAGTTTCGATGGAGCAACACCATTCGAACGTGAACAACAGAAGGTATAGTTTTTTTTTTTCATATCCTCGTTTACAAAGGTGTGATCAGAGCAAGTAATTGTGGAACTTTAGCTCAACCTTGTCAGTTGCTTTCAATCAATATATTCTCACAAACCATTTAATCAAATTAAACTGAGTAAGTTCAACCTTAGCCAATCTTTAAACAAAAACGTCTCATTAACCGAAGTTCCTTTTTGAACAAGGACAAAATACGATGTACTCAGGATTACAACAGCTATATTTTCTTCGGCAAGAGAGAGTCATAGTTTGAAAGTTTTATTTACGTAATTCCATTAGGCTTATAAGCCCATTAGGTACATTATTGACATAATTCAGTGAACATAAATACGAGAATGAAATACATGAAATTAAATTATGCCAACATGACGATCTACAATATGATTTAAATAAGGATGTAAATGTTATGGATTTTTAAGGGAGAAAACTCAACATAGACAAACAAACGTCTATAGATTGTCCTACATACACATTTATATGAAAATGTAGACAGTCGAGAAAATTCCACAATTTATATGAAAATGTAGACAGTCGAGAAAATTCCACAAATACAAACATTGACATACGAACGCCTATAGATGTTAATACAAACACATTTATATAAACAATGTACAAAAATAGATATGGTCGGAGTAAGGTTTGATATTTTGTACATAATACGTGCGTCTTGATAAACAAACAAACGCCTATAATTTCGATACGAAAATGCAATAAAAAACATTGAAACATCAACAATACATGATGCTATTTCTCTTTTCAAAAGCATGGAAAATAAATAAACCCAAATTGTTGATGACTTTATCACTTTTTGAAGTTATTAATGTAATAAACTTGTACATATTAGGGTGGTTGAAATAAAACTTATTGATATATTTATTTCTGAATTCCGCATCTATAACAAATTCTAAAATGAAATGGTACTCATCCTCTAAAATATGACATGTAACACATTTTCTATTTTCACAAGGAATTTTATTTGGTTTGTGCCAACTGTCAGCCTCATTCTGTAACCTATGAGAAGAAATTCGTAATCTGGTCTTAACAGTTCAGTGCTTTGCACAATTTAAAATACTAAGATATTCCTGAAATTGAAAATTACATACGATACATTCCTTTCAAGAAAAGGTACACATTTAGTTTAAGCTTATTTTTTTTCGATCGATTTGACAAAAGCATGAAGCTTATTCAATTCACTCTTGATGACTGCTTCCTGGGTACTTAACCAGTACTCATGCCGATTTGCGGGCTAGTCCCGGCAAATTTCAACTTGCCTAACGCGGATCGAACCCTTAAAAAGTAAGGACTGAAACAAATTAAGCAGTTAATGAATGGCTTGGTTTCATGCTCTATATTTTTCTTCTATATGATGTAATATTTATCGGAGGAACAACACAAAGGAGCTGTCGGAATTAACATACATCATTTAATATAAGTGCTTCGATTCAATACCTACTTTTCAATTTCACCCAGTCACGGAGGAGTTTCAGGAAACTAAGGAGTCTCCTTAGTATCACTTTTTTGACGTTAAACCATATAATTAAAGGGGCGTTACCCATACCCGTCAACGTTTATCAATGTCTTTGATTAAATGTGGTTTAAAAATGCGTATAGGTATCCCCTCTTTCTATCTTCTTTGGGCTGTATTGTCTATTTTCACCTTATGAAATGGGAAATTGTGAATTGTGGTTGATTTGACCTCGCTAATCCTGCAATATGTTCATTTACAAACAGCATTCTGACCTGTTCATAGTACTTAACAGAGGCACTTTCAGCAAGCACTATTATAAGACTGGGAGCTGGAAGAAAACACATTCCGTATGCGTGTGTTATTTAGATATTTTCATGTGATTTAAGTTGAAGTTGATCTCTGAAAACTATTATCATGAAACATTAAGAACTAGGAATGATACACACCCCTCTGATATATTGAAATACATATTATACTTGTTTAGACATAAACATTTTTATGTGGTTTTATTTTAAAGTCTTGCATGTTGAGCTTATTATTTATGTCAATGCCTATAGTACAGATTTTTTTGTAATATGAGCACTTCTGCATTTTTCAATACAATTTCATGTTCTGGTGGATATCATCTGGTAAATCCAGATAATACAAACTTGAGATAATGTGTATATGCTTCATTTGCTTTTATATAATTAACATCGTTTATATTTTGTAGGTAACTTGCGTCTCGAAGACTCTTGTTGTTGCTGTTCCAATAAAGCCAAACGAAATCGTTTCCTCGGTTGAAATTATTTCGACTTCTGGACTTGGTGGTATTCATTTGGTACCAAGGGGAACTGAGGGTAACTTGTACCATGCCACAGTGAATATTCCAGACCAGCACATTTCGAGGATAAGGTATAGATATTGTGCAAAGATATCTAAATACAAATTGTTAGTATTCTATAGAACATATGAAAAAGATAGTGTCGAATTACGGTTGACAGACACACCCATTCAGAGGGATATGTTTCTGGACATTTCCCAATTTGAACCAAAAGGTATAAAAGATCACGTGCTTGACATAATGTATTCGCCTGGAAATGATTTGGACGCAATGAAATCGCGTGTTAAAGAATTGGAAATGCTTTTCAAAAGCATTAGAATGTCGTTTCAAGAATTGAAAGAATTTGTAAATCCTTTATTAGAAGAGATCAAGAAAAAATATGAAAAAAAGGGACTGGTTCTTTTAATTATTCTATTAGCAATACTAGTACCCAATGTAAAACTGATGCATCAAGTAGATAATCTAGATCGTGAACTGACAGGCATGATTCTCGAGGAGATACAATATTATCGATTGAGAGAACTGAACATATCAAACAATCTCAACCTGATGGGCACCTGCTTTGTTCTTTGTGAAATACATTATAGCACATCATTTTGTGTCTTGAAATTTTTGGACAGATGTTACCCATTCTTGGACGAGAATGACATCAACCAATGGTTCAGTGAGCAGATATCAACTGCACGTGACATTAATTTGGTGACGGGAGGTTGGAAGGAACAGGAGCATAAGGAATCTGCCAAACGGCTTTGTTCCAGATTGTATCAATTGTGTTTAAATGATCAATCTGAATCAGTAGTTACGACTGTACTTAGAAGGATAATTTCAAATTTGCCTATCGGTATGGCAATATATATTGAAAACTACTTGAGAGATTTATCTATTCATAAGGAAAACACATCTCATTATGACTTACAAGAAAAAATCTTAGAACTTGTATCCGATTATGTAAAGCGTGAGATTTTAAATACTGTAAAGCTGAACAATCTTGACGAGTTATACAATCTGTGGTTGTTGGTGAGAGAATCAAACCTTCAATCAAAAAAGACATTAGATGCATTTGAGACAGGAGTAATTGATCTTGTAAGGATAAGTAAGAACTTTTCTAATGAGAATAGAAAGGCACTGTTGAAATTAGGGACTGATGAATATCTTTTTACACGTGAAATGAATCAGTTTGTTCTTTTAAAAGCGCTTGCTGAATCTTCTGTATCATCAAAACACAGGCTATTTCTTGAACTCATTGGAAATGATAAATTTGAAGCTGTCTGTTCAACTGAAAGGAAGGAGTTATTTCAAATTTGGTTTAAAAAATCAGCCGAAATCAACAAAGCACCAAGCACCGGTAAGGAAGTTTCGAGGATGTACAGTACATTGGCAGATGTACTCTCGGTCAGAAAAGTGACTGATGATGTTGAATTGAGGAGTTATTTATTAGAAGACGTTTTCCGAAAACTTGAAAGGACAAAGCTGGATGAGATTTTGAAGGAAATGTCAACGATCGAATCGACTATTAAACGCGATAAGCGAATTGAGGAAGTCTTCAACTCTCATATGTCTACTTTGATGACGAGAAAGCATGCTGGTAGAAAGGCAGTTGATCTGTTGCAATGCATATGTACTGGAGAGAGATTACGTGTTAATTCAAGGTAAGATCATTTTTGTCACACACAGCACAATACCAATGCAACATTAACATTTTCCCTTTACATTGTTAATGTTTCATGTTATTTGACATATTATAGTTTTTGTGAGTTATTACCTTCAACATGCACATTTCTTTTTCATGTGAGTAATTGTCAAATCAATTATTTCTAAATCTTAATTTTATTTGATTGTTCGTCTGACTGTTTTCTTTTCGTTTTGCACCTTTCATAATGTGGATTAGTTAAATGGATGATAATGACAGGAAATGAATATTGGTAGAACGTTTGAATTGTGACACAATCAGGACAAGACGGATGCTAGAAATAGGCCGAATTCCGAATACACACAAAAAAACGGTTTTGCCAACATCTTGGCCTAATAAGATTTTGTGAGTAAACAAATGGTCATGTGAACAACGCCTACTGTAATCAAATTTCGTACATTAGGTTGTTCTTTTAAAGATTTCTTCTGTAACAGCCTAAACATATAGAAATAATATCGCCAGTCATACAATTTAATGATTTATCACAGTACGGACAAATTTCATTAACTTTCATTAGAAATAAAGCTGTACAGGTTGCATATCAATCTTGTACCGTGCAAATGCCTAATGTTATTATTGTAATTTGGATATCTGTAGTGCTTTGTCGTTGTTACTAGTGATGGTATTCACTTGACGGCGCGTTACTCATTGAGGGCCCCATTTAGTAAAAAAAAATGAAAAAGGCCACTTAGTTTCACAAAATATGAGTTTACCCCACAGTCTTTTAGTTTAATTCAACCATAACTTGTTCTGAAGAGGAAAGTCATTTTGAAGTTATCAGTTTGTGCTGGGATAATCGGAAAGTTTTAGATGTAAGTGATGTAATTTTCTACTATGTTTAAAGTGGTAAAATCAATTACACTGATCAGCTGTGTGCTTACTGTGCTCAATGAAGAATCATTTGGTCATTTATTTAAATGAATTTCATGAACTTTACATAAGTGGAAATGGCCATCACTAGATCAACTTTACAAAGCTGCTATGCCATAGTGTCTAAATTGGCACTATATATTAAGAAACTAGAAAGAAAGTCTGTGTGACATTTTCAGAGATTTCAGTCGATTTATAAATTACATTTCATTATGTCTGATAAAAACAATTAAAAGGATAAACAGTAGTGCTAGAGCATGAGTTCCCAAAAACAGCGTTTATCGAGTATATCGAACCGTAACGTAACATATCAGATCTCTTTTTTTTTTTTTTTTTTTTCAAAGATTTTACAACATTTTATCTCATATCAAATATCACTGAAAAGCAATTAGTGTTTTGATGCATCATGTAAGATAAAAAAAAATGTCTTATGACGATTTGTTTATGTTGAAACATTTCATCTACACTTCTCATTCATACTAAATCTATAATGCAATATCCAAAATACTTCCTTTATAAAGCCTTTACAAAGAAAAGCATGACTTCCTTTTTCATTCAAATTTGTATGTGAATCACACTTAACCCATCATGCTAGAATTATTCTTTAAATCTTTCAAAAGGATTTGAAATTAAGTTCCAACCCTTTTATCAATACACAAATCACATATGAAGAGTTTCAGGTAAATATTGAAAGGTAATGTGATAATAGGAAAACTGGTCCATTTGACATTGATATGCAATATAGCCATGAGATATTTTCTTCACTGTTTTAGTAGCAAAAGAAGGCGTCAGTTAAGGTAAACTTCCTATAATCCACCATTTTGAAACATTTTTCTTTCATCAGATTACTATGGTCATTTTTGAAAAAACATATCAGATCTCAAATGGAACCGTAACGTATCATATCGGATCGGATCATATCAGACTAAATGAACCTATCGTATCGCATTGTATCGCATGCTAAACGTAAATCAGATATCATAGACCGTATATGGTAAACCGTATTTCGTAAAGGGCTGAGGTATGTAAACAGACATTATGGTAAGGTTTGTAATACATGAACACGGACGCGTCTTTTCAATTAATTCAAAATACAAGCATCGTTTATAGGCGAAAAAACACTTTTTACTTTCGTCAGGCATGTGAAAAACGAAGAATAAACCAAACAAAAATATATACATTTATATAAAAAAGTGTCTATCACACGTTTTTCCATTTATTTCCATGGCAACAAAAGGATTTTTTCATTTAATGTTATTTTTCTATTATTTCTTTTATATGTAAGAGAGAGTCCATATATTCTTAAATCGCATAACGTTAATGAAATATCATAAATCAGATGAAAAACATTTCGGATTGTATCAAATCGAATCAGACAGGGAAAAAAGCCGCCCTATCGAATATAGATATTCACATCTCAGGTCGTTAATCGTTCGTATTTCTAATCAATCTTGTATCGTACGTAAACCATGGGAACTCATAAGATAGCACTACTTTATCGAGCTCCGAGAGGAGGAGAAACATGATTACAAGCAAAAATTAACATTCTCAGTCTACAGGAATTAAAGCAGAATCACTTTCTTCTATATCCACACGGGCGGAGCTTGTTACATGTTTAATAAACATCGATTAATCACCACTCAGCTTTAAAATTCCTAAAGAAAAACAAAATATTTTGTTTAAATACCCTAAAGTCTTGTTTTGTCGATTTTACAGTGTATAAGACAATTCACAAGCAAACGATTTATTAGTTGAAAAGGGGTCCCAATTGCAATTCCGTACATATAAGGTGTTAATTTCTAGAAATTTCCCAATCACCAGATGTGTCTGTTGCACATGAAGACGTTACTGTTTCCACGACGATTCAAAGTTGGTGTTCATGTTTTCGGACGAAAATCTTTAAGGTTTGACGCGTTTTAATCAGTATTTAGTATTTACACCAATTGGTTATCTGGATAACATATAGACACTGAATATGTTAAATTGTCGATGATGGGTGGAGATTAAGCGATTATGCCTCCCCTTAAACCATTACGTATAGTTTATGAACTCAAACAAAATCATTGTCTTCATCATATTCTTTCTTTGTTAAATATCTCTTCTATTTATTCAAATACCGTGATTTACAAATGGTTTAGTAATTTTAACCGAGATACATTGTTCTCAGAATAGTACGTATTTGATAAAGGTGGAAAACATCGACTTTAAATAACATGATCATACGCAGGGAGCCATGGCTTCGTAATGCTTTAAAATTAGAATACTCACCAGTATATGGCCGTATGTTTGTATTTTAAAGCTCCAACAGAAAATTGGTATCAGTTTTGATTTCAAACCACTTTGCAATACAGCTGTGATTAAGACATGTGTGATGTGTACATATTCAATATGCTTCTGATTTTTCATCAAAATAATTAGAATTGAAGACCCTTTAAAACCCTCTAATACAATATTGTAATATTACTGACGAAGTGATAGTTTTCGGGACGACATAGAGTGACTGACCATCTTGATTAATCCCGCTCCTCTTTACCAATTTACGCCAAACAAAGTAATTGTATGGCGTAAAGTGTACACGGGCCAAATTATTTCTAAAGAAGCTGTTTAAACAGGATTTTACTTAAAAAGTACATTTACTCGCTTATAAAAGTCGGTAAACATTGCCAATTACGACATCGTCCGAAGAGTTTACAGACGTCGCTAGGCGATATATGCGAATGCCGAGGACAATAGCGGAAATCGATAAGTGGCGTCCGTAGATCCTACGGTAATCGTCGGTGTCTTCCGAGATGTGTCGATTTTTGCCGATCTTTTTATGGGGTGATATACAGGGGTCCTGCGTGACTCAGTGGTTAAGGTGGTGGATTCAGAACTGGGGGAAGTCCTGGCTTTAGGCCCCACCGAGACCTCTGGTTTCGGGGGAGAGGCCTTTGGCAAGTCACTTCAGAGCACTAGCCTAGTAGTGGTGCATCCAGGAAAGCCATTACAAAACAGAAAAATGTCGCTATGGCACAGACGAAGAGGACCCATATGGGACCTGTGTTAGAAACTTACTACATTACTTTAACACTAATGAGACATGGCCCAAGGGTAAAGTTTTTATCCGTTATAACTTGACAATTGCATAATATATTTAAACATTTAGCTTATTAATGTTTGTGTGCATCATATTTTTGTTTAAAGATAATCAAGACCGATTGAATTCTCAAGTCCAATTCCTCAGCAATTCTCGCCTCGTTTGCACGCGTTCCAACTTATTATTTGATTATCTGTTATCACGGACTCTCTTTGTTATACCTACTTTTAACATATACTGAATTAAGGGTGGTTTGACGGGGAGCGCGTATCGTTTTCGACACTGCTGGTTTGATAGGATAGTCATAAGAAAACGTGTTGTTATTCATGTACACCCTCCCGTTCCAGTGCGGGTCATATATTTATTTCGACTGTATGAATATGTATGCACATTGTCATTTTACACAAAGCCCTAGGAGCCGTGGCTGAATAGGGGGGGCTATTTCATCATGGGTTGGGGATGGGGACAGGGCTTTGCTCCCCAACTCTAATGTTTTGTTTGAAATGCGGAGGACCATGGATTTATAAAGCTTTGAAATGATAATATGTACTCGAATATGTCCGTATGTTTATAAAAGCGTTAACAGGAACGTGTTATCAGTTTATATTCAAACCACTTTGCAATACAGCTGTAATGAAGAAATGCATAGTGTTAACCTTTTTATGATTTTTCATCAACATTGTAAGTCAGGAAGGCCCTCTAAAAAAAATTATTGTCATATAACTGAAAAAGTGATAGATTTTACGATGCACCGAGTGATCCATTCCACCCCTCCTTACCCACTCAAGACGTACCAAGAATTTTCAAGGCGTAAAGTGTACCCGGACCAATTAATTCCCAAAGAAGCTGTTTAAATAGAATTTACTTAAATGCTCATGAAAGGAGGCTAATGCTATATCAAACTGTATTACTTGGTGAACGTTTGGTCAGATTCAAATAGTTATCATAAAAAAACATCAGCACAACTTAAACATGAAAGCCAGCAAGAAATAACATTGATAAGCCAGTTTAATAATTCAAATTGACCTTGCGACAGACTTTGATTGACAGCTGGAACTGACCAATCAACGAACACTTCGGTTGCTATCCGCCATTTTTGTCTTTTATCTTCGTTTGAAAATGAAAAATTGTTGTTTTTAAAAACGGAATTGACACATAATGACGAATGTTATTAGTTGCATTCGATAATGAATCAAATGTTAACTAAAATACAATATTGATCGATAATGTTGTGAGAGGACATGGTTTCCAGTTGGATATATACAAATTCTTCAAATTGGATTTTAATTAATTGATTTTGTTTTTAAATGGACCCTAAGAGCACCTTAAACAATTGATTAACTTTCTTACTATAGCCCATCAATCCACCTACCTGTAATGATCGATGTATCGTATCCAAATTCAAAAGCTATTGAAAACAAAACAAATCCATAGCTCCTTGTTGCAAATTTATCCGAATACCTTAAAGAATATAATGTTGCTGTAATATGTTGTAAAAGACACTCTTGGTAGCCAGTGGTTGATTACAAAGACCGCCGATCGGCTAACAATAAAGGGTTTGTGACTTGACCATAAATTGCAATTGTGTCAGATTGATGTTAATTAGCGTCGAAACCCTTAATCCTTTTTAACAATCGAGTTTTGTTTATTCTTTACCAAACAATATCTACATGTGACTACTTTGTTTCAGACAACTAGGGAAAATATTGTGGGAAAAGGAGAAATTGTTCTTAACGAGCAAGTTATCCTTTTCCAACAATATGGTCTGCCCTATCAGAAAAGTATTAATTCATCATCTTCATTTAAATGACGTCTGCAAACTCTTTAAATTTTGAACAATTGAAATTATTTCGTTTGGTAAAATGACCCTTAGTTCGTAGTCAAGTAGCAAAACCGACAATCATCCATTGAGTAGCATACAAAAGATTATGTTTGAAACCATTCAGAATATACGCCGATTTAGTAAAATAAAAATCTAAACCGTTTAAGAATCAAAATGAGATAATTTTATTCGTAACCTTCAAATACTGCAAATTAACTGTTTTGAAGTAGTATGACATACGGTCATTTTGAAGGTCCGGTCGAACCAGTGCCGAACGGACCAATGTCGTTGGGATCTGAGTCTGATCAGACTTTGGACGGATCGTGTTTGGTGCCGATCGGACCCACACTGCTGGGGTAAATCACTCCCCAACGCCATAGAGATAACAGAGCTGTTATAAATGTCTCTGCTAACGCTCAAAGTATACCATCTTCTTTACAAATTGTCATGCTATGTACATATTATCAAGCAATAAAGGCAGGTATTTATTTTGTAAGAATATTTCCGATTTCAAATAAGAATATCCGAAATCATTGGTAATGTCAAAATAGGGATCCTAGTTTGTGCATTGACGCTATGTCACTCAGAATGTCGGAGAAAATTAGAGTGACCTCCCCTATTTACGGTGGGCGTGGTTAACTGCTCTGTGTCGTAAAGTCAATTGCCTGGTCATGTGATATACATTTTTTAAACGACCAACCATAATTCGTTATTCTCAATATGTTAGCAAACAGATTGTTGATAAACATGATTGAATTGGAACAACTATATCTCAAGCACAAAATTACTTACGTTAAAGAGGTTTATTAAATAAGGTCTTACAGCATTCATAGATTAGTGCTCATAACGTGGATGTACATAATAAAAGAACCCCATATATATTTTCAATAATTTATTTGTACTCATATCCTTTCATGTGCCTTTAAAGTTGTGTGATGCTTATCTTTCGGAAATTTACATGGTTAGTGAATATCATTATAGGTCTTAATTTCGCTTTTATCGCTTGCCGAACAGTTGAAACTGTTATAGACACACAGAAGATAAAAGAAAGTGATTTAGAAATGGAGAAATAATGGCATTTAAAAATCAGCCTAGTTTTTGTATTCAAATAGTCTTCGTCACGATACGGACAGTTCATATACGTTTGTATAATTTTATTTGCATAATTCATCCCCAAAGCAAAGAGCCGAGGACATTTGCGGAAATCATCGAGTGGCATCGAAAGTTCCTTCGAAAATTGTCGGCGTCTGCCGAGGTCGTTATATATTTGCCGATCTTTAAAAGGGGTGATATACCTTAATGAGACATGATCAAAAGATAACGTTTTTCTATCTGTAATGTAATGAGAATTTCTTGATCTATTAAAACATTAAGCTTATTAATATGCATGTGCATGGTAACTTTTTTTTTTATATATATTCAAGACTGATTGATCGCTTAAGACGAAGTCCTTAGCAATCCTAAACCGTAAACAGACGTTTCGGCTTGACATTAAATTACCTATTATAAATGACTTTCTAAGTTATACTTACAATTGACAATATACATGCTTAAAATGTAAACTGTATCGTGGAAGGTTTAATTGGGAGCATGTTCCGTTTCTACACTGCTGTTTTGGTGGAGCCCCACACACACACACACATTGCAAGACAGTCCTGCCACTGCACTGCGAACATAACCAAGTGCCTGCCCATTTGCCGTGGGATGTGACTTGTGTCCTCTGATGCAGGGATCCTGGTGGTTGAGTCAATCCAGGTTTAGGCTAGTTGATACCCTATTTTTGCAATACATCACTTTTGCCTGAATTTGGGCTAAACCATAGGTGAGGAAGGCCTGACCTGATCAATCGGCTGGTCATGCTTTGTCATGGGCAACGAATACCCATCAACCATTTTCACAAAAAAAGCATATCTTCAAAATTATTTGAAACCTTTTTTCTTTGAGTGCCCAATGACGGTACCCGATGGTTCAATTAGATGAAAGATTTGTTGTTTGACTGACATTCTGTACCAAGCGCCCTTTTTCAGAGAGTGATTCAGAAGCAGAATCTTCTCCTTAACCAATTAATTTCCGAATATGTATTGTGCTTGAGGCAGAGGACTCTTCAAAACCCTTCACCCACGTGTCACCCTTTGCTATAGCGAAAACCATTAAATGTACTCTCAGTACACCGAAGTCAGTGAAAAACTTAAAAGAAACAGCAAACTCCGTATCGAATGCTTCAAAAAGCAACAAACAATCAACATACTCAAACACAAAACTTTTCTTTAACAAGCAGGCAAAACATACCCACACTCAATACTCAATTTATGTAAGGGAGTCATCCGCTGCAAGAATCTCACTTAATGCTCCTCTCTTGATGACATCAAGACATCTTTAAGTCCCAGTCTGTCTCTGACATCAGAAGCATCAGTGATAAGAGAGATGGAATTCTAATACAAACCAATACCTTTATCGTCACTTTCTCTTGCCCAAACCTTCAACCTATTAAAGTTGGTTTTGAATCCATAAAAGTTGACATTGACATAGGGATCCTAAACCCTAAATCATTGTTTCAAATGTCAACAATGTGTTCATCACACAAGCCAATGCACCAACACACCAGTCTGTGCTTAATGCGCATTTGTAGGCGCAGATCACAGCACTGATCACCGCACCTGCATGCTGTTTTAACTGCAAGTCTGATCACGTAGCCTATGCTAAAGATTGCCAAATTTGGAAAAATGAGAAGGATATCATGACCATCAAGTACAAAGAACGTATTTTCTTTGCAGAATCTCGTAAACATGTTTTGCATCAAATGAAAGACAAAGAAATACTTGATAGTGGGAACAGCTACTCAGCAGTTGCCTCCCTGAAGCAAGACGTCATACGTGCGATCTTCTCCTCAAAATTCTTTTGGAGATGTTATCTTCTTACATTACAAAACAACACCAAAACCTACTTCTGCAACTTGGACACAATCTGCTGCACCCATACCAAATCCTGCAACCAAACCAAAACCAGCATCTTCACCAAAACCTATAAGACAACTTAAGCAAAACGTTTTCAAATAAATCTGCACCTGAATCAAAATCTTCATCACCTAAACTGACTGCTCTACCAGATGAACCATCATAGCACCCAAATGCCAAGCATTCTCTTTCCAAGAAAGAAAGACAAACTCTTCTAAAACATAAAATGTGTTTGTCCAAATGATGGACCCTCATGTGTTTAAAATGAAGAGCATTACAATAAACTCTTCACTTTAAAAGAACTTCAATATGCCATGAGAAAATCACATGACACTTCTCAGGACCTAATGCACTTGCAATTCCTCAAGCACTTACCACGGCTATTCCAATAGCTAAACCAGGGAAATATGCAAAAGATCCGAACAGCTAACGACCGATTGCCTCGACAAGTTGCATCTGTAAAACTATTGAGCAAATGGTTAACGACAGGCTTGTTTGGTTTCTTGACTCTAACAACCTTATTGTATCTGTTCAATGTGGCTTTCGTCGAAGGCGAAGCACACTAGACCATCTTGTTGGTTTGAAACGTATCTTCGAGACGCTTCTATTAAAAGCAGCATTGGGTATCTGTATTTCTTTACCTGGAAAGTGCATATGACATCACATGGAAACAAGGTATACTTAATGACTTACACAATTTTGGCCTCAGAGACCGCCTTTCAATATTCATTGCGGCATAATAAATCAAAGTGCTGAAGGCACTGAAGTTGGATGACATGATTCAAATGGATGATAATCCTGCAAGGGTTAAAAGCAATGTCAACAGTATTTCATTTGCTTTACTGCTTGCTTTCATCAGCAATAGACTATAAACTTTCAAATATCTCATGGACATCCCAAGAACAAAACGCTAGTTAGGATCAGACTTTGGACATCAAGGTTATGAATTTTACACTAGGCCACATAGAACCCTACAAAATATACTACAGTTGCCAAATGCACCCATATTGGTTGCTAGAATAATTATTACAAGAAAATCGTTTGAGTATGAATAGGAAAACAAATAGGAGACAAATACAACAAAGATAGTTTTATTAGTATTTAAATTTATTTATTTTTCAATAGCTTTCTCGTTTTATTAGTCAGAGGCAAACATGTGTGAAGGTGTTTTGTGACTGGAAAATAATAAGTTTTACAAATGCATGTTTTTATTATGCATATTTATACATATGCATGTTAGTGACTGCAGAAATCAGTCTTATGGACCAAAATTTAGTTTTTTTACTTTTAAATATTATGATTTGGTATGACATGCCAAAATTAATATCTAAAAATTTCAAATCAAAATTGATTAAAACTAAAAAAAGAATCAGTCATATTGGGAAACTCAAGGCAGTCTCTCTATCTAATTGTGACGTCTGGTTGTTTAATTGACTCTGGTTGGCGTTTCATCGTTTTGACTTCATCCTTTTGAGTATTGACAAGTTTTTTTTGTGTGAACTGCCTTGTATGAAATTTAATAACTTCTTTTCCCTTGATTCTTTCTTATCCAAATTGTCCAGTCATGTTTTCAAAAGAATGTTTTTTTCTCAATATTAGGAGACACCAATGCAAATACTATGTATTCATTGTGAATTGTTTGTTTACCTTCTGCAGTATTTTCAGAGTTATATCTGACATATGGCTAACATTTACAAGATTTCAAAAACAACCTTTGCTTTCTCTTAGCGTTACATATTTTAAAACGTTAAAAAGATGATAGATTGATTCTGAAAAAAATCCTACTTCACAAAAAAAGTAAGTATGTTTAGGATATTTATAAACATAAACCACAAATCAGACTCAAAACCTAAATCGACGACCCAAAACAACACCTCTCAAACAACGCTAGCTTAAATGTTTTTACTTCTTGTGCTTTCCTTTTAATAAATATTCCTTGTGAGCTATACATTCAGTTTCTATGAACAACAAACAAAGAGCTTGTTGCCAATTCATAAAACATGTACCCTATATGATACCAGGAAAAAACGCGATTCTCTTGTTCCATGCTGTCCTTAACATAACACAAAACTATCAAATGGAAAACTGATAAAGAAACCAGATGGCTTTAATATAAAACTATTTTTCTTTTCAAGCCAAACACTTTAAGATGGCAGTTCTAAAGGTTCTCCAATCCTACTCCTGTGTATTTTCTTCATCATCCCTGAATTTCACTCAACTGCCAAGGTCCTCCTACTGTTGATGGTTTTTTGGACACCTATAAAAGAGTATAGATGAAAATGATATTTAGATATGAATACCTTTTTTCTAAAGTGGTCTGAAGTGTCTTGCCAAAGAACACTCCTAAGCAACCAGAGGGCTTAAGCATAGGATCCCTTGGTACAAAGTCAACCACCTTTACCATTAGACCACAAAGGTCACTACAATGCTTCATCACAACTTTATACCATGTATATGTAGAGAATACAGAGTTTTATCTACATGTACTATGAATTTGTTTTTCAAATTTAGATGGTGAAGTGCAACAGACATGACATCAAATACCATCAACTATTATTGAGTCTAACTGAAAGCATATACATATATATAAACAAACATAATTTTTTTATAAGAATTAATTAAATTTTTTTGTTAGCTTCACACACATTCTCACTAAGGGGAGAAAAAAGGTGAGAAAAATCTGTGGTTTTTTTTTTCAAGTTATAGTTATGAGCTGTTTTTTTTTTTTCATTTATCATTTCTTCAAGAGCTGTCTCGAAATACTGGCTTGTAAATGATGAATACTTGAATTCTTTTTCTTGCTATGGATAGTCTTGGGTGTTATTCTTTCAACCATTTTTTTTCTGAATTAGGTACTACTTAATGACATTAGCATAATGTGTCCAGCATGGAAATTATGGTCACTTGTGTCAGTTGAAAACTAGATGACTCGTAAATGATTCATTCTACATTACGCTTATGGTTTTCTTTATAATAGAGTTTATGATCGACAGTGCATGTCACACTAGAAACGATGATCATTTCTTTGAATTAGGTAATAATATTTCTTTGTATTAGGTGATAACAGCTTGATTCAAAACATCCCACATTTACTCACAATCGTGATAATTAACATCAAAAGGATAAATTCCTCATAAGTCAAATTTCTCCTTTTTTCACAATAGTTTATATTTTAAATATTTATTTTCACTCATTTTCATTGTTATGGCTCTATACTTCATTTGCATCTAAATTTAAATCCATGTGAGAAATTTTTTTAAAAAAAAACCCAACATATCCTAAGTCATATCTTAGTCGTTGTGATAGGACATACATTGTATCAACCATTTTGCATTACACTATATGCTAAGTCTGATATAGATCTGAGGGTAAAACATGCTTACCCTGTGGTACTGCATTCTATGCTGTAGCGACTGGTACACCAGACTGACATCGTCTGGGGTTAATTGGTGGGACAGGCATGCAAAATGCTTCTCTACAACCTTTGTCTGAAACAGAAATTATCTGATATAAATACCAAAAGCATAGGTGTTTAACATCATTGATTGTTAATGACATCAGAGCTCAATTTTGGAGCACAACTTGTAAGTCACCACCACTTCTATGGAACTATTTATGTTATCAAATTTATCCTTTTCCCTTTACTATGGACAATCTATAATTCATCAACCACATAAAATATCAAATAAACACGGAATATAATTCCAGCATGCTATATTCCAGCTTGTGATGCAAGGCACATAGAAAGTGTCTGTTGAATATCTAAGCATGAATTGCAGTCTTTTTAAACATAATGGTTCTTGATTTAAGTAAATCTTTTAATTTTCTTTACATGCTAAAATGATCACATAAGCCGAAAAAGGCAAGAAACAAACATATTCTTAATGAATTGAGAGCAATCGTTAGAATCAGCTTATACTTTTGACTCAATGGTTTCAAAGGTGTTTTGCAACAGATACCACAAAGTAAGGTATCATAGAGTGAAGGATTATGGACGTGATTCTGATGTTACATAACAATGCAGAACATCAATGGTTCAATGCATTACTATAGAAAGTGCTTAATAAACATGAAGCAATTTCTATAGTCTCGCATTGAACCCTTTATATGTTCATATGGGCTCAACGCTTTCTAAACAACGTCTCAGTCATATCACAGTGTATAAGGAGGGGAAAATCCAATTAAACTTAATTTTTATTTTTTCATCAAGAAAAAATAAAATTGAAACTCACATTGTCCTCAGCAAATACACTCCAAGCAAACATGGGTCCCAGGAATGATAGTCTAGCTACCTCCATACCAGAGGCCTTGCTAAGTGGCTTGGGGAACCAGTTGGATAAGCTTACCATCTGAAATGTTAGAAAGATAAAGATAAGTTATACTACAGCTATGTAGGGAACCAATTGGGTAAGCTTACCATCTGAAAATGTAGGAAAGATAAAGATAAGTTATACTACAGTAATGGAACATAAGTTATACTACAACTAGGTAGAGAACCAGTTAGGTTAGCTTAACATCTGAAAATGTTAAGAAAAGAAATATAAGTTATACTACAGCTAGGGAACTAGTTAGGTAACTAACCATATGAATATAAAAATAAATAAATCATACTTCGGCTGTACCTAGGTGGCTGTTTGGTGTAGGATTTGTAAATGATTGGCAGATTGAAAACATGAATAAGTCATGATGGTTAATCTAAAATTTCACTTTGTTTAAAAGAAATTGAGATTCACATATTCAATGGATACCTGTCTTCATATTAACACATTATTTTGTTGCCAGAAAATGGTTTATTTTTGTCCATACATACCTAAATCAGGACATATTATACCAGGACAGGCATTTTTCCATGCAACTTTCAAACGCCACCATAACATTTTTTTTTTCATATATGTGAATGTATATCTCCCTTATATTGCATGAATGCATTATGACAGCATTGGTCACCACTTTGTGAGAATGAGTAATCAGTTTCTTTAAGAATTGTTTATATTGCCTCTTTGAGATTTGCTTTTTTTCACGCTTTGAAGCTGAAGTAACTTACATTATTTGATAACAGACAGGACAAATATTTGCAGGTCATGCAATCAAAATATTAAATGGATTTCAATATACCTCTGCATCTGTTTCTCCAATCCAACTGTAAATAGAAGTGGATTAGTGGTGCATCATACTGCCTTCACTGTTTGCTTATTGTAAGTCATGGTTTCTGTAAGTTTACTATACACTCTGGTATTGAATGACCCCTTCATCTTCCAGAAGACAATGCTTTTTATCTGTGATGTAAAAAAAATCTGCTATAAGGACTAAACATTTGTTACATTGGAAAAATGCACTAAGTTTCAAACATAGCACCCTATAAAATAGACAAACTTTTATCAGTAAAATCAGGTATGAGCAATTTAAAACAGAGAAATTAATTTTTCATATTGATTTGCATAAAAAGCATTAAATACTACTGAGAACATTTATATTTGATTGATAAACCTTCAAGCAATTAAGACATAAAAGGCAGAGCCCATCTTATTTTTCGGCAGTCTTTTAAATGTTTTAACCTCCCCCAAACCCAGCTGCAACAGTGTGGATTGAACTCAAGTAACAAAGTTTCAACTGCGACCACTTACTAAGCTGTTAAAGATACTCTCTCAGCGATGTGTCTATTTGGAGTTACAAACGTCAAAAAATTGGTATTGACAATCCTTGTCACTAAACCAAAGACTATTTACCATGTCTTTACTTATCAGATGCTTAAACCCTGTGCTTTCGTTAAATAACGTGAAGTGAGCATGCTTTCGTTAAATAACGTGAAGTGAGCTGTCACGTTTGTCTGATCATCTTTGGGATTAACAAAATTACCAGATTTCAGCAAGTTAAGAAATTTAAAATTATCTTCGATTTGGTGACAACAATTGTTAATATCAAATAACTACCATATATCACTATCATGGCACTTTGAGGTAGTCCTTAAAAACCACACCCACCAATGAATAATTCAAATTAAGATCATTGTTTACAAAATAAACCATTTAAAGGAAAGATACTTGGTCACTGTCTGTAACTGGGTTTTTTCTGTGGTGAGTGATTCAATGGTCACTTCCCTTTGAGTAAGAGCTATACAGGTACTCATTACAAATGCTATGACAATATCATAGAGTTCATATAGTTTTTTGAGCCGGATGTGAGCATTGTGTACATCTAATCCTTAGGATTCTATAGGCCCCTGGTTTTTGTTGTGTTTGTTTGTTTTTCCATTAATGTACAGGACTCAGTCTTGAGTGTTATATTTGATTTATGTTTGCAGCAATGAGTACATTGAGTACTTTATCGTAGACTCATTACTTATTACAAGAATGCATAATGTTTACAAGCAGAATAAGATTAGTGAAAGAGGGGACCCAGTGAAAGATATTCTTACTTATTGAAATGACTTAGATTATCCTCTTAATGTTCAATGGCTTTTTTCTAAAAGAAATCGTTAGACCTAAACGAAATTATTCAAGACAAACATTTAGTACAAGCTTCATACCTTCTCACCGGAGTGACACAATGAATTACGGTATGCTTTATTGTATCGAATACTGAATTCATTTCAAGTATCTTGTCTTGAATGCCGAAGCCTAGATTAATTTGGAAACGTGTATGAGGTAAACAAAGATAGCAGCAAACATTGATGATTGACAGGTTATCGACAACTTCCGGTCATTTTCGTAACACATATTTTTCGTACTGCATTTAAACAGATAGTTAACAATGATTTCGATGATGAAAACCAAAGTATCCATGCAAATCAATGAAATATCATTTTACTTACCGTTTATATGGAACAATGCTCCTTCCAAGACAATGCGAAGAAAACACGATCGGACGTCCAACACGATTTACTCTGAGAGAAATATGTAGGTCAATATCGCTATATTTTCGAACAGGAAACCTGGATAACTCGGGGCTAATTCTTTCAAAATTGATAGAAGGACCGATGTCAATTGCACCTCACTTTAGTAAGATAGTGATTAAAACTTCGGGGACCGAGATGGGAAATTTCAATCAAAATGATACATGATTTATCATGTTTTATCACGAAATTAAGTAGCCGACTGATTGCGTTTTAGTTTCTAGATCCCCTGAACGATTTAGTTTCTAGATCCCCTAGATAGTAACGTCATGGGGTTTCCCCCACTTGTCTAGCGGTAAGATGGAAATGAGGCGGGGCTTTCTTCCATGTGATCGGACGACTCATGTCACATGACCTCCTTATTTGGCTTGTTAATGGGCCTAAAAATAGCAATATTCGGTCAAGGGAAAAAATGAAAAAAATAGTGCATACCATTTCCTATTAAATACGATTGTGGTGTCTCTAAAACTTTATTATTGACCACCCATCATCTTTCAATTATAAAGTTTGAATAAAAAATACATAGCATACAGTATATTATGATCAGCTTTTTAAAATATTGACGAGTATAGGACAAGTTCAGATGTCAGGTCATCCCACGGCGGTTCATTTTGTAATAAGGTCACCAAACGATTTCGGAATTATAGCCTTGTTAGATGACTGACGTCATCCAACAATATACTACAAATATGGTCAGCTGAAAATAGGTTCAAGATTCTAAAGAGAAAACCAAATGTATTCATTTTTGCAACCTTCGTGATAGCATCCAGACAGACCCTGATCTGACTTTTGGCAATACCAAATTAGAAGTTGTGCCAGAGTTCAAATTTTTTGGAGTCATTTTTGACAAAAAGCTGTCTTTTTACCTCATATTAAATTTATTAAAAAGAAATGCCAAAAAGCAATGAACATTCTTAAAGATGTTTTTGGGGATACGATAAAAAGGTTCTCTTAAGGCTCTAGCGATCTTTTATACGATCAAAAAAGGATTACGGATCTACAATGTATGGATTGGCCCGTAAATCATATCTCCAGATACTAGATCCAATACAAATCCAATGTCTAAGGCTTGCACTTGGCGCCTTCAGAACATCTCCTGTTAACAATCTCTATGCAGAGGCTGGCAAACCTTCTCAATATCACAGAAGAGAAAAAAGATCTCTTCAATACTATAACTAAGACCAATATATCAGACATACCTACATGGATATCGGACAGAGCAGACTTTCTATTTGATCTAACCTCTGATAAGAAATCAGACACAGGTAGAGCTGTCTTTCACAGTTAGTATAGAGAGATAAAACAACACTACTCCTCCTCCAAATCTATTTACACTGATGGATCCAAGGATGGCAATTTCGTCGCAACTGAAGCTGTAATGGTTAATATGGAAAGCCGCCATCCAGACAATACCTCTATCTTCTCTGCAGAGATCAAGGCTATTAATCTAGCTCTTAACCTTGTGGAAAATGCAAATTCCGGCCGATTTATTATATTTTCTTATTCTTATTCTCTATTAGTGCTTAGAACCTTGTCAAATTAAAAGCTAGAGAACACTTTGGTATTTCAGATTATTCAAAGAATCATTCATATTATGTCCTCAAATAGACTTGTGTTCTGTTGTCTATCAAGCCGTTGGTAATGAACATATGGATAGATCCGCAACATCAGCTCTTAACCTTCCCATTTCAGATTTTAATGTACCATACACCGATTTCAAACCTTCTTATTTAACATACATCAAATCCATCTGACAACCAAAATGGAATGATGATGTTTTTTATAAATTGCATTCAATTCAGCCTGTCCTCGGAGAAAAGTAGGTACCCTTCTTACAGGACCGTACGACAAGAGGGAGTTACAATTGCACGAATCCGAATTGGTCATTCACACATTACACCCCCCGCTCTTCCACGGTGCAATGAATCCTTTACAAACAAACGTATATCACTTTATTGCAATGATTTTCAAAATATTGTAATGTCAACACTCTTCATGAGCTTTTGGAAACTGTAAAGAATTGAAATAATTCATTATACGTTTATCCACATCATCATGATGCATGCTAAATGGCCTTGTCTGCCGATGCGCCTTGAAAAACCATTCATTCATTCATTCATTCATTCTGGTTTGATGTTATTGGAAGTTCGTCTGAAAACATGTACATGTACACCAACTTTGAAACGTCGAGCGAACAGTAATGTCTTTAAAGTGCAACAAATATATTCTTCAGCTTTGAAATTTCAATGATAGAAACACCTTGAACAGTTTGATACGCTTCGAAATCGATAAACCAATACTTCAACGTATTAATTCGTAATGGCTTGCATTTCGTTAGAATTGGAACAGCTGAGTGGTGATTAATCTATTATTATCAAGACAAATAACCGTCTTGTCTGTCGTGTCTGTCTGTCTGTCTGTCTGTCTGTCTGTCTGTCTGCCTGCCTGCCTGCCTGCCTGTCTGCCTCTGTTACTATCACTCTGTCTTTTTGTGTTTATGCTAGTCTCTCCATCTGTAGTCTCAATAATGATGCGTGAACGAAGCTTAACATTTGGACATTTATTGTGCTTCGCTAAGTCTCGATTCTATCGTGATCTTTACGTTACGAAAATCCGAAAGGACCGACTGCGTTCTTTTAACTTTCGATTTTTCATGTTCATTAGGACTGATAAATAAACGGAAACATGAAATACATACATTATCAACCATCGAATCGTCTCAGCCCACACACGTATCCTATTCACCTCTACTAATGAAGTTATCGATCAATTAACATTGATGAAGCTAAAAGTCAAGCTTTCGAAGGCTTTTTTTGTTTACAACCAGCGGCGAGATAAAGTTGTACAGTAGAGGGTTAATGTACGCGTCTTATTGAAAATCAAAGTGTTAATGCAAAATGTTTAAGAACAGTCTAATTTCACAAATAAAAACATCGTTTCTTAAAAGTAGGAACAAAAATATAGAATCAAATTAGGAAAATACGGAGCAAATTATTTTATTCGAAGTATAGTATCGAATGCTCATACATAATTCACTCCGGTTATTCGCTTACGCTGTATGTGGAATTTGAGTGCTGACCACATCCTTATCAGGGGTCTAGGTCATCAGTAACGACAGACTCCTGTACTACGAAGCATCACAGCGCGATATAGCTTTTTGTGTACCCACGCATCGCATCAGAGTAGAAACCTGTCGGTTTGAGTCACAACAACAACAATAACATCTTCTCTATTTATAGATTGATTTCCCCACGATCCTTTAAGTAATAGAACACAGATATTTGCAAAGCGCACCTGTCGAACACACTTGTGCTGACCTAACTCGTTGCGAGACTTGGCCATTCAGATGTTTCGGACTTGTACATGAACATTTTATTCGCACTTTGTACGTGTGTGACTTAAATCTAACTTTTGGATATTAATACAATAGCGACATTTTCGGAACTTCACACACCAAACGATAAATGGTTGAGCTCCAAGTTTTAGTTTTAGGCGGTCGAACGTGCGCAGAAAATCTGTGCGAAGAAATCTAACGTAAAAATCACGATGAACTTTGGACTCGAAGGCGTCTGTCAATACAGAAATAGCCTTCGAGACCAGACATCTCAACCACCTCTCTGAATCTGTCTCTCTCTTTCCTGCTTCCGAACAACTGTTTCCTTTCACAAGCATTACATGTGATGGCAACTGTCTTGCACTTTGTGACAGTTAAAGAGTAAGTTTAGCAAAATGGGTTACTGTTGTGTCAGAAATGTCAGTCAAAATGCCTATTTTTCTCTCTTTCTCTTTTTCAGAGTTACTGCCCGCGTTGTAGCTTTACTCTTGGATGGGAGTATTGACACAGATAGTCAAACCGACGATCTGATCATTTTCAAGGAAATGGTCCATGAATCAAAATTTTGGAAACTGATATTTGAGGGAAATGGAGGGTGTATAGGTCTGATTAGGGACAACCAAGCCTATCAATTAGCATTGAAATGTTTGCAAAGTGTACAACGAAGATTTGTTGAATTAGAGATACCATACAGTTTCTTTATTGAATTCAAAGACGACATGAAGTCTAAAGCTTTAGATCTCCTTCATATAATACATAAGCCGCCCTCTAAATCCATTGAAAATTTATGGGTGAAAATATCAAAAGTTTTTGAAGAACATATTCAGAAGGTAGATTTACTTGTTAGAGTATTTAGTCATTTTATTGACAACCTTAGAGAGCCTTCTATGTCAAAAAAGATTCAAACGATAATCAAAGAACTATCTTCTACCGAGTACAAACAACTGAATGCAAATGAATTAAAAACATTAGGCATGGCTAAGACCTTTATTCAAAGGCTTGGTCCAACGTGTTTGAAATTGGATGAAATCGTAGAATCCACTGTATTTTGGAACTTGGGAGCATCTAAGATCATGGACAGATATAACCAATATCTTTCATGCCCGGACAAAAATCTAGAACCAAGTCCAGATGATATCATTCAGTCCATTTCCTCTCTATTTTTGGAAACACAAACGACGAAAGAAGATAACACAGCTGATGATACACCCTTGTCTTCTATGGATGTAGAACAAACAGTTTATTTCTGTGGGATAGTGTTCGATATTGGGGTAGGAACATACAAAACAGAATGGGATAGGATATGCACGGATTCGAATTTTCTTCTAAAGGATTGCTATGTTATGTTTAAAAAAGCCAATTGCGAGACTGAAATAGATATTGCTGAAAGATATCTACATATCAACATTCCCAACAGTTTAAAAACAACACTTGACCGACTGAAAAGATTACCAGACATGTCACAAACTATTTCAACTATGAAAATGTCGCTTACCTCGCTGAAAATAAATCAATCAGATGATGAAGAGTTCTATGATGCTGTATCATCATTTGATAATTTACGAAAAGGCGACTCCTCTTCCTTTTCATTTTGTCAGGTTACCGAAGCTTTAAAAACTATTTATGAGATAGCAGACCCTCTCTCTGATGATACAATATCGGTATTACAGGCTATCGGAATGTCTTCAAACCTAATTGAGTTCTTGCAAAGTATCATAGATGATGATGTTCGAAACCTCATTGATGCTGTCGAAGATATATCCGAACAACACATACAAGAGACGACAGTGTCTTCTTTGATCGAAATCAAGCGTTTTCTCCACCCACTTTTGAAGTCTAGTTTTGACAAAAGAGCTCGGGTGGTTTTCAGTATAATTCATAAACAGACCACAGCACATGGAAAATCTGCAAAATCAGTTCCTGGCAAAATTGAAGATTGTATGAATAATCTGCATAACCTTAAATCCCTCTATAATAACGTGGCAAATAGGAGTGAACAGACAAAGGATACCATAGAGAATATTTTAAAAATCGGAAAGTTTGATTTCAGATTAGAAAATCATGAATCACTGTGCTCATTTAAAGCAACATACAGTTATAAAAAGAACAAAAGAGTCCACTCAAGAGCCATCCTTTTCGATCTTAGAAGCAGAGCTCTTTTATTAACAAATAAGCACGAAGGAACAGATGGATCAAAAGGGACGGAGTTGGATGTATTCATAGGTTGTATTGACAAATGCGCTGAAATATCCGAGCTCGTAATGCAACTTCATGATACAGGTCATTTACACTACAAGATGTATAGGGAAAGTGGCTATAGTGCTGAATCATTGACTAACCTCAAAGAAAGCCTCCACAAAGAAAATTACCAATGGAAGGATCATCTAGAAGAGGTGCGTAACTCTCATTATCTTGTGAACTTTTTGCAGGGTTCTCAGATTTATATCCTTCACAACTTTCTTGAAAGTCCTTTGAAGCAAGATGGCATTATTAGCTGGAGAAATGAAGCTGAAACTCTATTGAAATTCATCCACCCTGAAATAACCACTTCCGCTTTAAAATACCTGTATGAACAAGAACAACTCGCTAATAGAGGGCCAAATGAATACAGTTTCATTAAATGTGTTGGCCACATTTTACATTGTTGTTTTAAACAACTGAGCCTTTTTGAAAGGCGGCTTGAAGATGGTGTTGAAAAAACAAATCGGATGACAGACGTTGTACGACCAGGTAGGATATTAGTGGCTCATCTTGATGAAAAAAGCCCTTTGGTTGTGAAGACAATACTGACCCTGTTCTGTAACACAGTTATGAGACTTCCCGAGGCCAATCAAGTTCTTTTCTGTTCAGGGAAAAGCACCTGGTCTGAAATTGAACTCTTGATTAGGAGATGTTTAGGAGCATTTGAATATTTTGGCAAAAATGTCTTATATTGCATTGCAAATGTTGAGGCATTGCCAAATGAACTACAATTCAAATTAGTTGCGAAATTAAAACATTTGGAAACAAGTGCACACTTCTTGTTCGCAGTGATATGCAGAGGTTCCAAAAACCATCCATTTGTTGATGAACTGAGTGATTTTGTGTGCAGAGTCAGACCACTATCAGATAAAGTTGTGGAACAAATATTTCGCACAGAGTGTCCGCTTGTGACTGCCGTATCATCAAACGTCGCTGGACTAGGGAAAACCACACACATATGCGAAACAGCCTTTTTGTCTTCACATTTAAAGAAAACCTTGCACATAAGTGGAACATTTTGTAAAGATGAAATTGTACGTCGGCTTAAAGCAATGGAAATTTGCTCGTCCACTATGCTACATATGGATGTAGGATTACTAAGTAACTCAGTAGAATTTGACATCTTTCTTTTTGAGTTGATACTTTTGCGTTTTGTCACGACAGGTAGGAATTCAGTATTTCTATCGACTTCAAGTGTTGCCATTGAAATTGCCAATTCAATCCAAGACTCTTTACGAGCATCTCTGCAGACAGCTGTATCGTTCAAACGGCTTCATTTAGATTGGCATGATTATACAAACTTTATTGTAAGTAATGAATTACACAGTCCTGTTCAAGTCGTTTGCCACTATTTAAACACGCTGGAAAGAGGAGATCTTGATTTAGTAGACATTCATCTTAATGGTGATAAATGTGCTACGCCGCTTTCCTCACCCAAATGTCGTGTTCTTTTAAGGAAGTACTTTCCTTCCACGGTTAACATGTCATTTTGCCTTGTGAATATATTTCTTAATGTTCTTAGTGATCAACTGAAGAAGATGTCATACAGTTCTTTTTTCAAAACATCTCGAATAAGAGATATGGTTGGAAATAAGACAAAACCAATCATTCGAAGTTCACTAGTAAATGCTCTTATTGACGTTTCAAAAGATTTTTCCTCTAGATCTGTCCATGCGTACAGGGCCACACAATTGTCAACCTTAGAGGGATCATTGGATGAAGGCAATATCTCAAGAGACAATGGTTTTGCTGTCGATGTTGCTGAACGAACAGCTGGTATGATACAATGGGAAGACAGTAACCATTTAATGTATGTCTTTCACAACCAAAATATACAAACAATATCTCCAGTTTACAGGGATAAGAGAACAGTACCAAGTCACATAAAATCTCTATTCGAAAGTCAGATGAAGAAGAAACTACTTGATTATAAGGAATTGTCTCAATCTGATCTTCAGGCTGTTTTGCAAAAGGTGTCGAGGTCAAGTCCACGAATGTTAAAGGAAGATTTGTTGCAAAATTTAGCGAAGCACTACGCCCTAACACCAGATAACCTCTTGAAAATGATTTTGATAATGTTGCGCATTAAGGCGAACATTCCTGTGTTAGTTATGGGAGAAACTGGATGCGGAAAAACGTCCCTTATACGTTATTTAGCTAGCATATGTGAGGCTGAATTTTGTGTCCTCAATATACATGCAGGTGTAGAGGAAGAAACCATAGTTAGAAAAGTATCATATTGTAACTCTAAAGCTTTAGGCAATCCTGAAAAAGACTATTGGTTGTTTTTTGACGAAATAAATACTTCAGAATATGTTGGTCTTATAAGCGATGTGATATGTCACAGGATATTTTCAGGACACATATTGGCACCTAATTTGGTGCTTTTAGGTGCGTGCAATCCTTATAAATTACGATCTGCAAAGCAAGTGTCATCAGCAGGTCTTAAAGGAACTGTTTTAACAGACGAGCTATCCAGATTAGTTTATCGCGTACTCCCTATACCAGAAATGTTAGTAGATTATGTATGGGATTTCGGTAGTTTAGACAGACAAGATGAGAAACTCTATATAAGTCGAATGACTGAGAATGTTTTTCACGACCAAAAGAAATACCATTCAATATTTACCGAATTGTTGTCTATGTCACAGACATACGTTCGAGAAAAAGAGGAAACAGCATATTGTGTAAGTTTGCGAGATGTAACGCGTTGTAAAACTTTGGCGTGTTGGTTTATGGATTTCCTTCGAAAGAAAGCAGGAACGAGGAATAAAGAAGGCGTGTATTGCCCTTTGAATACACAAGAAACAGCGATAGTCTTATCATTGGCTCATTGCTATCAAAGCAGAATGTCAGATACTAGTACAAGAAAAACTTACCGCCAAGCTATTTCAAAAGTTTTTAATCGCCATGGTTCGCATTTTGGCGAACCAGATATCGATTCTGTGATTAAAAAGGAACAGGATGACATTCTTAATCGGATGGAACTGCCACCAGGAACAGCGAAGAATACAGCATTACGGGAAAATGTGTTTGTTTTACTTGTTTGCATATTAAACAAAATACCCATTTTTGTTGTTGGAAAACCGGGGTGCAGTAAGTCTCTATCAATACAAGTAATAAGAAGTAACCTCCGTGGTGGTGACTCAAAAGACGACTTTTTCAAGATATTGCCCCAACTATATTGTGTTTCATTTCAGGGATCAGAATCGTCAACCTCAGAGGGTATCATTAAAGTATTTGAGAAAGCTGAAAGATACCAAGAATCTAACAAGGCCGATGATGTTATGTCGGTTGTGATTTTAGACGAAATTGGACTAGCAGAGGTATCAAGATTTAATCCATTAAAGGTCTTACATAATATATTGGAGCCTAGTGGTCGCGATAGGCCGAACGTTGCTGTTGTTGGCATATCAAACTGGTCGTTAGATGCTTCCAAAATGAATAGAGCTATACATCTCTCAAGACCTGATATGGATGAGAATGAGTTGTTTGAGACTGGAATGTCTATTTTTGATTCATTCGTCGTGCTCCAGAGTACCCAGCTTAGATGTGATATTTTTCCACTTTCCTATATCGAGGCAAGTCCAGAGTTAAAGACGGAATATTTTAGAGAGGACTTGAGACATATAGCCTCATCATACTTGAAATACTCCCGGTTTCAAACTTTTCAAAACTTTCATGGTCTGAGGGACTTTTATTCGTTAGTCAAATACTTTGCTAAAGAAATGGTAAATAAACCTAGGGTAACCGATGAAGAAAAAAACATTCTCGTCATGAAAGGTTTGGACAGAAATTTCGGAGGACTACCCTCTGAAAGGTCAACATTGATGTCTGCCTTTGATATAAGTGACATAAATCAGCAATTTCCAGTGAAAGAACTAATCAAAACAAATGTTGAGGATGACATGGCTCGGCACTTAATGCTGATAACTACTGGTGAATCGGTGCTGGGAATTCTTGACTATTTGCTCGATGACACCGGAAGACAGAATAGGGAACTCATATTTGGCAGTCAGTTCGAAGAAGACCTGACAGATGACTACAATTACAGAATTTTGAACAGAATAATAATTTGTATGGAACAAGGGGTTGTTCTTATTCTCAAAGATCTTGAAAGTATATATGGTAGTTTGTATGATATGCTAAATCAGAATTATACCATAATTGGTAAAAAGAAAAACTGCCGTGTTGCACTTGGTCCTTACAGCAACCCAATATGCCATGTTTCAAGTACATTTAGATGCATAGTCATCGTTGATGAAAGTAAACTGAGGTATTCTGACCCACCTTTCCTGAACAGATTTGAAAAACAGCAATTGCGATTTTCAGACATTATAAGCCCATGGCAAAATGACCTTATTAAAAAAATGAATGATTGGGTAAAGAGTGTATGTGTATTGGATCACTTTGATGAAAATGATGCTTTTCCAATTTTTGGCGACGACATGATATCTTCCCTTATTTTGAAACTTGTTAATGATGACGCGTTGCTTGCCACGTACGAGGAAACAGCTATTTTGAAAAAATGTAAACTAGCTTTGCTATGGATAATCAGACCTGAAGTTGTTATACGTTTGCGGAAAAACTCATGTGAAGAATTGCAAGATGAATTTGATCAGTTGATTAAGGAGTATTTTGAGTTACCAGTTCACAATGGAATAGAGGGTTTACTCGATTCTCAACTTGACAAGGATAACATGTCACAAAAGATTGACAAGAATTTGTTGACTATGGTGTTTACAAATAGCAACATTCACAGAAAGGCTCTTCTAAATGTAAATCGCTGGTCTCTGCAGCTTGAAAAGCTTGGATCTTTTAAATCTGAAAAGCAACTCTCATTGAGAATGCATAAGTTCTGGCATGAATCTGATACGGACATATTGGTCTTACACTGCAGTGCCATTGATGACGAAAAGCACATTATGCTGGCAAAGTCTATAATTGAACGGTTTAGGCAGGAATTCATAACTGGAGGTAGTAGAAAACAATGCAAACATGTATATTTTGTCATTCATATGGACCGAAGCAAGGGAAGGTCAACCATCTTGTCCAAAATAAATTTTTTGTCAATTTGGGAATTAGTAACGTTGGATTCATTAGAGCAACCACACATCTTATTGTCGAGATTTTGCACAATGTCACTACACAAGGCCTTGTTAGAGAAAAGACCCTTTAATGAATTCATTAAGGATAACATTTTCTGGGCATTTACAAGAATTAAGTATGCCGACGTAGGAAGAAGCATTGACAGTATTACAGACATGATCCTTAGAATTCAGTCCTCTGAAGAAGTGCTTGGTATTCTTGACGAGCTGGTGTATACATTTTTGAAGACGTATTCAGATATAGATGATTTTACTTGGCAAAGCAGGGTTGCTTGTGATTACCAAGCTCTCCAGACGTCTTCAAGTTTTATTGAAGCTATTGAAGACTATATTTCACAATTAATCTGTAACCCGTTGGCAAAGTACATTTATAAAATGGAATATGAATGTATATTAGACACGTTCTTCATAGATGATGAATCATCAGAGAAGCGAAGGGAAATTCTTAAAGACGTCATATTTGACTACAGACAATTTTCTATTTCAAAAATTCAAGATGAAACGGGACCTGAAAGTTATGTTTGTACAGCTGTCGACCTTCAGTTGAAAACACCTTTTAGCAAAGTCATTTTTGATACCATCGAAACCATGCGTGACGAGTTTATAAATTCTGTGAAGATGCTAAAAGTGCGATGTGGGGTTGAGCCGGAAGATGAGCTTCCATATGAAATATTGCTTGAGTTAGAAAAAAAGCAGAACCTTGTCGTATGTCACAAGGTTCCGCTTGTTTTGCAGTTGAACTATGAGACTGCTCTGAAAGACTACATTGAGGATTTTTGTAGTATTGTGTCATTTAAAATATGTCCAAACTTGCCGAGAAATAAGCGTGTTTATTTCACACAATGGATACTTTCAGAGTATCTTAGGGTAAACGAAGAGGATTTATCCGAAGGATTAGTATCCACTCATATCGTGTTTTGGAATCATACGTCCCTATTTACGTCAAAGTTAAAACTTCTTGAAACATGTAATAATCTACTCACGGCATCAGATCTGAAAAGAATGAATATAAAGCCTCTTGCTGTGTCAGTTTCTGAACATGTAGTTGCAATGCCATTTAATGAAAATGATGAATTCGACATGGGCTCGAACAATGTATTGGGGATTGCTTTTTCTTCCAAAGAGAAAGAAGGCAATATGACCAATCTTATCAATACACGTGGACAAGAGGTATTTGTGGACACAATCACACCAGGAATTAAAAGTGGACAACAATTGGCCTCTACAGATCACATAACTTGTCAACCTAAGGAAATTAAACAGAACTTGTCATTAACTACAACAAGGTGTGAAGTAAACAATCAAAGTGAAAATGAATTGGAAGAAGGCATATCTTTATTAACATCCGAAACATTTGAAAATGGAATCCTTAATGAAACATCATTATCGGCAAATGTCTCAGAGTTAAACGACAGTGCCTTAGAACTTAATGATCATCCATATAAAATGATGCTTGCCTCAGATGTAGACAAACTTAAAATCCATAGTTCAACAGAGCGTATTACTGAAATTGATTTATCATATGATGATAAAGTAGATGGACAACTTCCGACCGAGAAACTGGAAATTAACCCAAATGGTCAACGCCCTACTTTTGGAAATACTGATGGAACTAGAGTTGAGATAAAATCACGACAGTCTAGTCTCGAATCGTTTGAATTAGGTGACTTGCCATCGCATAATCAATCTGAATCCGAAGGACTTTCGATTGTCAGCGACACGGGTAGCCTATCGGAATCTGGAAGTGGAATTCTTGTTCAAATTGTCTGTTTGAAAATGTTACCAACACCGACAACTTTAAAGCACTACAGAACTATTAACCTATGGCATATACAGGCTAACTTTGTATTAACTCTGGTGGGCAAAGTCTGCCCGGAAGCTAAGTATATTCATTATTTACGCATTTGTTCTGATATTGTGTCGGCTTTAATCATACCCTATGGTTTGGAAACTGGTCATATAGAGTGCGTTGCTTCCTGCATACAGGAGGAGGATGCCTTGGACTCTTGTGCAGTTTTTGAAACAATATTTGACATAATTAAGCTTCCATTACCTGGTTCCGAAAGTGTAAGACAAAGAATACTTGCAGATTATATTTTCCGGTGTATCCTATCAAACCCAGAGTCCCATGCATTGTCTTACTTAACGAACCTAGTCGCTGATTCAATGTTACCAGCCAGCGATGTTGTTGTATTCAAAAAGGTAATCAAGTTGGCATTAGAGTATGAGTTAGAAGAAGAATACAACATCCATTTAATAATTTTAGAAACTGGGTTATCAGCGACACCAGGTCATTGTTCTGGTCAGGTCGATGATGATTCGGACATTAAATTTGAGAGGCCATTTATTTCAGATCTAGACAACCTGATTAAATTCCTTGATGGAAACAACAATGTTGATTGCCCTTTTATCATTCTGGTTATAGATATTTTTGAAGACTTGTTTACTGGTGTCCTTGTCGCAGCAAATGCTGATGACTCTGAATCTGGACCAATTTTGGAACGATTAATGCTGAGCCAAAAGTTAATCTCAGAAGGACACTTCAATTTACAGCTAGTTATTGCAATTGGTTATTTCAAAGCGTGTGTGAAATATTTACTTGACACGTTAGATTTAACAAATTTGAAAGAAGTCGAGTATATTAATGCAATTATTGGCTGCAAATCAAACAGAAATATTCAAGAATATGTATGGAAGATAATGGCACACGAAAAACGTGCATGCAATGTTAAGAGCCATTTGAGTGAATTAAAAGAGGTAATACCTGCTGTGCAGGAGATTCCATGTTCGGACGACTACATAAATAACTGTTTTGATCGTTGCCCAGTGTTAGCTTTTGCCGAATCAAAGATTGAATACATGTTTGAGGATTTGGAAGTACAAGATGAGGGACTATCAAATGATAAGTTCAAGAGTATTTTAAAAAATGCCCAAACAAGCACTGAGAGTCTTCTGTTTCTTTTCGGGTATGCAGAGAAAACGTTTTACATACCGAGAAGTTATTCTTTACTCGATGACAAGACAAAATGTCTTGCTGATGCAATTTTAAAACTTCTAAATGAGTGCAGTCTAAACGGAAAAGCAAGCCACCTCTTACAATGCTTATTAGGCAAGGAAGACTTCCGAATATCAAATTTTATGCATTCGGAGCAATCGTCCCATCTTGACTGTCTAATAAATGTGTTTCTAACTTCAGTTTATTCCCTTAATACCATTCACTATAATAGTACAAAGCCTTTGCGATTCTTTCAAAGGTGTCTCTATAAAGCAGCCGATATTGTGAATTGTTTTATACCAGCTAACTCGGATAGAAGTGAACTTGGCCAATCAGTGCAGTCAGATGGGGTTTGGTTTGCTACATGTAGCTGTCGGCATAGAGTTGCCGTTTTTGAACATATTTCTGAACAGGTTCTCTGCCCAGTTTGTAATAATTGTACGGAGAGGTGGGATAAGAAAAGGTATGAGTTCGAAGAGGTAGAACAGAAATCGGAATCATTTTTTGATGAACCTTTAAAAGGTTCGTCTTACAGCGTGGGAAACCTGTCACCTATAGCCTGCCAGATTATTTCTTTGATTATTAAAGGGTGTGTTTTGGGATTTCTAGCTCTTGGCCATGGGCACCCAGAGCAATTGGAAAAGCTGATTCGCAAATCCCCTATTGACATTTCTTATTCACTTTGGAAAGACGTAGAGAGACACTGGCACAATATTGAAGAACTGCTTGGAGTGGGGGAAAGCACAGTTAGTCGCTATCTCCATGCTGTTTTGAAACATACACACGACACCCTCTTTTTGACCTGCCCCGAGATGACAAATGCCACAGACCGATTAAAGTGGGAAAAAGATTTTGAAGTATTGGTACAGAGCGTAACACAGGAACGATGTACAAGATATCAAGACATGATACAACGGTATCGTACAATTTGTGGTGTAACTCAATATGATTTTGAGGACACATTGTTGGAAATGAAGAAAGTAGATAGTCATAATCCTCTAACTACGTGCTTTAGAATAAAGAATGGGGCTTCTATAGAGAATTTCAAAAGTGAGTTATTTCCTGTTCGAGACGAATTCCCAATTTTGAATTTGATCCTTACAAGAGAAAATGACTTGATGCTATCGGTGCATATACATACTATTTTGAAGTGGCACATGGCTGTTGTATCCTCCGCTAATTACACAATTAGAAAGCATGAATGCTTGGAGTTAACGGTTAATGATTTCATTAAGAAAGTAGAAGACACGAATAAATCGGATATTTTGTCTAAACGTTTTCGAGAACTTCAACAATCGTGGTCAGCTATCACAGACCTTTTAAAGAAGTACCCACTTCATAACGAGATGAAGACAATTCACGCTAATATGAAAATGGGAAGTTGTATTATACATGACTGTAATTCAATTCAATACAAGGTTTTAAAATTTCTCGTTGAAAGGCAAAATGAGTTTTTAGATGATGCCCTCAGTGTTGCAAACCGCTGCGAATCTGTACAATTCTTGATGAAAAGCGAAAATACCGCCGCATTTTCATGTTTATGTATATCGGATATTACATCTGTTCATCTGATTGGATCATCTGATGCTTCATTAGACTGGAATGAATTGCTAGAGGATAATGCACATAGTCGCACAACCTATGGACAGGGTCAAATGATTATGTATGACTTTCATGCCATCGAGAGCATTTTAGCCGATCGGGTCTTGCTCGGCAGGGCTTTTATCCTATTAAGTTCTTTACCAACAATCATTTTCACTGACGAATTATACAAGAACTATGTTTCACTTTCACACAATATCAGGGATAAAGTTGAGCAAACATTATTGACCCCAGAAATGAAGGCTAGTATCATGGACAGGCACAGAAATGACACAAGGTTTAGTAAAGAACTCCTCATGCAGATTGGTATGCTTATGACTTTGGTAAATAAAACAGGCGGAGATCCGAACAAATCTCTTATTGATTATGTTGATGGTATGAAAAGTACTCTTACAAAGGAATTCTCTGATGACCTTATACCAAGTCCACACAGTGCATTTAAACTATGTCACATTGTGGCCACTTATGAAATACTTGAGGAACTTAATGCCGAACCAATTATAGATGCGTTAGAAGACGTTTTCGGCCAGGGACTTAGTAGCGATCTTATTAAACATTTTGAAAATATGGTAGAGACCAATACCAGACTCGGTTCGATCTTACTGAGTGCATGCAAAAGGTTCATCAGTCGCTGTTTATCCTTAAGAGAAGCTGACGAGAGTAGACCATTATTGGATTACCTTTCCGACGATTCGTTCTGGCCAGAAGATGTGAAATCTGGGAATATAATACTTTGTGGGAAGTCAGAAGAAAGAGTTGAAGATGCATTGCCTAAAGAGGTCATGGTTAACAACATACGCACCTTGGTATCCTTGATATCTGAAGGAATTGAGGTAATTATCGTTTTATACATGTGCAATATAGATTTTTAATTAGCATATGATATAACTTCATTGTGCTTCCTTTCCGTTGTTTTGTCCTTTCAAATGGCATTGGCTTTGATCAATTAAAATTCTGTAAATAGTGTGATGGTATCAAACAAATCATGGCTCATAAATAATGAAGGAATCCTCGGATTTAGAGACTTCAGATCACTTATTTCGGGATTCGAATTCACACATTGCTTTCTGATTGCAAGTCGTTGCATTTGAATTTCATCATTCCATTCAACGTGTAAAGTAGCGTCCCTGAATTTAACTTCCAGTTTAGGTATTGGTCATTCCAAAATATGGTAGTACCATGTATACGTTCCAACGAAGATCTACTATATCCTTGTTTGAAACAAGAGGAGATATTGTAAAAATACAGAACAGAAATCAGATGTGCCATAACAGTTAAAACATAGTTTTTCGATTGTGAAGCAAATAACATGTTGCATTGTTTACTCTGTCACAAACGATATTTTATACGAGGCTTTCGTCGCTCGTATCATGTATTAAACGAAAGAGTACTTTTGATATCTGCAATGCCAATGTCACGCTTAAGAAATGGCCCGTAAGCCAGCCAATATGTGCCATTCAAAGACCTATTTGTTTAACATCATAGGATAGTACTCTACTAGCCATGCGAAACAGTTATGTCAATTTATATATAACGGCAAAGTCACTCTTTGGGCTCAAAGATAAAACATGACAACTCTCTGAGGTCAAAGTAACCCTTGGGGTTCAAGAATAAAAACATGAACTATTTCAGATGAACGTGCTTATTAATTAACGAACCTGCTTCCTCAAGGATTCTGCAATACTGTGTCGAAATAATATTAATGTGACAATGAACTAGGTGTTTGATATGTTTCAACTCCGATAAACAATGTTTGCTCAATTGATTGTATGTACTTTAAGTATCAGAATCAACCTGAACATATCGGGTTTATCCAATGAAAACACCTCTGTAATAATAGGGATGACGCCATATTGTTTCCAGCGAGAATGACGTCACTTTACTCCCGTTTTTTTAAAAAAATCTTAAATGTGAAATCTAAAAAGTCGTTAAATTTGATTGAGGAAACAACTATACATGTCACAACAAATTTCGCCAAGTTACTGATAAAAAACGATTAAAAAGGATATCCAACACTTCCATACAGATTGAACTACTTAACGTGTACGCTTAGGAAATGTGTTAATTGCCGGATGTCGATTTACCCGAAAAATTGTTACCCTACACTTATATCCGAGGTGTATTTCACAGCTCACGGAAATACCCAAGTAGTTCCGATTGTATCAGACTTTCTATTATATACTTTGAATTCAAAGTACGTTGTCTACTTCTTACCTCCATGGCTTTTTCGTAAGTGTCACGGCATGAGAGTATGTTTCCATGTTGGAAATAGGGGGCATGCTCCGTTGTTAGAGGTTGAAATGCTATTCAGCACTAACAGATGAGGTAAAAACAATGCACCAAACATGCCGTCAAAGGCCTTGATATAATTCACTAAAAGTTTTCAAACGCCTTAACGCTGCCGCAACTTTACCATTGATTCTATTGACTACATACTATTATACAACGTTGACATCTCAATGCCAATCCCAGGTCCAAAGGGGCAGGCAGACTTGTTCACATACTGGAAGCATGTTAGCTGGAAAAGAATGAACTCGGCTAAATACATAAAATTCCCAAGTAAGCTATTAAAAGTGAAAATGTATTGGTAATATAAGCTGATACTATTTTCATTTACTTCATGTTATGTATTTGTTTTGGTTTTAACAAAATGCAATTGTTTACGTATAAATATATATGCAGAACCACCGTATAGAAGGAATGAAGATGACAAGAATGGCTACATCGTGGAGAACCGCTCAGAGAAGCAAGGATGTTGTGAAAGACATACGGAAGCAAAATGTAGCAACCAAGAGGAGACGAAACATGCGATTATAGGTAACAATTTGCCTCTTAAATCCCGTTTTAAAACACGGTTGGCTAGTACAATTTGATATATTTTCTAATGTACATTTTGCCATGGTCAAAGATTGTATTGATCCGTTTATATGGATTGAATATTGGGGATATTTATCACGGTGGCTACCTCATGTGACTTTTTGTGGTCTTTGCGGTATTTTTCGGGTGTCAACACTTTCGATTCAGGTAGGACTTGTGTCCATTCTTTGTCCATATAAGGTGTATTTCAATGAAACCAAGATAAGGGCCGTCAGATAACAAATCCACATCATCGACGATCAAGTATGTGCTAAAAGCCGTTAAGATTGAGATATTTGGGACCGAGGTTACCGAGAGACAAAGTCTTGAAATTCGGGGCGCTGGCATTGTAATGAAATGTCGCTGTCCCAAATATTTCGATTTAAAATATTTGAAAAAAATGTAAATTTTCTTACAGTTGATACATTATACAACTTACATCATCACGAACAAGAACTGTTATACTAAATTAATACTGCAATAAACATCAGGATTGCTTTCAGGATAAGAAATAGTGAACGGTAAAATATAATTATTTTCATATCAATTACTGCTAATAGACGTTAGGGGTATTTCAACAGCTCGAAATGTTAGGGGTATTTCAACTGCTATAAATACCTCGATCGTTCCAAATCCTGTTTTCTTTGTATGCTATATTTACTTTTCTGTTAAAAGAATAGTTTACTTTACTTTTGTTACCTATTTTATTTGTTTTGCACCTTCATATATGTGTTTAGGCCAATGGCAAAGAATTGCCGACACACATGTTATTTGAAATGAATTTGAAAGATTTCATTATGACACTATACGTATAATCAAGGAAACTTAGAAATCCGATCCACTATGGATTTCTGCTTGTTAGTTGTTGGTTTCAGTCTTGCTAAATTGACAAATTGTGGGGTTTTTTTTATTTCATTTTTGCTAGGTATAGCGCACCTAAAATTTGGTCTTCCTTAGAGATAAAAGATGGAAATTGTCTATGTTGTTAGGCTTTATGGCATGTGATATGACTTGGTTAAGAGTGGTGGTAGTCCACGTTGAAATACAAGGGTCTCAATCACCTCGGTATTGTTCTTTCTTACTTCTAATGAAGTGAATATGGCTTTTTTGTTTTTGTTCTCATCTGTATTCATAGAGATGGGCATCCAATGGGGTGGAGAGAGTGCGTTGCAATGTTGGTGGGGACATTGCAACAGCACCATAATACTACAGTTAGTAGTAAGTCTCTTTTTTCTACAAGATATTGTGTCACATGTTTATGTCCGTTATTTTTACCTCGATGTTTGGTAAGGAAATGTTGTATAAATCTAAGGTCATTAAATATTTGATGTGCAGCAAGTTCAGTCGACCACTTTTATAAGACCAATTGATTGATCATATATGCAGTTTAAGAGTTCTTTTAACAATATACAGGATGTTATCCGTTTACAAAACGCGCTTTTAAGGGTTAGGCAAAATTCAACAGCTAACAATGTGCATTGGTTGAGGGAAGTCATTAAGATATGGTCGCTGTTCATCTTAACAAAACGATGATTGTCCTTGTACAAGACATGTATGTTTTAATGTCTCCCTTTATCTGAAGTGTTTTTAACTAAATTTAACTTTGTCCCCATTAAGATGGATTCTGAATGAAATTTGAACTTGCATATTTGTTCATAGTTTGATTGTTGTTTCCTTGTTGTTTAAAACATGTGCATTTCTATTTTTCAGGTGCACATGGAATACAGTGTATGTAATCGCCAACATGATATGACGAAGTTGAACTGTTTCATTATTTCTGTGAATTCTCTCTTATAAAAAGTATTCAATTTACTAAGTTCTATCAAATCATGCAATTTAGTTGAAAGGTGTTGATTTCGGATACTTGTTGAAATATAAACATGAGATATTATTGTTAATAAGTTTTATATATTTTTGTAAAAAATCGGTATATTTCTTAAGTATCCATGGCTTATAATTCATACATACCAAAGAAGCATATTCATTATGTATTTCTTAAATCAAGTTTGTACTTGCCTAAATATTGGTCTTGATTTCATATTCTTTAATTCATGATTCATTTGATAAAACACATTCGTGCATATCGATCTAATTAATTACCATTTGTTATTCCATGCATTATTTTAAAAGATCATTTTATATGCTAATTGTGTTTAATTAAGATTATACTGTATATCATAAGGAGATGTATATCTTTGAGGCTTCATGGATATTGAATGTGTGAATATGTTTCTTTCAATTGATATAGAAATCAATGGATTATTTCATTTGTGTATGTCTGTAGTAGCTGGGTGATTGATTTTCTTATTCTTATCAAATTGATTTCACCAACCAACGTTCCTAACTGCTGCATAGATATGTTCTATATGAACAATCACGAGTGATAAGGATCAATTCTGAATGTGTGTTTAGCATATAATAAACGTTCCTTTAAATTTGTTTTAGTTACAGATTTTTTTGGGGGGATTAAGATAAGTTTATTTATCTTTCAAACTTGAAAGTTCTTGTAGAATGTTGTATAAAACTTGACGATTTGACTCTATGCATTTTGGAAATTGAAACCATTATTGAGTGAACACGGTTCCTTGTAGATATTTTTGTGGTAACACTTGACTTGTACATAATCGTTATTGATATTACTATTTATATCATATGTAACTAAGAAAGATTTATTGAAAATATATGTGTTTTATTTGTCTAGACATCTGGCTTTTGCTGTAATGTTATTGATGGTTATTGTTCTCCTTCTTTGCAGTTAGCAGGGTCTCTTGTAAATGATTGTTATTTATAATTTCCTAACTTCAGCAGTTGATGTTTGTATGTGTTAATCATCGTTCCAGAGACAATATCTTGTAGAAATAAATCTTGAAATTTCGACTATTATCATTCTGGAAATTGATAAGATAATTGAGTAAAGTATGATTGTAAAAGTTGTGTGTGTGTGTGTGGGGGGGTCTAAAGATTTGACTACAAAGTTGTTATTTAAATGGTTTTTTTATGTTACATAGCATTGAGGTTGAATGTAAATACATTTGTACGTGCGTTTGTTTTGCTCAGATCGGTGGGTGGCATTTGCTGTCTGATTATTGATAGTTATCATTCTCCTGCTTTTAAGTAAGATAGATTTCCTACGGATAAGTGTGTCGGGGATGTCTAGTTTTAAACCTTGGCAAATTTATTTCGGTCTGTATCATTACTTTTCTATTTCCATTGTGGGATTTCCTTGTAAAAAGTTCATTATTTGAAAGATCATACTTTAAAGGTTTGATTTTCATTCCATTTTACAAATTGATGCAGTTATTGGGTTAGTTATATTTGTTGTAAGTATTTCATTTGTGTAGGTTTACTGCCAAGTCAACAATGGTCCAGTTATAGTTTGGCTTGTTTTAGTTTCATTTATACTTGTATAGGGCTATGTAGTTCCTTGTCCAACAATATCCCACCAAGAACCCAGGGATTACCCTTATGCAGAGTTCTTAATATTTTACTATTGAATTGTGGCTATTACGAGGGTTATTGATATCTTGCATGAACTGGCACGAACTAGGTATACAATGGATAGGAACATTGCCTGTCATGATACAAATGTGACTATGTTGAAAAAAGTATCAAGCACTAATATCAATAGTATATGTATATGTAAATATGTTTCGCGCATAGGTCTTTGAACTTTTGTTTTTTCGGTTTCTTGCTGATTTTCGGTTGTTTTCTTTATATAACATGTAGTGAGCTATTTGGGCTAAAATTCTATTGTCTTTAAATATGCCTGTAATATACTATGTTATCATATATTGTATATATAATATTTTATAATACATTGTTATGTCTTTGTGAGTTGTATGTTTCCCTGCGTTCTAGTAGAATATTCTGGTTACATAGAAATTAGCTCATGATGTTTATTCTTCAAGATGCGCTATAGCGATATCTTTAAGAATTTTTATATGTTAGAACAGTCTCTGTGAATTTCTTATGGGAAAATTTAATACGTTTCATTAACAGCTTAGTAAACTATGTACATAGATGAAATCTTAATAGGGTGCTGTAAAGCTTATTTCAACTGTTTGTTCTTAAGTAGCATTCACTATTCATCCAGTTGTATCATTTGCCATTCCTAAAAATGTTCATTTACACTTGTTTATAGACATTGATTATGTAAATTAAACGGATTCACAAGTGTACATAATGGTGTCAACCTTTTGTCAGTGCAATGGTATGCCAACCTTTGTTGAAATTGTCATTTACTAAGATGATTGCAGGCGTGCAGATATGAAATTGATAAGTTTTCAAAAACTTATTTTGAATTGAGTGTCCATTCATGGAGAAAAACTACCAATTTAGTTGGACATTCTCTTCCAATATGTACGATTTCATTTCCATTTTATGAATGGTGTGCATATATATAGTATATAGGTTTGACATAGTCATCTTAATTGGTCATCATATAAAGAAGAAAAACATGCAATCAGCCATGATGCTTTGCCAGGCTCTGAGATAATTATCATTTACGCAGCGTTACGAAAGGTGTGTAGAGATGTGATCAATATGTGTGGTTACCATTAGTTTTACACCTATTACAAATCATACCATTCATATTCGTGAATAAATGTGTGTTGTAAATAGATTTTTAAATGATTTGTAAAATAACGGAGACACAATAATTTTGCCTTTACCTTTTGCTAATCTCTGTCATTATTGTCGTTTAAATTGTTTTATGAAAGGTGTGCAGGGATGCAGTTGTTAAGTGATGTAAAACATATTTGAAATCATTTATTTTAAAAAAGAGATAATTATTACTCTAGTTTTTATGTATTGCCAACCTTTGTCATAACTGTCATTTATACTACTTAATGAAAAATGTTCGGAGATGGAAAGTATGTTGTGACATTTTTAGAAATTGTTTGTTTGTTATATAATGCAGTAAACCAGTTATAAAGACATTAGTTTGTCAAACTATGAATTAGTGTCATTAACACTGTTTTATGACTGGTTTGCCGATATTTGATTCATGATGTAAATTTTATTTTTCATTGTTTATTATATCATGGGGGAGAAAACTATGGAACGCCGTTTACACAATAATTTTCTTAAACCATCTTTACACCGCTCAATAAAGGTTGACAGAGGTGTAGTCTAAAGATGCTTTTAAATCTTATTTTGAAATATTGTCAAATAATGGAGAAACATACCTTACTGCATGAAAGGTGTGCAGTAATTGGATTGATATGTGTTGTTGAACTATTTGTATATGATGTATTGAAAAATGAAGTAAACCATTTATTCCGTCGTAATTTCTTGAAAATATATTTTATAATAGTTATAGTACCTACTTTAGGAAGGATGATTGAATTAAGTTGTTTTAAACTTATTTCAAATTATTTACTATGTAATGTGGAAACCATACCATTTGATCTTATGTTTAGCCAATGTCATAATTGTCATATACATTACCGTATGAAAGGTGTGCAGTAATTGAGTTGATATGTGGTGATAAACTATTTTAGATTTTTTATTAAAGGATGGATTAATCCATTTATTTGTTCGTATTTTTATGAAAACTCTGTCATAATTGTCATTTACGCTACTTTATGAAAGGTGTGCAGAGAACTTTGTAATGGAAAACAAGTTATGTTGTTCTAATATTGTTTTGCGAATCTCTGTCATAATTGTCATACACTTTACTGTATGAAAGGTGTGCGGAGATTGGGTTGATACGTGTATGTGTTGTTAAATTATTTTTTAGTGTTAACTATAAAATGGAGTTAAGATTTTATTCTGTCGTAATCTTTTTAACTCTGTCATAATTCTCATGTATGCTTATTTATGAAAGGTGTGAAGAGAATTATATAATGGAAAACAGCCAATGTGGTTCTAAAGTGTTTGCCAATCTCTGTCATAATTGTCATACACTTTACTGTATGAAAGGTGTGCAGAGATTTGGTTGATATATGTATGTATTGTTAAACTATTTTTAAGTGTTAACTATAAAATGCAGTTAGCCATTTATTCCCTCGTGATTTGTTTAACTCTGTCATAATTATCATGTATGCTTACTTATGAAAGGTGTGAAGAGAATTATATAATGGAAAACAGCCAATATGGTTCTAATGTTTTGCTAATCTCTGTCATAATCGTCATACACTTAACTGTATGAAAGGTGTGCAGAGATTTGGTTGATACATGTAATCGTTGTTAAACTTTTTTTAAGTGTTTACTATAAAATGAAGTAAACAATCTCTTTAACGTATTTTAATGAAACCTCTTTCATTATTGTCATGTACGCTACTTTATGAAAGGTGTGCAGAAAACTAAATAATGGCAAACAATGTGGTTCTTATGTTTTTGCCAATCTCTGTCATAATTGTCATACATATTATTGTATGAAAGGTGTGCAGAGATTGGGTTGATATGTGTTGTAAAACTGTTTTATTATAATTATATAATATTATTTCATTATAAAATGGAGTAAACCGTGTATTATGTTGTAATTCGTTAAGCTCTGTCATAATTGTCATTTACGCTACGTTGTGAAAGGTATGCAGAGATTTCTGTAATCGAAAACAAGTTATGTTGTTATTATATATTTTGCCAATCTTTGTCATAATTGTCATACACTTTACCGTATGAAAGGTGTGCAGAGATTTGGTTGATATATGTATGTGTTGATAAACTATTTTTAAGTGTTAACTTTAAAATGGATTAAACCATTTATTCTGTCGTAATTTTTTTAAACTCTGTTATAATTCTCATGTATGCTTACTTATAAAAGGTGTAAAGAGAATTATATAAGGGAAAGCAGCCATAGTTCTAGTGTTTTTGCCAATTTCTGTCATAATTGTCATACACTTTACTGTATGAAAGGTGTGCAGATTTGGGTTGATATGTGTTGTTAAACTATTTTAAACAGTTTATAAAAAAAAATGGAGTAAACCATTTATTCTGTCGTAATATTTAATGTCTGTCATAATTTGTCATGTACACTTACTTATGAAAGGTGGAAAGAGAACTAAATATTGGAAAACAATGTGGCTCTTATGCTTTTGCATCTTTTTCATAATTGTCATACACATAACTGTATGATATAGAGATTTGGTCCATTTGTATTGTTAAACCATTTATACAATCGTCATGTCTTGAGATTCTCTGTCATAATTGTCATTTACGCTACTTTATGAAAGGTGTGCAGAGAACAACATAATGGAAAACAGCCAATGTGGTTCTTATGTTTTTGCTAATCTCTGTCATAATTGTCATACATATTATTGTATGAAAGGTGTGCAGAGATTGGGTTGATATGTGCATGTGTTGTTAAACTATTTTACATTGCTCATGATAAAATGGAGTAAACCTTCTATTCTGTCGTAATGTTTCAAGCTCTGTCATAATTTTTCGCCAATATCTGTCATAATTGTCATACACTTAACTGTATGAAAGGTGTGCAGAGATTTGGTTGATACATGTAAGCGTTGTTAAAAATTTGTTAAGTGTTTATTATAAAATCGATCCATTAATTTGGTCGTAAATTTTTAAAGCTCTGTCATAATTGTCATTTACAATGCTTTATGAAAGGTGTGCAGAGATGAATTTAATTTTTGTTGTTAAACTTACTTTAAATTGTTCATTATATCATAGAGATGTCTTAAAATTTATTCAATCTTCATGGTTTACCAAACTATGCTATAATCATCATTTATGCAGCTTAAGAAGTTCCAAATAGTTTACTGACATATAAACTACAACATAGTTTATTGTCAAACATATGTACAACATACAAATTAATTGAATGCATAAACATGGCAATACAAACACATAAATGAGAAAAATGTGATTTTGGAATGAAAAAGGCTTATTTATGGAATACCAAAGAAAGATGAATAAGACAGTAAGGACAAAATGATAAATATTTGGTAATGTTACAAAAACTCGTGGATTCATTATAAAATGATGTTGCGTCTACTATTATCCTTATCTAGGTATTTACTAATGTTTAAAGTTGTTTTCTTAGAATTTCATTCCAATAAACCTATGAATTAGCAAAAGGTTTCTAGAGGTTGAATAAGTATAACTAATTTTAAATTGTTTACAATATATATTTGAGTAAATCATTAATTTGATCGCGGTTGCTTGAAAATCGTTGTCATAAGTGTTATTTACAAAGCTTTCTTAAAGGTGTGCAAAGATTAAATATATGATGCTTTTCTAACTTCATTGTAATTTATTTCTTATACAATAGCTGGAACCATCTAATCGGTTGAAGTTTTATGCTAATCTATATTGTCAACATTCATGTTCCTCAAAATAAATTTAGCTGAGTAATATCACAAACCAGAGGCGTGCAACTTTATAAGATGATTTTTTATGATAGACGTAAAGCGTGTTTGACATACTAAAACATATAAAAGGCATTTAATTACGAGTTGACTAATTTATTTCCTTTTGCTACATACTTTAGATCAAATGTTGATTACTATTTACTCAAAGGCTGGTCTTTAAAACAGCAAAATGTTGAATGAAATTGTATCTCATTATAGATTACGATTTTTATAAGGAAGAGATATGAATGTTATTAAAGCCACACCAGCGCTCATTTACACTTAAATTGTCAAAGCTTCTGAATACTTGGAATTAAACTCAAAAGTACTTTAGATTCCCTTTTACAAAGGAATTGAGACTGACACACGTTAACATGATGCTTTTAAAAGAGAGAATGATATAAGGTTTGTTTACAACAAGCAATAAAAAAAGGTCAGCAGAGAAACGTTGGGAACCAATATAACCCAAGCAATCGTCCATTTTGAATGTTAACATTGTTAATATTGGATAAATGACAGTATTTTCATGTGTTTCACATGATTTTTCTAACCTTGCGATCGGCACTCATTGATCAGAGAGCTTCTTGCTATTTTAGATGTTACTTAAATGTAAACAATGAAGTTAAATTGGTGGGCACCAACTTTGTGAAAATTGCTCTTTGAAAAATAGATGATAAATAGTGCAGGCGTTATGTTGTCATGATCCTGTGGTTTTCCGCTTTGTTTCAATATATTCTTCTATAATCTATAACTCATATTACCCGGTTTTTCTGAGCGCTAGTATGCTTTTAATTAATCTATGAATTTAGTTCATGAATTCAAAAGGCGTTTTTAAAACCTTATGATTTATGACAATATTTCTTGTAATAACCACTTCCTTTTTTCGACATTTATGAGATTTGGGTGTAATTAAGCACTGTTGGTTTGGATTGTTAAATGCTGAAAAATCCAATTTTCTAGATTTAGCAAGATTCTTCTTTAATTTTGTTTGAAATAACCAGAGCATTGGTTTGCCAAACTTTTGTTTAATACAGGCTTTGGAGGTAGTAGCGTTATAGATACTTTCTATTAGTTGTAAATACTAGAATTCTGTTTTAATGCACTGTATTGTAACCCTATTTTGTGTTTGTTTTTCCCGTTTTGGTTAGTGAACCCGTTTCTCCAAATTTTACTTATCTTAATCGTTAGTTAAAGAAAGAAATGTGTCAATAAATGAATTACTCAAGATGAGTGAACATTTCCTGTTGAGATATTTTTTTCTTAATGAATTCTTATTAGATTAACAATAATGTCAATGCAATGCTTTAATTGGGAAGAGTATCAAAGTTCCATATGGGCAAACGGGTTGATTCCGTTTTTGATTTATGATTTTTAACTATTTAGCTGATTGGTATTATCTAGACGTCAGCTTGTGGGATTGGTCTTTCTACCGCTGACATTCCTTTAATGTATAAAGTGTATTGTCAAGAAAAACACAAACCAAACTGAAACGATGTATTATGGTAAGGTGTTTAACACTTTCCTACATATATACATTTGAGTTTTAACGCTCACCATATACATTTGAGTTTTAACGCTCATGTAGCAAACAAGTCAAAAAACAATTGCGACAAAAGAAGATCTTGCTAGCAACGAACATTAATTTAACTTTGCAAATTATTTTTCCTATTCTAATTAGTAAATCGTCATTGAAATGGTTCTTGTGAAATCATTCTGCACATGATCAGACAAGGAAGGCCATATATACTCATTGTATTTGGACATCAAAATGGACTGAAAATATGAATCCACAAGATTCTCCTTATGACTACCAACAACGTGGGCTTATGCATCAAAACGTGGCATTTTGGTTTGACTCTCTAGCTGTAATCTGTAGGGATCGTCTGTTTGTTACATTTAAAAAGATTGCCGCTTAAAGACCCATTTCACAAGCTGTATTAAGAATGTATGGTGTATGTTTATATTAAATATGAAATTGTTAATTATGGATATGTTTATGTTATAATGTGTAAGTAACGCTTCCTTCGTTTGAATTAAGCATGAAAAGTGGTCACTCGATAGGTAAACGTACAGAAAGAAAATACTTTTATAATTAACTAAACCGTCTTTCGGTTTTACATAAAGAACCAACACAAAAAGGGTTTTGTAAAGCAAGGCTTGTTAAAAGTGTATGACCCCTAGTATTGATGTTGATGTTTATCTAATATTCTTGCAATCGATATTGTTCCAACCAATCAGTTTGAATATCTTCATGTTAAGCGACCTATTGACTTGACAGTTACAACTTTATGATTTTGTTGCAGTGTTCATTGTTGATCCTAAATCTTCCTGGGTGGTTTGAATAACTCAGACCAAGCAGGAACATAGTTTTGTGTGCCGAAATGCATCGACGTTTTTTCTAACATTAACTAAAGACCTGGTGATTCAGCTGTATATGAAATCAACCGAGAACGTTAATTGACGTCTTTGTTGAGTTGATATACCATTACGCCTCCAATGAAGTGAATGCAATTCGACATCTAACTTTGATCTAACTTTGATAGAGGTGATAATCCATATGTTGATTTCAAGTGAATATTGTTGAGTGTGTGTAACTAAGGATGTGGAACAATAAACATTCCATAATTGCATTATGTCTTTTTTTTATGGTCATCCTTTAACACCTTAACCCATATGTGAACTTGTGTTTGGTCCAAAGAAGGAAACAACAGACGACAAATTATAGCAAATGACGTGTTTTTTTAGAACAGTAAGTAGATACCAGAGTGTCAAAAAAATAAGTTACTCATGGTGAGGTAGTTATCGTTTTTTTTTCACATTGGTTTCTACAATAGTCTGCAGGTAAAGGTAAATCTGAAGGCTTCTCGGAGATTGGTGATAAATACGTTCTCGTAACGTTTATGCAAAATACGTAACTTAAAGGCCCGGTCACACCGCCAGAACTTTGCTGGATAGTTTCTTGAACCGAGCGGGATCGAATTTCGTCATCGCTCGTCACCGCGCACAAAATGGGGAAAAATATCGAAGACACGGGCGTTGCCAAAGCGGTGCACCGCTGTAACCAACGTTGGTTTAGCGTTGGTTTAACGGTAGCGAGCGTTGGTTTAGCGGTGACGTGAGCGTTGATGAAGCGACAGTGCCATGGTGATATTGAATGGTGGTGAGCAGAATCTGGAACCTGTTGGCCTGGATGCCGAATGCGTTCTCTACGACCCGTCTTGTCCTAGACTGCCGATAATTAAAGATGAACTCTTCATGGGTGAGGTTTCTGGTGTTGTACGGCTTCATGAGGTAAGTCCGCAGTGAGAATGCGTCATCTCCGATGATGAGTTAATGCACATTCTGATTGTCATTGAGTATGGGGTCTGGCTGAGGAAATGCATGAATCCTATTCTCGTCCAGCCCAAGATGGGGGTCACCTTCATTGTAGATCTGAGCGTCTGAGGATAAGCCATTTCATTGCATGAGACGTCAATGTAGGTGAACGTCAGCTTTCACCATGCAAAGGATCACACTGTAAAAGCCTTTGTAGTTTTAGATTTCTGAGCCAGAGTTTGGAGACGCTTTACAGGCCACGTGCTTCTGTACAATTTTAACAAACATGGCTGGTGGCATCCTCATAAAGTGATGGAAGGCTCGTGGATCATATTCCTCAGCTCCATCATCAGCCAATGATACAGTTCATGTTCAGGCCTTCACTGTCTGACCAACACAACTCTGTCTCTCCTTCTTCTCTCTCTCTTCTCCTTCTGGCAACAGCTTGTTGCAATCTAAGGAGGTTCTGATTCTGCTGCTGGACTAGTGCACCAAAGTCTGCCAGCATCCATGGTAGAACATTTTTACTGTAATTGAGCAAATTAAAATGAGGATTGCACTGAGGTATCTCGATTTAAAATGGACTTCTGACTCATTTCTCCCTGTAATTATAGCCAAAGTGTGGTCCCGCACCAACACCTCAATACCAACTCTAGACCAAACTTTATCACTGCAATGGAATGCTACTTCAACGCCCGACACCGTTCCAGCAATTCCGTGTCCGTTCGAAAAACGCTTTCAACCGCTCCGACAAAGTTTTTGCAACGTTTAATCACCGCCCTGGCAAAGATGGCGACGTAGTGGTTGTCCAGCGTTCAAGATTTCTGCATTGGCATGGTGGACCCAAACGTTCACGAACTTGCGTCTAGCGGTGCCAAACTTTGACTGAGCGTTGGTCGAACGGTGGTGAACTTTGTCGGAGCGGAAAATTGACCGCCCATCACCGCTCGCAATATTTTGTGCAGCTCAAAACTTTCCGAGCGGTAGGAGGAACCATCAGCGGTGACCGAGCGTTTACGGCGTTGCCATAACGGAGGCCAACTTCTGTTTAACGGTCGTGAACGGTAGCGAGCGGTGATGATTGTTTTTCACCGCTCCAGGAACGCTCAAGCAAAGTTCTGGCGGTGTAACGGGGCCTAATGCAGTATTATAAACACGGCTGGTGAACGCTCTGCCGCACCACCGGGGTGCTGACGACGAAATCGGTTGCGCAATTTCCAATTTAGCGATTTTAGGGTAGTTTTTTGCTGTTTAACTACATTTTCAGGCAAGTAATTATGATCCCTCATCGAATCAAACCGACTATGGGTAAAGTTTCAGTTTAGAACTCGAGGAATTGGTTAATATTTCGTAAATTTCCTGGTCGTTGCAATTCAGAATTGCAATTCGAACGTTCGCAACCGCACCACCACGTAAACATTGTGATATTCTATCCAAACAAGCCTGAAATGCGTCAAATAATACCACTTGGTAGTTTTGAGTATCATAATTGTAAAATGGCAAATTGCATGATACTTTTCTGGCTTTGCGAACGAGAGGACGTATTTTCGCGTTATGTTTTTCGGCGAGGAAAAATTACGAAATCTCATGCGACAGAGCGTTCACCAGCCGTGTAGCCTACTATAAATAACATGTGGGCCAAAGTCACTTCAGCTTTTCGCTTTCACCGATACAACTTTTGAGAATTAAAGGTTTATGCGTCTTCTTAATTCAATGTGAAAATGTTATTTAAGTGAAGGAATATACCCTTTTAACAGCGTATAGCGTAGGTTTAAGCCACTATACATTGTTAACTAGACCAATGCCAATCCTATATTGTACCATATGTAAATATAATGTGAGCTACTGTTTATGTAGACCAATGCCCATCCTATATGCTGTAATATAATATCATTGTGTAATATAGGTTTCAAAAACTATATAAAGTGAACTACTTTACATGTAGACCAATGCCCATCCTATATACTGTAATACCGCTCTCTCAGAGCGCGAAGCGCTCGGAGAGCGGATAACGGTAACATACGTACGAGTAACAAGTTATGTTAACACCGGTTATACCATTAGCAAAAAAAACAGGTGGCTTCCGGTTTACCTAAAGGAGAAAACTCGGGTTTGCTTCGGGTGTTTCCGGCTTTACGGAATGGACTGGTTCTATCTAAATTTATTTTCAAGCATTACCTTTATCTACCAATATATCTACCAATAGTGAACCATTCCTTGTAAAGAGAAAACTCGGGTTTGCTTCGGGTGTTTCCGGCTTTATGGAATGGACTGGTTTTACATAAATTCATTACCGCTCATTGAGTTTATTTCCGCCAATCATGAATGAACCATAAACCATTCTATCGAAAAACAAAACACGAACAACAGGATCGGCGCCACCGCTTCAAACTTTAAATTGGACACAGTGTTCAACTCCTTGAAAGGAAAACGAATCGCCGGTTGTAGGTAAGAGAACGTTTTGTACTCTTTCATTTCGTTATAAAACAGTATATCTAAATAGACCATTTTCACCAAAATTCGTCGTAGAAAAATCGAGAAGGCGAGCCCTCGTCACGCCTCGCGGAAGATGCTTCCTCTAAACAAACATCCATCTGAAAAAAACTTGTTCCTTTTAAGTAGAACTACAGCATTCATTTTTTTAGTATTACAGTACATGTTCCCTGCAGTACTAGGCTTGAAAGTGTGTGTTGCCCCCAACACTCCACGGTGAAATAAGTGTTCACCTTCTATCGATTCGGTGATTACACCCTGCAGTTTGGCATAATCTAATGTTTATGTAGACGGTCTATGTCATTTTCGCGGTGTGTAAGGAAAGCATTAGGTACACATCGTGTTGTATATGGAATACACTATTATGCTGACCAATAAAGCAACGATGTCAACTCGTCAGTTGCTGACATGGATTATTTGTTATTGTTGGAGCTTTTAAATTAAGTACAAGGTACCTTTTTGACAATTTAATAGCGCTATGGGCCGATAGTTTAAATAACAATGACAGCGTGAATTTCCTTTTCAAAAAATGAAATACCCTGTAAAGTATTTGGTTATATATGTCACCTTATTCGTTTGACAGTATTTTATTTTACTTGATTCAAGTGATAGTATTATTCCCAGACAGTAATTTATTTTACTTGATTCAAGTGATAGTATTATTCCCAAACATTGAATTATTCTTGCAATTGATAATTTTGGCCCAAGGGTTTATGAAAATAGATCCCTTAGCTGTTTTTTCTTTATTTAACAGAATGCATGATGGTTGATAATATGACGATTTCAAACAAGCTTCAAAAGAAGAGATGATGCAGACCTGCATAAACATTGACTCTGTTTTATAATACAAGTTACCAAGTAAGTACATAGTCTTTCTCAGGCCACTTTGAACTTTTCAAACATAAGTGTCATAAACATAGAAGATATCTTATGAAAGCAATATAACAAAGAAGCAATCTCTCAAATGTCAAAGCAGTTTTTCTCTTTAATTCAAACATCTCTCATTAGATTATACTATAGATAACAATGTCAGCATGAATTTCCTTTTCCAAAAATGAAATACCCTGTAAAGTATTTGCATGGTAATATATGCAACCTTATTTGTTTGGCAGTATCTTATTTTACTTGATTCCAGTGATAATATAATTCCCAAATATTGAATTTTTCTTGCAAGTGAGAATTTTGGACCAAAGGTTTAGGGTAATAGATGCCTTAGTTGTGTTTTCTTTATTTTACAGAATGCATGATGGTTGGAAATATGACAATTTCAAACAAGCTTCCGAAGAAAAGATGATGCAGACCTGTATGAACATTGACTCTGTTTTATAGTACAAGTAAGTAGATCTACATGTATATTCTTTCTCACATCCCTTTGAACTTTACAAACATAAATGTCATAAACATAAAAGATAGTGGTGAAAGTGGTGGACTCAGAACTCGAGGGGGGAGGGGGGCAGGGCCAGTCCCACCAAGACCTCTTGTTTCGTGGGAATGGCCTTTGGCAAGTCACTTCAGAGCCCTAGCCTAGTACTTGGGTATCCAGGAAAGCTGATCCAGAACTGAAAAATGTAGGTACGGCACTGATGGAGAGGACCCATATGGGACCTGTGTCAGTTAATGACTCTAATATAAACCTAATTATAACAAAGGAGCAATCTCTCAAATGTCAAAGTGGTTTTTCTCTCTCATTCAAACATCTCTGATTAGATTATAGCATAATTACATAATATGATATGCAGCACAGTATTCAGGAAACAAGCAAGTTTGACAAAGGTTGGAATTCTTAACATGTCCTCCTTATATTACTTTGTTTTTCAAAAAGAATAGTTATACATTTATAAACGTTGATGAATTTGGTGTTACTCACAATTTGTAATTGACTTTTCCTTTGTTCTTTTTTGAAAACCTTGGTTTGACAGAGAATGAAAGCAAATAAATCAAGACAGGTTGAAATATAGATTGTTATCATCAATCAGTTCTTTTTTTCCTGTTAAATTACTGCTTCAATTGATTACCATGGGTAAAGAATTATTTCAAATGTTACCAATTAAGAATAATCAGTCAGTTAGATGTAGCCAGTATTGGCAAAAGATTGATATTTTTTATTTTTCTCTTTTAACAGCCAAAACTGATGACTAACTGATAGAGTAAGGAAGAGGTAACAACATCAAAATATGCTTGAAGATCAAATGGATTTGGTACAATAAAAAACGGATGAAGATTTACATGGACGCCTGATTACCCTAAATCTGTTGATATGTTTGACTCATGAAAAGTTATAAAGTTTAGTTTTCTCTTCAAAAGACTTTCAAGGATAGTGTTTAGTGTTATTTGGTACTGATAACATCAAATGACAATAATATAGAAAAACTGTGATGGACTATGGAATATTCTATATTGATAACAATGTCACATATGTCTTATGGTACTTATTTTCTTTTCTTTTGTTTCAAGAAGCCTTCAAAAATTTAACTTAACCCTTTCCCAAACAACATAATTTCGACTGTCACAAATTGAAAGAGTTTGCAGACGACATTTCAAAATGTGATGAAATTGAACAATATTCTTCAGGAAAAGCAGAAAACCTTGTGGGAATAGATAAAATTGCTCGTTGCGATCAATTTCTCCTTTTCCCACAATGTTTTCTAAAGTCATCTGCAACAAAGTCGTCAAATGTCGTTATTGTTTGGGAAAGGGTTAATCAAATTAATGAGACAAAAAGCATGCCCATACTATATTTAGACAACTTAGTCAGCCTGCAGGATACCAGTAGAAGACAGAAACTTGTCATTACTTTAATTTCTTTTCTAACAATTGCATGTTTATGAAATTTTTCAATGAAACAAAGATGGGAGTTTAGTTTACATTTTAAGCATACATCAGTGTAAAGTTATTGTTTTCTTTCAGTATCCATGGTAAACCCTTTGATTTTCAACACAAATTTTTAATTAATTATGGCAAAGGGAAATTGGCTCAGAGAGCACATTTTCCTTGTCACAATTGGTCTATTCATTTGTCAAAGAAATTTTTAATTATATCTGTTTTTGCTTAAAATTTCAAACAATATTTGGGAAAAAATGGATAAACGTCTTAAGGATGTATGTCATAGAATATTTGAAAAAGCTAAAGTTGATCATGAACGTTTCTGCCATATGCTTCCAACTTTAAGGAGTTTTTTTTTCAAACTATGAAGATCAGGAAAATGTTGGCATCAAACATGAAAATAATGTCCCAAGATCAAGCAGTGACTTCATTTTTTCAATTAATGTGTTAGAGCAAGGAATTTGACTACATGAACAAATGCTGTCTGCTGATTTTAACTACATTTTATTAATAGTTTGTTGCATATCATTTTGTTTTGCATTTCTTGTTCTTTAAGTTCTTTGATATATAAACACATATCAAAAAAGCAGTGTTTTATGTGTGAAAAAGTTAATAAAATATTAATCAAAAATTATAGAATCTTTTACTTTTATTTTAAAGTTAAACAAAATCCATTTGGCTACAACAAAGCTATTTGTTGTATTTGAATGATCCTTTGGAGATCTGCTAAGCAATTTATTTGGGATTTCCTTATCTACAGTAAAGAAAAATTCAAACAAATACCTGATTGGCTTTCTATATGATGTAATTTAGTTACCTTAGAATGTACAAGCAAATGAGTATGTTGTTGAATATTGTCTGATACTATTAACCCAAATGACCCTTCTTCATCACCAAATGACATGTTGTTGGTTCTCATGATGATTTAACCCTTTCCCAAACAACAAGTTTTTGACTGTACCGAATTGAAAGAGTTTACAGACGACATTTCAAAATGTGATGAAATTGGAAAATAATCTTCTGATAGGCCAGAAAACATTGTGAGAAAAGGAAAACGTGGGAAAAGGAAAAATTGCTCGTCACAAGCAATTTCCCCTTTTCCCTCAATGTTTTTTAAAGTCATCTGCTACAAAGTGGTCAAATGTCGTTATTGTTTGGGAAAGGGTTAAACCAGTACCTACAACACATAATTTTGTGAAAAAAAATTCTATGATTTCATGCAGAGACAGACTTGTGGTTCAAATATTGTAGTTTGGTGGTTCTGACATTGCATGAGCAGTTTGTCCTTACATGATGAATGTCTCATTGATGAAAGGCCCTCATACATAGCCCAAGCAAGCAAAACATATACCGTTATAAAACATATACCATCAAAAGCGTTTAACAGGAGTCTACAAGGAGACTTATCCTTTTACTGAGACATATCTAAATGTGACAAAGATGACAGCTTTGTTACAAAATGAGTACTTGCTCCCCAAAGTAAGCCAATTCTTATACTTCCGCAAAGTTGTACTCTGAATTGAGATTGAAACACATATTCATTAATATGTAAGTTTTTCACAAAATCCATGCCATTGAGTTGAGAGAGCGGTCTAGAGGCAATGCCTTAGTTCATATTACATCATTGTGTAATATTAGAGGTTTCAAAAACTATATAAAGTGAACTACTTTACATGTAGACCAATGCCCATCCTATATACTGTAATACATCATTGTGTAATATTAGAGGTTTCAAAAACTATATAAAGTGAACTACTTTACATGTAGACCAATGTCCATCCTATATACTGTAATACATCATTGTGTAATATTAGAGGTTTCAAAAACTATATAAAGTGAACTACTTTACATGTAGGCCAATGCCCATCCTATACTGCAATATCTGTAAATAAATGTTTCAGCTCCTATGCATGGTAAATAAGAGCAATTTCATTTCTACATTAGCTATAATTGTAGTTTTCAATTAATAATAATTGTAACTGGGCTTACTCACAAGGTGTTTGTGTGTTATTATTTTAAATTGTTTTGCAAATCTTTTTACCGTCAAACCCTCTATATATGTATGTATGTCGGTAATTTTGGTCGAAAAAACTTTTTTGTTTTTAGTTAAATGGGTTATAAACGGAATGGAAATATTGAATTATGCTAATATGTAAATAACGCATTTCATAGCCTTTTGTTTCATAAAAAAGTAATAAAACGGCGCAATATTGCAACTTCATCAACATATAATCTAAGAGATTATTCAGAAGAATGTGAGGATCTCGTTATCCGTGATTCGAGTATCCTACATTGAGACAAGAGCTGTACCAAGAATCTTTTGCTCAAATGCAAGACGACTGTGACTCAACCGAATAGTTCTTGTCCTGGGCTCATGAACTACGACTGAGTTGTCATTTGCTTTGAGAGAGTCTACCACAACTATAGCATAACCACACCTATAATATATGAATGCTCTCTTTTGTTCAAACAAGCATTACAAGAAAATTTTGATATGGTCGATCAGCAACTACAGAACGTGTCGGGATGACGCTAACCAATAGTGACAGTCGCCCTAAGTGTCTTAGTTGTGACATGACTGCAACAGAAACATTTGATGCATATCGTGTATTCACTGTTTTCTTCTAAAACCTGCTAACGAAACACGTGACGCTTCACCAGAAAGCATGTACGACAATCAAACACCTTTCGACACATCTAGTTCAAACAATCAAACAGGAAATGTTGTCAACTTAACTGCTTATGTTCCTGAAATCTCTCCAAACACTATTAAAACTCAACTGGCAAGAAATTTAGGTCCAAAACGTTTAGCAACTGTAAAACTGGGAGGAAAAGTAGAAAAGGGACTTTGGGACACTGGCGCATAAGTAAGTCTCGTTGATTAGTGCTAGGCCGGACAAAAGGATTTTAACCTTAAGGATATGCGCATTTAACAGATATCTTGACCCATTTCCAAACAATAACGACATTTGACCACTTTGTTGCAGACGCCTCTGGAACACATTGTGGGAAAAGGAGAAATGGCTAGTTCCCACAGTGGTTTCTGCCCTATCAGGACATTATTTTTCAATTACATCACTCGTTGAAATGTCGTCTGCACAGAAACCCTTCTATTGAAAACTTTAAGTGGGAAAGTTTTTGACTACAAAGGTTGGCTAATTTCAGCGGTAACACCCTTGCACAGTAATGGCATCGTACATGTTTATCTTTTGGTGACAAATAACGTCTCTAGATAGGCCTACTTTCGAATATGGTGTTATCAAAATGACAGAGACTCCATGTTTCATGATAAGTTACAAGATGTTGCATCCACAGTTCCCAAAGGCGCTTAGCTTAAACTACTAGTATTTGGAGATAACGCTCTTGAACTTGGGGTCAAGGCATATTGCCTGGAATTATGTTTAAAGTAGGAGCGAGTTTGCGCTATTTTATGAGTGTTTCATGAATTAAAGAGATATGAAATGCATATCGTATACAATGTATATGATAATATTTCAAGGATCACACTATTTTCCAACAGTTTATACCCGATTTCACGAAAAACAAAAAGGGGCACAATTTATAAGACAACATATACCGACATACATAACTAGGGTTTCGCGTAAAGGAGATTTGCCAAATTAATTTACGCTATGCCCCCCATTATTTAAAGTAATTCTCATTTTTGAAAGTGAATCATATACGAAATTTACAAACATGGGAAGTAACTAATGTACACTATAATTTGCAAAATTCAGAGGTTATTTCCCTTAGACCGTAACTACATCTCGAGGGCTCGGTGCAAGTATAGTAAGTGCTTCATAAACACGAAGCACTCACTAAAGTCTTGCACTGAACCCTTGACTATACCGTTAGCCTAAGGCCTGGCCCGTACCTTTCCGCGCACTAGGAAGACCTCGGCGATCATTTTGGGTCTAAACTCTTGGAATTTTGCGTAATCGTCTAATTATAGATTTTTGTGATTCACTTGGCGACTGGCCTAGATCTTACATGTTTGTATGTGCATTAAGTCGGTTCCAGTACTACAAGGGTTAACCCTTGCGGGGTGGACTAGAGGCTCTCGGGTGGGAACATCTCTCGCCACCACGAGGATTGGGTGGATAATATAGGCTAAATGTAACAGTAGGTTGATACTCTAGTCTGGTTCCTGTCGTACTATAATAAATTAGTAGCAATGTAATGTTAAGGGGCAGGTAATCCAGACAGTGTATAGCCTTGGTTATTCCAATCACCCCTTTTTCTCAGATATGGTATCGGTTGATTGAAACATGAACATACATTGAGAGCGCGATTGATCTTTTTAAGTCGAACGCAGTATATGGCCGAGTTCAGAAAATGTAAGTTGTTGATATGGGCTAAATATAACAGTAGGTAGGTAGCCTTGTGGAATATAACAGTAAGTAAGTAAATAAGTAAGTAAGTAAATTCTATCATAGTGACATTGTGTTATGTGTAAATAAATAAACAATTACATATTAACAATATTTACAACATCCGGTCACGTTGGGCTTACAAGTCACGTTGAGTTCAAAACATGAATCGAATGGCATCCAACAAAAAATAATCAAGTTGTTATTAAATACATGCACAAAGCTATAATTATATTTGCAAATAGAAACTTTCAAATAACTGCGGATATTTCAATGGCCCCTTATCTCAGGTATGGCATCGTTCGCCTGAAACATAAACAAACATTCAGAGCGTGATCGACCTATATACCATCAACGGCATTGTTGATTATTTCCCCACACCTAGCTTTTTTCATGAAAACATTTCGAAGCATGTCTCGTAAGTGATATTCAACTTACGACTGATCTCATCATTTGGAGACCTGTGTCTGGACCAAATTGAAAGCAACAACGGAAGGAAAGACGATATTGTATCTTTTTCTCGCTGTGGCTTCTAAATTGTTCTGTAGCAGAATATGTATTGTGGAGCAAGTTGGCTCTTTTACTCCTTTGGACTCACTGACTCAATGTACCCAAATACCCAGACTTCACCTCAAGGCAGCTAACGCCTGTTTAACCCTTTCCCATACGATAAATTTTCGACTGTCCCAAATTAAAAGAGTGTGCAGACGCCATTCAGTCAATATGTGATGAAATTGAAAAATATTCTTCAGATAGAGCAGAAAACCTTGTGGGAAAAGGAGAAATTGCTCTTAGCGAGCAATTTCTCCTTTAGCCACATTGTTTCCAGAGTCGTCTGTAACAAAGTGGTTAAACGTCGTCATTGTCTGATAATGGGTTAACGAAAATGTTTATGTATCGTATTTTCTGTTTCATGGATGAGACATAAGCTGCACTTTCGGTTTCATTGATTTTTCAAAAATGGTAGTTTCTGTTCCAATAATGTTTCTAGCTATACAACTTTTGATGATGGCTTCCAAGTTTATTCGTTTTGTTGGAATGCATGACAGAAATTTAGTCACAGATTCCAACAAAACGAACAAATTTGGAAACATTAATGGTTAAGAGCACTCAACTTTAATAAGCAATTCCCTCTACTTGTTAGTTTAAGTCCAAGCATTTTTACATGTGGACCTTCATAAAAGGGTCTATAGTCTACTGTAGTCTCCTTATTTGCTTATGGATTGTTCTACACTGTACAATCCTGCCATTGTGGAAAGTTATATCAGGGTTTAGTGGAGTATCTATCAATCAGTCATGAGACAGGAAATACAGTAGAATTAAAAAATCGTTGACGCGATGTCAAATCAGGGTTCTACACTAACAGTGCCCGGGATCGTGAGGAGCACACTTTAAAGGGAGGAATCGCGACTATTTTTTTACATTATCTACAGTCTTTTCCTGCTTCTCGGAAGTGCCTGTGGCTACTTTTACTTTCTGCTTATTTTTCAGAAGCAATCGAAGATTGGAGGGCGTGACAATGGGGGAATGTAGCCATTGTGATTCTTGGGTAGTTTCCTTTGTGTTACAATGGTTACGAATTTCATTCGCTTCAAAGGCTGTTTCGGATGTGTATTTTCGTGGTTTTGGAATGATATAAAGAAATTAGTACTTTTAATGGTTAATTGCATTTATCAAAGGAACAATAACGTATCTAAGTTTATACGCAAGCCAAAAGTACAGATATCACTGCCGAAGCATAATTAATCTCAATACAGTGGTCCACTGGTAAAGAGAGATTACCGGGACGCGGACGGTGGTTAAAATCCTGTGAGACCTTTAACTTGTCCACATTCGGTGTGGGGTTGTGTATCTAGGAAGCAGGATCGAAAGTGGTTAATCTAGGTTTTAGGAACTTGCTTTCACAATCAGTAAACAGGTAAACTTAAGGACTATGTCTTGACCGAAATAGATTTTCAACACTCCCAAATATGAACATGCGAAAAAGCAGGAAGACAAGACGTGGCAACTTATAAATGTAATTATTGGTAAAAAAGCATTGGCAAATGTCAAATGATTGTACAAAAGAAATGAAATATTTCGGGGAAAGAATGCCGGGTCCCAGACCCCCACAGCCGTGCGTACATTTACTGAATGGCTAATCCACGCCCCTGATTATTATCTAGGCTGGTATGCAGTGGGTCTTCACAATTGACTGTTCAGCAGTAAACGATCGAAGGATGCAAACAATGCAGGTCAACTACGGTCGTAAGGTTCCTTTGCATGCAGTGTAACGAAAATGTAGGCCTCTACCCATGAAGAACACTCACCATTGTGTTCGACAGGTGCACTAACTATCGTTACTGATGACGTAGATCCCTGAACATGAAACCAGAGACATAGGTCCGATAACATCTATCATCTTATCTATGTCTCTGATGAAACACACATATATGTGATATAGTTTCAATTTCAAAATAAACAAGCACATTTAACATAAACATCTACACTCACTTTAATATCATATAAACACACATATGCCTATATACATGTATCATAATCTCGCTTTGAAGAAAAATGCAATTCTATCAACCTAAGTGTTAGCGTTACGAAAATGAAAAGCCTCCTTTAGATATATCCAGAGACATAGATAACATGTTATCTATGTCTCTGATATATCCCCTATATTTATGGAGTTATCTATTGCAAACAAATCTTGGTTATACACGTTAACAAAGCGGTGTCTAATAACCTTGAACAATCAAGCCAAATGCTAAGTCAACGATTTTATTTGCAATCACTATCAACAACCGATTTTGATAACAGCCAATAAATTGCAACACGTACTATTTATAAACCCCGACAATTGTTGAGTTGTGCAGAGCTCTTGCAAAGGCATGCAAACACTTTACTGTGAAGTATAAACTTCAATGTTGATTGTTAATATCAAAAGATCTGATAATCAGGTAGACATATATTAGGTCGATAGTGTCTATTGGCTAATTAGGCATGAAATGCTTCCGAATGTGCCTCAATGTTGCAAAATGTACATTTACATATATATCCATATCAGATTTCCTCATTTTAGGTCCTAAGATCTGAACACCGGCGGGAGTTAAGTGTTTACAATACAATCTCCCAGATACCGAAACCGAAAGTAGAAACTATATTTTCGGAAAATATCAATGCTGCATAATGAGTGTCACGAGACCATTGCATTATCTGAGATCAACTTTGTAGACGTGGGCAGGGAGCGTTATTTCTCATTCCGGCCTAGACAACCAGAAGGACAACATTAACCGCTATAAGAATAATGTAGACATTTGCATTAGTGGACGTTCATCAAAAAGGTAGATATTACATAATTATGACTTGTAGTTTTCTGTATTTACCTTTTTTGCTGAACATTTGTGGTAAGGTTATTAAGAATGTAACATAATTTATAAATTAAACGAGACTTACCTTCAGGGAAGGTGAAGTTTATTTGTAATTTCATCGACCACAAGCTCCCTAAGGGGGTCACACAGAGAGATGACGCAGCAGTCAGCTTACAATAACTTATCAGCCTTTAGAGATCGGTCGAGATTTTGTGTTGTCCAGGAAACAAAGTCTCGACCTTTTTATGGAGAATCTTAATCACAGGGAATGGGAGGGAGGGTGTGTGACCCCCTTTGGGAGCTTATGGTCGATGAAATTAAAACTAAACTTCACCTTCCCTGAAGGTAAGTCTCGTTTAATTGATGAATTTCATCTCCCACATAGCTCCCTAATGGGGCCCCACAGAGACTTTAGAGATGATTCTTCATAAAAATAGGGGTAATTGATTGAGTTTGAAGAAATAAAAACAATTTCATTTTGTCTATTCAGATACTTTTTTATCTCTCAATCAATTTTAGTTACACATATTTACATAAGAAGACATTATGTATTGAGAATTGCATCCTGTAGCGCAAGGCTTTCATTTATAACTGGTCTATCATAGAAGTTAGCAAACGTTTTAGCGTTTGACCACCCTGCTGTCTTTACTATTGTTTCTAAAGAAACTCCATGTAGTCTGGCTTTTGAAGTACTAGCCAACCTTGTACTATGAGGTTTAAAGGAAGAATCTATTCCTGCCTTTGCCATGACCAATTTTACCCATCGGGATAAAGTGCTCTTCGTAACTGGCCCAAAAGGTTTAATAGTGCTAATGAATAGCTTGTCTGATGTTCGGAGATCCTTTGTTCTAGTCAGGTATTCTGACAGAAGTTTGACAAAGCAGAGATTCTCGTTCTGTGAGTATTTTTTTAAGCTCATAATTCCCAAGTGCTTCCCAGGCTTACTTTGTTTCAATAAATGGTTTGGAGCAATAAGCACTTTGTTTTCAATGAATTGGATATCTGATAGTTGAATTAAATGTAAAGTTTGACATCTTTGTGCAGAAAGTAGTAGGAAGAGCATGCATAATTTGCAAGACAGTTGCAGTAATGTTGTTTCTGAATTTGATTGAAGGTATTTCAGAACAATTCCCACATCCCATGAATAAGTATATCTTGGCAAGGCTGGGCGTGCATTGAAAACGCCTTTCATGAATCTGGTTATCTCTTCATAATTGTTGATGTCTATGTTGCTGCTTGTTTTGAGAAATATGCTTATTGCTGATCGTGCTATCCCAATGGACCTATATTTGAGGCCTTTTTTGTATAATTTGCTCAGGAATTTCAGCACTAAAGGCATGCTGGGTTGAAAGGGATCAATTGTCCTTTTTTCACAAAAGACAATCCATTGTGAGATGTATATGTGATATTGCTTTTTGGTGGACGCTCGCCAAGAGTTAAGGATAAGTTCTCGTGCTTGTTTAGGAATTCCTTTTCTGTAAAGTACTTTCCTGATATATGAAAAGCTGCCAGGCTCGCTTTCTTGAGTGGGTATATTTTGCTTAGATTGTTTGGTAGAGTTAGAATTGTCTGTATGTTCGGGAGACGATAACATTGTCCGCAGATGAGACGTAGAAGACTTGGCCACCAGGCTTGAGTCGGCCATATTGGTGCTATCAAAATCGCTTCTGTCCCATCTTCCTCCATCTTTTGTAAGATTCGTGGCACCAGACTGTAAGGAGGGAAAATGTAATAAAAATCATGAGACCACGTTAGTGTGAAGGCATCGATGGCAAATGCACCTGGATCTGCTCTTCGTGAGACATATCTTTGCAATTTATTATTGAGTCTTGATGCAAATAGATCAACAGAAAGTCTGGGGAAAGGTTTGAGAATTTCTTCAAATATTTTCTTATCCAATGACCATTCGGTATCCTCATTTACTGCTCTAGATTCCTCATCAGCCTCACAATTCGCTTTGCCAGGAATATGGGCAGCAGTTAAATGAAGTTTTCGTTCAATACACCAATACCATATTTCTCTTGCCAAAGAGTCTGACTCTGTTTTTCTTCCACCTAGCTTATTTATTTACGCACAACTTGTTGTGTTGTCCATGTAAATTTTTATGTGTGTGCTTTGCATTTGTTTACAGAATGATTTAAGTGTCAGCTGGCAGGCTTTTAGTTCTAAAATGTTTATATGAAACAATTGTTCAGAGGTTGACCATTTGCCACCGGAACGCATATTTTCAGTTGCCTTGTAAGCCCCCCATCCTTTTGTAGACGCGTCTGAGTATAAGACTATTTTAGCTGCCCCATGGGACACATGCTTAGAACTTGAATCAATATTATCAATCCACCAATTTATGTGTGGATAAATATGTCAAGGTATTGTCATAAAGCTATCGAAATTGCCCCGATGTTTTTTCAATTCATCCTCTTTGACCTTTTCAAGTGGTTTGTAGTGTAATGCAGCATACTGTAAACCAGGTTCAGATGCAACCAGCTTGCCTATTAATTTTGCAAATGTTCTTATTGTTATTCTTTTATGAGAGAGAACTGTATTGGACAGTTCAATTATATCTTTACAGCGTTTGGGGGTAAGTTCTACTGACATTGTTACTGAACATAGTATGAATCCAAGGAAGACTATTTGTTGAGTAGGTATGAACACTTATTTATCAGGATGCACTGTAAATCCAAGTGAATCCATTAGGCAGACTGTGTCTTTAATGTTTTGCAGACAAGATTGGTAAGATTGACCCTGTAAACATGAGTCGTCTATGTAAGCAGTACTGATATTGCATAGGCGTAGGAGCGTTTTCAACATTGGGGGGGGGCCAACTTCAGATGATGACCGGTCTGAGAAAAAATGTTCCTAAACTTTTCCATGACTATTCATGCATTTACAAATTCAAAAACATTATAAGGATTAAAAGAAAGCGTATGAAAATGTGTATCTTTAATAAAAAAAAAAAAGGATATGCCAGGTCTTGATCTCACGCGGAAATCAAATGTATTGATCTAAACAAAAAGTGTCAGCGACCAGGCTGTCACAGCCACGTACTCAACTACTTTAAATAGTCAAAGAATTAAATAATTCTTCAAGCTTTAGCTAACAATTGAAGACAATATTGAGTTTGACTCCTTAGAACACGTTTTACAACACTGTTTTCGTTAATCAGAACTTCCCGGGTATTTTTGTGAGCTGAGTTTTCATTGGATAAACCCGACGTGTTCAGATTGCCATTTGCGATGATGACGTCAAAAAGATTTGGGTTATTGTTAGTAACAAAAGGCAAATTAGTATTAGAAAAAGCACAAAAATACACATTTATTTTCATTCTGCTGTTAAATTTCGTTTCTTTCATTTTTCTTTTCAAATATCTTCATTTGCCATTGTGAATATTGGGGGGGCCAAAGTATACTCTGGCCCCCCCGGTCTGGATATTGGGGGGGCCTGGCCCCCCCAGCTCCTACGCCTATGTATTGCCTTTTGATCTTAATTTCCCGAAAATTGGCTTCAATATCTTGGTGAAAACTCGTGGAGAGCTTGTCAATCCCATTATTAGTGCTTTGAACTGAAACTTTTCATTTTTATGCCAAAACCGAAAGAATCTTCTATCAGATGTTCTAATAGGTATGCTGTAAAAGGCCTCAGACAAATCAACAGATCCAAAAGAACAGTTTTTTCTCATGGCTGAGATTGCTGAATGAAAAGTCTCCATTTTGAAATGGACTTGATCCATGTGATTTTAAAGGCTTTGGAACAAATCTTTGTTTTGGAAGATTGTTAAGTTCAACCTTGTATCCAGTAATAGTTTTAAGTATCCACGGATCTTTTGTAATTTTTCGCCAATTCTCATTGAATAATCTTGTTTTACCTGCTTTAAAGTTTGATGGTGTATTTAAAAGTTTATATGGCATTGAACAACAATTATTACATACTTTATTTATTTCCTCTGATTGATTTGGTGACTCTTTTTGAAGTTTTGGGTCTTTTTCCTTTCGAATCGGTGGGAGACAGCCGATCTTTGTTGATATGATTTCCGGAAGTTGTTGTTGTTGTAGCCGGTGTTTTGGCTGTTCCGGTTGCCTCCCCTTTTCCCTAAAAAATGGTTCGGTGTGGTGTTAACAAGGGTAGTTTTTCCTCCTTCCAATTTTTTCACCGCATCTTGAAAGTTATCGCCAAACAAGTTTGTGGCGGACATTTCATTTTGGCAAATCCCTCTATATTTTGGATGAAGTTCCTTCCTAATCCTTTCTGTGCGGCAAGCGTTTGTGGTTTTGATGCTGAGGCACAGAATTTTGAAGGCATCGGATGTGAATTCCGATGCTGCTTCTATGTTTCCCGACTTTAACATTTCCATTGCTTTTATAATCGGGACAAGGGATTGTCAGAAATTTGAAACAGCTTTCTGCTGTTGAAAGTAAACTGCTTTGACATTGCGTTTCAATTGTCGCCAGAGCGGATCCTCGACATTCGGAACCTGAAGATTAGGGACATTGTTCGGACGTAGATGCTTTTGTTTGAGTTGATTGAGTTTCTCCTCATCCTTTTTGGACGAGGGACCTCTTAGTACCCGCTGGCTGATTTTTGCCATTTGTTCCCCGATTTCATCCCCAACGGCATCCTCGGATTGGAAGAATTCTTCAAGTTCTTCAAATCCCTCCTGGGTTTCTTTGGTGAAGAACTCATCAACTTCATCCTCACTGTCGTCCAAAAGTATTTCTGGGCTACCTGTTAGATTCGTTTCGGGGTTTGGTGGTGAGGACATACAATCCAGGTAGGGATCCTGGTTTGTTTTCTTTTTCCTTTATTTGTTTCTTCTCCCTCACTATCTTTTCGTTTTAAGGTTTGGACATCTTCCCTCATTGTTTTAACGTCGTTTCTGGCCTGACCAAACTCAGAAACATGGGTTTGTAGTGAAATAACCCTTTCTAAATTGGCACCGATGCTGTTTATGTCTGTCGGGCAAAGACTTGGGAAAATGCCCCCGTCGGCGCCTCTAGCGGCCGTAACCGCTCCGGAACCCTTTCCATTTGATGAATTCATTTGGTCAATTTCCTGAAATTAATCAAATACGTAAAGATCAGATAACCAGACAAATAACGTCTTTCTTGGTTATTGTGGTATAACTACTTGGAACTTTGTTTGATCTTTCTTGGGAGTGTCCGATTTGTGATGATTAGGGGAAATTTGGGTAAGGCCGCGATTTTCGAATCGGGCCGTGCAAATCCTTTGTTTGGATCGCTCTACACCCACACATTAACGGATTCCAAACATCCCGAATTAACAAAGATAACCGATTCACTCCAATAATCAGGTGATTGGGCCAATATCCGGCAAATATTTCTTTTTTCCCAGATCAATTAATGATTGAGACTTCTCTAACCAAAGCAGTCAATTTTTAATAGCTGGTTTCCGACTTAAGGGGGAATTTGACCCAACCCAAGCGTAAACAAACAAGATGGCGATGTCCGCTTATCCGGTTGCAGAAATTGCCATTTGCAATTGCAAATCAACGGCGATAATTCGTTTTCCTTGCAGTCGTAAGTTCAACTGTTGGAAAAATAAAATCTTTTGGTCATTACCATTTTCCGGCGGAATTCACCGATGGGGCCATTGCTGAATTTTCAGTCTTAGATAGGCCTAATGGTTGGAATCAACCAAAGATGGCGGATCGTTTCTGGAAGTCTAAGATCGAAATCTACGATCTCTTTGTAAGATAACGATAGATTTGTTTAGTAATGAACAAAGGACTTACCTTTAACACTTTCCGTGGTATTTCAAAGTTATGTTCGCAAGTTTTAATGACTGAAAACGGTAGTTCAAGCGATAATATTAATGTTAAAATTAGGCTTTCTAATTATATGACTGATAAGCATTGATGCTGAGCCTCATTCTGATAAGTTATTGTAAGCTGACTGCTGCGTCATCTCTCTGTGGGGCCCCATTAGGGAGCTATGTTGGAGATGAAATCACGTGTATTTAATAAAAGAATGGGATGTTGTAGCTGGCAGAATAATTCGACATTTACTGATCACAGGGACTCGTAGTTAGGATTATATTTATAGTATTAGCCCACAGGTGCTTGAAACAATCTTCGATAATATATATGCTCTATATGCTATAGAAATTTGTGCATCGGTCAATATCTCCTGTTTGATTGCCCAATCAGAAAATATTTAAAGCGCTGGAAACACTGAAGGACTAGGGTGGGTTTAAATCAAGATGATGGAGGAAACATTTCAAAATTTCTTTTGGCAACATCTCGAGGAAAACAGCTACTCCTTTTGCCACCAATACTATAATTATTATTTCTGTAAACAGAAACTGAATGATAGTCTATTTTTCAAACATCTGGACATTTTATGATTTTCCATGAAACAAATGGATACACACGCCATTTGTTTACAGAATTAGAACAGTCTATCACTTGATATCGCATTGAATAAACTTGAATACAGGACGTACTAGGGTCTGTTGTGCAATTGGTTAAACTTACAAACTATTTGAGTATAAATGAATTTTCCTTTAAAACATTTCAAATTATTCTGTGTCTGTAAGAAGAAAATTATTGTTGAAACTGCGAAAAGAATTGAAGTTGAAGGATGAAAATTTACCAAACGTTTCAAACGTGTTTGCAATGTTTCATGAAATTGTATCTTATAGAGAGTGAAAAAAAGATAGAAAATGAGATTGGTTTCATATTTAAATTTAGAAAATGTGTTGGTGGAACCCAGAGTGTCTTTTTTTGGTTAGGTACTCCTTATTCAAAGCACAAAATGCATCAAAAGAAACTTCGCTTCTATCATTTTGTTTATATACGCTTTATACCCTTTCTCTTTTTCCTGCGACAGAAAATGAAAGTTACTACAACATACGAAGCAACTTCGCCAGAAAGAAAATTTGCTCTTAAAGAGATTTTCTTAGAGAATAAGATTTTAAATTTTTTAATTAAATTGGCTTCTACTGTCAAGAAGGTTATATGCATTTCTAAAGTTACATAAAACTAGATTATCGACAGCTTCCAACCCTGCTCATAACACAACAGAGACGATAAAGAACATCAAAATCGTTGATACTGCAGACTGTTTAAATGGGTTTGTTGTGTAAACAACAAGCTAAACTGAGAGTAAAAGATGGTATTTATAGATATTATTGTCACATGAGTCTTCAGAAAATGTTTCCACCCCTCACGTCGTGTTATTTATTTCTTATCATTTACCTCACCATAATCTTTCAATTTGGAGTTAGCAAACAAAAATTCCAACGCAGGAAAGATTGATATAATATGAAACTTGATTTTAAAATGGCATTAAATTTTGTTCTGTTAAACATTTTATTTTATTGGTTTGACTTTTCTAATTTTTCGCCTTCACAAGATTTACATCGATGGTGTAATACCTAAAAGGTGCGTGAGAAATAATTCCCCTGTTAATTCATTAAATGGCTTTCCCAAAGAAGAACAGACAAAAGCGAATGCTCATATCACTTTAACTAATGAAAGCACAGGATTTTAGCAGCTCATGTGTAAAGAAATTGAAAGCGACCTTTTGGTTAAGTGACAAGGATTATGAATATCAAATTTTTAGTGTTTATTCCCCTCAAAGCCTTTGTCCATAGTTCTACCGAAAACCAGGAGAAAACGTTTTGGCTTGCTATTTTTGTTGTCTATATTTGCTTTCAATTTTGACCAGTCACATTTAGTTGAATGGAAGTAAACATTAGGTCGCAGAGGTAGTGCTATCTTTTCGATATTTGTTATTGTTTCTTGTCTGATTTTCCTTCAATTCAAACAAGTCACATTTACCCATTTGAGGAATAGGTTTAATATATTAATCATATTGCCTCTCAGTCTCTCCGCAAGGTTTCACATTCTGGTGATGGCATTTGCATTTTTATGAGAGATACATTCTCCTGATTCAAATTATATGGCAAGCGGTATTCGCATTGTGACGAAAAAGCAGATTTACTCTTCAAAAATACAATCTCTGCATTTGCACTGTGTTAAGCAAAATGGCACCTCTTCCGCAATTTCCAACATATAGTACTTCGCGAGCAGAACGTCCACGGAGGACAATAGTTTTATTAAAGACAAATGAAGAGGAATGATTCCTTGTTCATTGCAGGCAGAACATCGTCGTAGGATAGAACTAAGAAGCTATTTCAATCATTACCAAACAGTAACAACATCTGACCTGTTTGTTACAGACGACTCTGGAATACATTGTGGCAAAAGGAGAAATCACTCTCAAAGAACAAGTTAAAAGCAATTTCTCCTTTTCCAGCAATGTTTTCTGCCCTATCGGAAGATTATTTTTCAATGGCATCACATTTTGAAATGTCTTCTGCAAACTCTTTCAATTTGAGACAGTTTAAAATTTGGCGTTTGGTAAAGGGTTAAACTGAATACTGGGCAAATTAATTGGATCGTTTACAGAAACGGGGTCTAACGTCCCAAGTCCAAAAATCACGTCTATGGACAAACATAATATGTAAGTGAGCGATAATGAAAATAGTAGAAAATCAATTATTTTAATCCATTTAATGTTCTGTTTGTTTACCTATCTACGATATAAAGTGGCCAAGTCCATTATTGAGCAGTAGTAAGTAGGAAAGGTGGTGTTTTTCAGGGTTCAAAAATATTTTGATTTGAAAGATTTTTCTATCTGATTCGGACGAAAGCTTTAAGCTAATTAAATCCCTCCCTTGAGAACGCTTTTAGGTAAGTATACTGTATTAAACAAAGATACATATTTTCAGACCAAACCATTCTGATATGTTATTACTCAACCGCAGGAGCGGGCAAGTATATTTGATACGCTTTAGATTTTGGTCTATGGTAGGAGAAGTCATTTTAAAATGCCACATTGATCTGTGTTGATATGCGTTTAGTTGATATACGTTTACAATGGCTACCGACATTTTTGATACATCTTAAAACGATAACTAGAGTTGAATATTTTTTCCAGTCTTAGAATATATTGAATTTCTTCACAAAAACGGTAGCTACGTAGTTAAAATATTAGAAAAATACCAACTGACCCCCGAAAGAAAGAAATTAGCGGTCTCCAATCTATAAATAGCCATGTAACGTAATAAGTAAAGCCTAGCACTAAGACCGATGTTTACACATTGCCTTATTAATGTCTAATCAGTTAGTCCGAATGATTCAGACGTAGATATTTAACACAGTTACAGCTTGGATCATCAAAGTTACTAATCAGTATGAATCTCGCATAAAATAGCGGTGGTAAATTTGGTTCAAAAGTCATTACCTCTAGATCTATAGAGAAAGGAACCTCTGCAGCACCTTATATTGCAGTAGATTTTACAAAAAAAAGGTATTGTAAGAGTATGGAGACACGATAGTCAAAATAATTCGACGTGTAGATGCAAAATTTGCTCAATATTTCCCAATCGCGTAACATTCGTTTGACTAGGAGATACAAATACTGCTCGGAATGAGTAATATTTCTTTTTACTTGGATTTCGTATCCAATTTGCTGCTGATATTATGTTTGTGATCAGAATGTTCTCAAATATTATTTATTTGGTTTTACTGTTTATATAAGTTGCTATTTGGGGAATTACCATATGTGTTAATTAAATATGCATTCTTTGAAGGTCTTGGACTTTTTGTAAACATCAATAGTTACAAGTTAAAAGATCTGAATACAGCCATAGAATTTACACAATATAATGTCAGAATGAGAAGATGCAGTAGATTTAAAATAAAAAAGAAATATTGTAGAGTAAGGAGATGCTACTCGGAATGAGTAATAATTCTTTTTACATTAATTTAATTTCTAATTTGTTGCTGATCAGTCTATTGTCATGAAACATTTGCAGTCCTTATATGAAATATCCTTTGTGGTATTATTTTTCCGTAGATGGCAATCTCTTTTATCAATCTTATGTGCCATGTAGTTTTTATAATAAAATAAACTATATTCCTAGTTCCAAGAAGGTATTAGTCCGCACTGTGAAGGTGGATGTTTAATGAGTAATTAAGGTCAGATCCATGTTTGTGTATCGATAAACTGCCATCCCTCAAAAAGTGGTGTTGTGAATGATTCCTTTTTTATTCAATCTATGGATGCACTTAACATGACTGTATGCTTCTTATCAACTTTGTAAGACAGTATTCTTATGCATTTCACATGATTTTTCTAAACAGGTGATCACCACTTATTAATCTGAGCCCTTCTTGCTATTTTAGATGTTACTACAATGTAAACAATGAAGTTAAATTGGTGGGCACCAAATTTGTGAAAATAGCACTTTGAAAAATAGATAATAATAGTGCAGGCCGAGGGCTTAGAACGATACTGTTCTAAATGACATTTTTTGTCCAAAGTAACTTTTTTACATAAGATAAGTCCTTAACACACCACACATCTACCCTGTAAATGTTAAGTTTAAGAAATCAAAGATAAAGAAGTATTGCATATTTGTCCTAATGTTACAAGTGCAAATGCATTAAAAACTTAGAGCGATACTGTTACAAGTGACGCACTTGTAGCAGTATCGCTCTAAGGCTTTAGATCAAATTTGCAAAATACAAGAAATTTATATCTTTGTGTTTACAAAACATAATTCAAAGGACACTGCATGGTTTATTTGCATTATTGCCACATAACAACCAATTTTTGTATAGATAATAGCAATTTTTTAACAGACTTATGAAATGCTAACTGTGATAAACATCAGGGATGTTTGTTTTATATGACTATAACACCTTTTTTAGCACAATTAGTAACATCATGGTTCACAGTGTGCTTGGCTGTCTTCCCCAAAAAATATTTTCCCCAATCAAACTACTTTGTAACAGTCCTAAGTTGAGAGAACTGATAACATTAAAAAAGAAATTCTTCACAGGGATTCAAAGGTGCATTAATTGAATAATAAGTCTGATGCACTGTCAACTGTACCTGAGGTTAACCATACTGAAAGTACATGAATGTGCATACTTGAATGTTTATTATACCCAATTAAAACACCATGTTTCAATGAATATGCACAATATCCTACTGGAATCAGTCTTGTCTGTCTGTCTATCTGCCTGTACATGTTAGTTGTAAGTCTATAGATACTGTATTCTTTAAGGCACGAATGAAAACAGAATATTACGAAAAGGTAATTGATTATGTAACATTGTTGCATTTGAAAATAAACCAATTTTTACTCATATTTACCATTATGTTTTATTGATGTAAATGTTTATGAGTTTGGCTATCAAAGATGTCGTCAGACATGTATCTACATAAATTGATAGGTTGATGTGGGAATGATATCATTTTATGCCAAACACTGACCTGTTGGGTTCTTGACTAAGTTTTCTTTTCCATCATCAACTTTTAGTCATGTTCTTTTAAGATGACCATAGATATTTTAGTGCAGATACATCCATTCAGTGACATGGAGCTGTAGATTAATTTGTCAGTAAATGCATGCATCTTCACTAACACCCTCATGATTTCCTTATTGACATATCATGAATGGTAATAATTTTGTGATTGATGGACTAACTTAAAAAGATGGACTTGTATTCCACAAATAAACATCTTTATACTTATCAAAGAATGCTCATAGTTATTTTGTTCCTACATCATACTTAAGAAATAAATACAAACTAATTGACTAATTGATTTCATTCTAATCGGGTTCATCAGTGAAAGTGCAGGCTGACCTGTATCAGTTGATTGTATTATTCTGAGGTATCATGTGTTCATATAGGTTGGCCTTTATAGGTCCTGTATGCAGGTAATCTTTTTTCTACAAATAATTAATTCATACAAGAACTGAAAAATGTTAGGGTAAGTAAAAACCCCATTTAATATATGAAATGAAAACGAAAAATAGATTAATGCTCAGAGAAAATCCACAATGTGTTATACTGACTGATGGTAAAAGAGTGATTCTTCTGCATCCTCTTACTGGTTTCAGTATTATTTTATGGCAATTTGTGAGGGGACCAGAATATGGTTTCTTTTGCAGGATCATGACATTATGTCATGCTAGGATTCTATCATTTCTGATAATTTATCAAAACTGTGAGATGAATTGTAAAAGCAGACGTGACTGCTTTTAGTCTATACATTTCAATTTTGAATTTTAGTCATTTTTCTATTACTTGGAACAAAGTTTTAATGAAAAGACCATATTTGATATTGTATATTTATCAGCCTTTACAAATTTTTATCAAGTGTTAATTTAAGATGGAATAACTTGATTTAAAATCGATATCGGCTTGATTGATTTAGAGTAAATCAAGTAAAAAATCTTATGCACTACAAATAACTTGTATTACAAATCATTTACTCTTTAACTTCTTACAGTATGCTACTATCTGTGTCATTATTCATGCTTCCTTTAGTTTGAGCATACTTATTTAATGATTTCAATGCTTATTCATTTGTAAAGCTCAAACATTTATAGCCTGAATTACCAACCATTATCATTCCAATATAAATAAACTTGGCCTAAGACTTCAACAGCTTGAAAATATTGAAAGAGAATTAACTTTGAACAAACCTTTTCAAAATCTTAATGCTAACAAATAAAATGTCAATGGGGTGCATACCTGTAGGCACTAAATTCACATGCATACATCTCTGTAAAATGTGTGCAAAATATCCTAGAAATGGCAGCCATTGTGTTCATTTTAATCTTTTTTCTCTGGGATGGGACCCATACACCGATGTGGATTTGTCAGAAGGTCATTTTGCATTTAAAAAAAAATTGCTATAGAATGCCCCTGAATGTAAGGTAATAGTCTAGAATAAAATGAGAAATGCATGAATAGAAGGCTGCAGCAGACAACTGTTTTCATTGTCCACAACTTGAAAATATTATGAAATTTCTGCAGAACTGTAACAAAACCATTTCAAATTTCCTTATTAACAATAAATGTTATCATAAACATATATTTTTAGATGAAATAAACTATACATGAATTAAAATTGAAATCTTTTATCCAAAATTTTACATTTTGGTTACTTGTATTATAACAGTATCGCTCTCAAATTTTTTCATGTTTTTAGCTCAATTTCAGTGCGATACTGTTCCAAGTACATGTAACATTTTTCCTAACATCTCCTTTTTTTTTTAAATTTTAGAAATATGTACTTATATATCAATAAATAAACTAAAATTGAACATCCATTTAAAATGACACAACTCTGTAATCTATAATGCTCAAATGAAACAGTTTTTTCCTTCTGCTGAAAAAAAAATGTGAAAATGCACTTGTAACATTATCGCTCTAAGCCCTCGAGGCATTATATTGTCATGATCCTGTGGGGTTTCGCGATGTTTCAACATATTCTATCATAATCTATAACTCTTATTTCCCAGTTTTGCATTTTTTCTGAGCGCTAGTATGCATTAAATGTAGTCCAGATTTCTGGTTTCGAAGGCTATTGCTATATTGACTGATGCCTTCGAGTTCAGAGTCTATCGTGGATTTTGCGTAAGATTTCTCCACACAGATTTTCTGTTTGACGGCCCGTAACTTTATTGATATGCAATAATATATGTAATCAAACATACCAATTTTGAGCTCAACCGTTTCTCTTTCGGTGTGAAGTTTCAAAAGTGTCACTATTGCATTGATATCCAAAATTTTGATTTAAATCATGAACATAAAAAGTGCTAAAAGATGTTAATGTAGAAGTCCGAAATATCCAAAAGACCGAGGTATGTCCCACTGTCCGGATAGTAGAACAATGCTCAAATTACCACATACCACTGTAAAAACTGTAAGTGAAAAACTGGAGTACACTATTTGCAAGCAATTGATACTAAACTTCGACTAGAATAATTTGCACCATATTTTACCTATTTGATTCCAAAATTGTGTTCTTACTCCTTTGAAACGATGAATTTATAGGTAGAATTTGACTGTTGTGAAACTTTTGTATTAAATAAAACTTGATCTTGGATAAGACGCATACATATTCCCCATGCTGTACTACGTAATGGGATGATGTAAATCTGGCTTCCGATCGTAAACAAAATGGACGTGGAACTTAATTTTGATCCTGATCGATATTATTTGATGGATAGCTTGCTTTTAAGAGGTGTTTCGGATACATTGGTGGGCTAAGACGATTCACAAATAATTCATTTATGTATTTCAGGTTTCCGTTTTTTGTCAGTCCCTTTGAACATGAAATATCGTAAATTAAAGGCACACAGTTGGTCCATGTTTGTAATGTTCACAAAAATCACGATGGACTTGAGATGTAGCAAAGCATAATAAATGTCCATATATTGAAAAAAGCTTCGTTCACGGATCATTATGATATCAAAGCGCTGAAAGGTATAAAAGCTCATTTCACTTGTGAATTCATAGGATGTATGCAACTTTGGAATGAAGAAAAAAAGCATTTCGTTTAGTGACAAGGAATGTTTTAACCACCATTTTGATATATGTTATTGGGTTCTAGATTTAATTGATGATTGCCCCTTCAGAAGATTTTTTTTTCAATTTCATCTCATTTTTAAATGTCAGCTAACTTTTTCAATTTGGGACAGTCAAACAGTTGGCGTTCGGTAAAGGGTTGAAGGGGGGTGCATACAGTCATAATTCTACTGTGAAGGTATTTCATATATTCCACAAAAGAATAACTTTTATTATATTCCTATCAGTGAAATACAGGGATTTCTTAGTGTATTAATTTTCAATTTTGTCACAGTGAATATCGTCACTAGTGATGATATCAAAAAGTCATATCACTATTGATGATATCAGTTTTGATGGGACTACTTTTTTACCATTCCTTTGCCTTAAAGTCATGGCTCCACTTTTGCTCATGACACTAAAATGTTTGTATTCTCAAATGTATTCAAACTAGTGAATGACATCATAGGATGAGTGAATGACGTCATGGGCGTTGTTAACTGCTTTGCACCTCCCATTTTATATTCCATTTGGCGTTTATGGAGGTATTTTGGCAAATATACTTTATATAGTGGAATATAATAAATAGAATAATCAATTCCATTGGATTAATATAAAAAATATGTCATGTGAATGGGTTGTTATCATTCATAAAAGACTCATTCTTCGAACACATTTTTGAACCTGATAACAACTCATTCTCATGACATATTTGTGATATCAATCAAAAGGAGTTGATTATCCTCTATATAATTCATTGAGAACACTATGCATTTTAGTTTCATTCTATATAAAGCTGCTTGTTTATAGATGTGAGAAACATGGACATTAAAATTGTATTTCTCCATAACTGTAAAGCAGTTCTACTGTTCTATGAGACATACTGGAGCCATCAGAAGTAAGATATGCTTGTATTTAAGTATTTTAGGCCTGTAATCAATGAATAAATATGTATTCAGATCAAAAAGCGTTGCAACATTGAAGTCCATTGTATACTGTCTGCGTACCTGTAATCAATGAATAAATATGTATTCAGATCAAAATGCATTGCAACATTGAAGTCTATTGTATACTGCCTGTGTACTCTCAGATATATCAACAAATTTAGAATTGATTTTGCATTCAGTAGTTATTTTTCACTAAATATTATACCACAGTAACTGTGTTGCTTCAATGACATTTGATTTTGACTTGCAAATTGTCTGATGTTTGAACAAGCAGCTTTAAAAGTGAGAACTATTTTTTTAACCACCTGATTCTTTTCAATTACTGACTAATGTTCAGTGTAACTTATAACAGATTATTTGATTTAAGTGATAAACTATATATTTGTGCAAGGCTTTAAAATCAATTTATGGACATTGAAGGCATTGCAACCAAATGGGAAAAGTTGTTTGGTGGACATATTTCTCTATTTCTTTTGCAATATTTGCTTATTTCTGTTTTTTAAAGGCATTTAAGTTATTTATCAAAGAACATATTAGATTATTAGTTTTAAAGAAATGTTACTCAAAGCTCTCCCCAG